>JAXQQM020070343.1:0-11114 GCA_034641835.2 Pinus albicaulis
GCAGAATGTCAAGGTGACAGTTTTCAGTGTAACATGCCTTTGATCATTTTTACTTTGGTAGGTGAACAAATTCACTTTCCATCTAACCTTTGAAAATGTTGTAATCACTTTGATAACTTTAGACCCCCACATAGTGGTAATATCCCCACAACTTTTCATTTTTACTTTGGAGCCTATAGCATGTTCTTCTATCCTTTAATCCACTGAATGTAAATGGATGAGATGAAAGCTGGCCCCTCCTATAGAAAATTTGAATAACTGATATATTATTCACCGATATTCTCCTAATCGCACACTATTTTAGCTTCATACAGAATACATAATCTCTTCTACCATTGATCATTACATGCGGAGATAAAATCAATTGCATGCGCACATTAAAACCATAAACAATCACACATATGAACACAGTATTTCATGGGAAAGCTTAAAGCTGAAAACCCCAACTATATGTATATTATATGTCATAGAGATCATGTAACAATCATTGTACAAAGCTCCTCACAAGCTCTCAGCACAACCTCCAATTGCTACACACTAATCAAGCTAGATCTAGCAAAACACATGCTCCAATCTCTGCCACTTGATATCCAGCCTCTATTGCATAATCAATGTTGTAGGATGGCTCATTAAATAACTTGAACCACCTGGATTGTACTGTGCAATCCTCATGGGCTCCTCCAATCACTAGTTGTTGCAAATATGCAATAGTACAATCACAACTGATAGTTAACCTGCTCTTTCACCTATTTCTACACTGGTCTCCACTGAAACTGTCCATGCACTGAAGTTAACTGATGTATTCTTTAGTTGATTAATGATTTTATAATTAGTGAATTAATTAATAATTAATTCACACCACTCTCACTAATTGTATCAATCATTTAAACTAGATACAAATAGTTCAACTATGTTTAGATTAGTTAAATTGAACACAACTCCATTAACTCCTCAATCAAATCCACCAAACTTTGTCACATGAGTTCTAATTGAAGTTTCCATGAAATAGCTCCACTTAACCCTCAAGAATAGCGTAATTCCTTCTGTCAGCTCCTGTGCCACATCTGTGCACTTAACTGAAGTGCTCCAAGAGAATAAGATAATGTTTATAGTCCAAATATTATTAAGAGCTAATAATATTCAAAATTTCTATTTTTAGACTGGCAATCTAAAAATAGATTCTGCCCAATATGTCTAAAAATAGAAGTCCATCTATTTTTCCCGACTTGAACAACCATCCACAAATAGCATCCTGCAACTCATAGATAATGATCCATATGTCTAAAAATAGACTTTGCGCCAAAAATAGCCTGCGGGCCCACTTAGTGAAGACAACTTCTTTCCACTAAGCTCATCATATTTTTGCAATCTCAACACTCCCTCTCAACAAGATAAGGATTATATGCCACCCCTATCCTGCCTTTGTGGTATTATAATTTTCTCCCGATGAGCGCCTTCATCAAGATATCAGCATCCTGATCCTCCGTGGGAATGTATGAAAGTAACATGATCTTCCGCTGCACACAATCTCTAATATGATGATACTGATCCATGAAGCCATGCTGCCTCAACTCATCCTCCTATCTGTACCATGATCCATATCCCGATGTGCCTTTGAGATATCTCAATACATGCTTGGCTGCCTTCTAGAAGAGCTTGGTTGGCTTAACCATAGCTTGCGAAAGCTGGTTAACAGCATAGCATATGTTGGGTCGTGTATTGACTAGATACATAAGCGACCCCACCAACTATTGATAAACAATGGCATCCACTACCTCTGCAGAAGTAGCATCCTCCTTCCTCCATCCTCCAAGAAGAGGAGTATCAACAGGCTTGCAGCCATGCATGTTGAACTTCTCCAGTATCTCCCGAGCATACTTACCCTGAGAAACAAACAGTCCATCACTGCACTGCCAAATTTCTAATCCCAGGAAATAATGAAGGAGGCCCAAGTCCTTCATCTCAAACTCCTTTGCAAGATCAGCCTTGCATGAGTGTATCAACAGTTCATCACCCATCAAAATCAAATCATCTACATAAAGTACAATGATCAACAACTTACCCTCCACCACAATCTGGTATAGTTTCGGTTCCGCCTCACTCTTGGAGAATCCAAGTCGGATGAAATAACTGTCTATCCGTGTGTACCAAGCACGAGGTGCTTGTTTCAACCCATACAACGCTCTCTTGAGCCTGCAAACATGCGACTCGCTGCTGAAGATCTAAAAACCTTCGGGCTGCTCTATGTACACCTCCTCCTCAATCACCCCATTGAGGAACACAGTATTCGCATCCATCTGATGAATGTGCCAACCCATCTACGTTGAGAGAGCAAGAATCATCCGTATGGAAGAATCCTTGCGACAGGTGCAAAGGTCTCCTCATAATCGATACCCTCAATCTGTGAAAATCCTTCGGCAACAAATCTTGCCTTGTACTTCTCCACACTCCCGTCAACTGCTTGCTTCACTTTGTAGATCCATCTTGAACCCACCACTGATTTCCCTTCCAGCCTTGGGAAAATCTCCCATGCACTATTTCTAACAATCGAATCATACTCTTCCACCATGGCATCTACCCATGCGGGATCCTCCACAGCTTCCTCAAAAGAGGATGGCTTCGTCATGATACACTTGCTCATAAGAGCCATGTATCCAGTATACTGGTTAGGTGATTGTGTCTGTCTGCGCTGTGATGTAGGTGCTCCTACAACCCTCTCTGCATCTTTAGCCAGTTGCTCAACTTCTGTAGTGCACTTCCGCCCTCTGATGGTTGACGCTGCATGAGTGGTCTCTTCCACTCCATGAAATTCCTCTTGTGGCTGATCCACATCCTGAAGCTCATCCTTAGGAACTAATAGCTCCTCAGCTGCATGCAAGTGTGGCTCCCTCTCAAGCAAACACTTCATGGATTTCTCCTCATGAAATTTGATATCCCGTCGCACAACAGTCTTGCGACTGTCTGGAAAATACACACGATAGTTTTGGGGTGTATCAGTGTACCCCAAAAATATCCCAATATCTACAGTCGGCTCCAGCTTCTTCTTGGCATCCTTCATCACATGAATGTAAACAGGTGAACCAAAAATCCTCAAATGGGAAATATCAAGTTTCTTACCAGAAAATGCCTCCTCGGGTGTACTCATGCCAAGTATCCTGTGAGGACAACGAATCTGCACATATACTGCAGTACTGCATGCCTCAGCTCACAAGTGTATGGGAAGGCCCTGATCATGCAACATCGCCCGTGCAACACCCATGATCGTTCTATTCTTCTGGTCAGCAACCCCATTCTGCTGTGGGTTATGAGGTGTTATGAGCTCTCTTAAAATTCCTTATGCACTGCAAAATTCCTTGAATTCGCCAGAGATGAATTCACCGCCATTGTCACTCCTAAGATCCTTCACCTGCTTCCCCGATTCTTTCTCAACCAGTGCCTTGAACTCACAGAACTTTGAGTATGTCTCACTCTTCTTCTGCATGAAGAAGATCCAGCACTTATGAGAAAAATCATCAACAAATATCACATAGTACCTGTGATTTTCTGTCGAAGCTACTGAGAAAGGTCCACACACATCTGTGTGAATTCTCTCAAGGATCATCGTGGCACGACTATCCTTCTCGTGAAAGGTGGCTTTCACAAATTTTCCCAAGATAAATCCCTTGCACTGATCTGAATGCGCAAGAGTACCCTTAGAAAGCCCAGTAGAAATCTACTGCAGTATCTTCAAAGCTCCATGGTGAAGGTGGCCTAATCTCCGGTACCATAGCTCGCCATCATCCCAGCTCACCACTCCTTCTGCCTTTCCTGCCATTGCTTCACAACCATCTACCTACAATTGATAAAGGTTCTTAACTCGAACCCCTATCTTCCGAGTCTCACCAGTTGCCTTACTGCGCAGGAAAGCCTTTCCCTCGCTAAAGACAACATCATATCCCTTGTCTTCTAACATCGCCACAGAGATAAGATTCTTCTTCAATCCTAGAACATGCATCACTTCATTCAATATGAAGGGCTTACCAGACTCCCTCTCAAAGGAAATGGTACCGATACCAATCGCACTGTATCTACCATCGTCACCCATCTCGATGTGCACTCCAAGATCTTTCTCATCTAGATCAGTGAACAAATCTTGATCTCCTGTCATGTGAAAAGATGCACCACTGTCAAGAAACCACACTGAACCCATCACACTTGAGACCAAGCATGCGATCAGTGAAAAATCCAGCTCAAACTATGAGGCTAAGGCCTCTCCAGCTACAGATCCAACAACTTGCTTATTTTTCTTCTTCTGTGGACAACTAGTGGCATAATGTCTGTGTTGGTGACAGTGAAAGAACTTCACCTTGGACATGTCCTGCTTCTTGCCTTTCACACCGGATTGAGAAGATTTCTTGCTCTTCCCCTTATTTTATTTGGCAACCAAAGTGAAATTTTCTTCATCTGATTTCTTTGATGAAGATCCGTCCCTGGTACTTCGCCTTATCTCCTCTTGCACAAGATCCGAATAAAGTCACTCCCATCTTGTAAATTTCTCCCGACCATTGACAGAGTCCTGATAGGAATGCCAACTCTTTGGAATCCCAAGGAGAGCCAAGCTCACCAAGTCCTTGTCATCAACAGTAACCCCCACACTTCCTAGCTCATCCCTGCATTGGATGAACTTCGTGAGGTACTTGGGCATACTGTCGCTTTTCTCCATTTTTATGTTTCTGAGTTTATCCTTGAGCACCAACTTCCTCTGGTCTCTCTTGCTTTGAAATAAATCTGTCAAAGCTTTCCACATCAAGAATGGAGAAGCCTTACCATGAAGGCTAGATACTATGTGATCCTTCACACATTCCAAAAAAATCCTTCGACACTTTACTGTCTTCTTTTGCCATGCGTCAAGTACGGCAGCATCACTAGAAGTAGGATTTGGAATTTCTGCATCTATGAACTCCTTCAACCCATTGTCATCCAACATTGCCTCCATCTTGTCCTTCCATGCAATATAATTCGAGCTGCCTTCAAGGGCATACTCCAATCGTAATCCGTTGAAAGACATCTCAACTTCGACACCAAGAAAACACTGCTGCAAATTCGAATTCCACCATCACAAAACTCAACCGCTTCAATGTTTTGCAATTTCTCCAAAGATCAATATCGCTCTGATATCATGTAGAAAATTTGAATAACTGATATATTATTCACTGAGATTCTCCTGATCACACACTACTTTAGCTTCATGCACAATACAGAATCTCTTCTACCATTGATCATTACATGCGGAAATAAAATCAATTGCATGCGCACATTAAAACCATAAACAATCACACATATGAACATAGTATTTCATGGGAAAGCTTAAAGATGAAAACCCCAAATATCTATATATTATATGTCATAGAGATCATGTAACAATCATTGTACAAAGCTCCTCACAAGCTCTCAACACAACCTCCAATTGCTACACACTAATCAAGCTAGATCTAGCAGAACACATGCTCCAATCTCTGCCACTTGATAGCCAGCCTCTATTGCATAATCAGTGCTGTAGGATGGCTCATTAAATAACTTGAACCACCTGGCTTGTAATACACAATCCTCATGGGCTCCTCCAATCACTGGTTGTTGCAAATATGCAACAGTATAGTCACAATT
Organism: Pinus albicaulis; assembly: GCA_034641835.2. Classification (NCBI taxonomy): domain Eukaryota; kingdom Viridiplantae; phylum Streptophyta; class Pinopsida; order Pinales; family Pinaceae; genus Pinus; species Pinus albicaulis. Next base: position 5,644 of record JAXQQM020070343.1, read on the forward strand.
GATATTTAACCTGCTCTTTCACCTATTTCTGCATTGGTCTCCACTGAAACTGTCCATGCACTGAAGTTAACTGATGTATTCTTTAGTTGATTAATGAGTTTATAATTAGTGAATTAATTAATAATTAATTCAAACCACTCTCACTAATTGTATCAATCATTTAAACTAGATACAAATAGTTCAACTATGTTTAGATTAGTTAAACTGAACACAACTCCATTAACTCCTCAATCAACTCCACCAAACTCTATCACATGAGTTCTAACTGAAGTATCCAATAGCTCCACTTAACCCTCAAGAATAGCGTAATTCCTTCTGTTAGCTCCTGTGCCACATCTGTGCACTTAATTGAAGTGCTCCAAGAGAATAATATAATGTTTATAGTCCAAATATTATTAAGAGCTAATAATATTCGACATATCTATTTTTATACTAGCAATCTAAAAATAGATTCCGCCCAATATGTCTAAAAATAGAAGTCCATCTATTTTTCCCAACTTGACCAACCATCCACAAATAGCATCCTGCAACTCATAGAACATGATCCATATGTCTAAAAATAGACTTTGCGCCAAAAATAGCCTGCAATCCCACTTAGTGAAGGCGACTTCTTTCCACTAAGCTCATCATCTTGTTGCAATCTCAACACCTCCTTTATGAGTCTGTTTTGCATACTATGGTCTGAATCAGGCTTATAAACTTTGATCTCCCCTTTATACTTAGTGCTTTCCTTCTTTCCTTTAGAGACTCATCAATTACCCTATCAATTTCCCCTATTGATTTACCTCTTGACATTCCTCTAGAAATTTCAAGCACACTTACTTTTGCAAGACTTGAAATTGGAAAAATAACTTTATTTGGAGACCTCCTGCTCTTTCCTAGGAAATCATGTGTTTCTCTTCTTTTTCATTAGAAATAGGTCTTAGTATAAGAAGAAAAAATCTTAAAGTACTAATGATGACCTTACAACTCAGGAAAAACCTAATGATCTAGTGGTAGGGTTTTAACTTGGTCTTTTGACTGAAAGTATGCTTGGGTTCTTAATAATGTGAAAATAGAGCTTTTGAACAATTGGTATATTTGAAGATATAAAAATGGATGTACTTGATTGATCTAAAGAGATCATAGAGGTATTTATGAGACTGCTAAGGTATGAGGAAACATGGAAAAGAGTAGGTTGGTTGGTGATCCTAGGTGGAAAATGGAGGGGTGAGGCAAGGTGAAAAAGAGTTTTGAGGTCATGGATGGTGAAATAGGATAAATATGAGTGACATGAGCCCATGAGGGGTCTTCAAGGAGTGGTAAGCTAACCATGACATGATAGAATAGTGAAATAGTGAAAAAATTATCCTAAGGATAATGAAGGTAGTGAGGTTTCTAAAACTCACAATATTCATGAATCTTGTTTTTTAGAAATCTAGGATTGAGATTTAGTTATCTTCATATAGTAAAAATAACTAATGAATAACATAACCTAAACCAAAATAAGCATGAATAGTAAATGCAGAAATAAGAGATGCAAGTGGAAAATACATTCGAAGAAAATAAATAAATTGTACAAGAGGGACATGACACTTCTGGGATGGACAAGCCCAAGGAAACTCATATTCCTATGAATTAAACCAAACTTTAGAATCTAAAAATGGCACCAAACTTCATTATTTGAATCAATCCAAGTACATCCCTGCTAGAAATGAAAGTGGAGTTGCTAAATAACAAGTTTTATCCACAATAAGACTAATAAATACATGCCCCTAGAGGAAAATTGGAATTGGTAGTTATACAAATTGACGGGGAATCATTCTCCTTGGAAGGATGAAGATTTCCCCTCCAAAATCCCTGAAATAGTGGATTTGGTTTCCAACACTAGGAATTTGCATTAAATGATAGGGAACACATTCCTAGATTTTTTCAATCACTGGAGCTCAAGAATTTGTGCAATAATTTCCTATTATCTTGTTAATTTATTATCCAATATTGATATTCCTGTAGCACAGTAGGGAGAAAGTCCCTAGATTATCTCATCCTCCAAATATTTATAATATGCCCAATATTCTCACAATATTCTACAAAAATAAATAATATTAGGGAGAAATATGCAATTATCTCTAAAACTTCCTAATGAACATATTAAAGCTAAAAATATGTCATCTAATGAAAAAAAAAGAGGTTAAATCTCTGGAGGATGGTTATATGGGCCTTAATTCATGTCTAATTTGGAGGCCCATCATACTCCCCTACTGAAATTGTTGCTCATCCTCTGAGCAACTTAGTGACATAATTTTTCCTCGTTCATGGCCCTGGTGGCCTCCTTAACATCCCAAGCTACCTCAGAAGTAATTTTGGCACCTCTTCTCTTGCTCCATCCTCTTCTTCTTCTTCTCTAGCTCCTTCTTTTGTAGATCCATCATTTTCTCCAAGTTCTAATTAGGCTCGTGCTTGTGTCTTAAGAAAAATAACCTTGTTAATGTCCAATATGTCTGTCCATGATACAAGTTTTTGAACATTATCCACAACATATGTGATAATTAGCATCCTTGATGAGTCTATGGACTCTCTTCAATTGAAATTAATCCCCCCGTGATTTTTCATTGTGGCTTTCCAAAATTTGGCAAACCAATACTCCCAATCTGCTACAGGGGTAAAAGCGCAGCTTTATCCATACTTGTCAAAGAAGGAAAACTTCATACTCAACTCAAAACAATTCAATTTCCTTTCTTGATTTTCTTAACTCAAAATAAACATTCTCATTCAATATTTTATTCTCAAATTGTTATCAGAATTTTGGTTGAATGAATGATAGGTTTTGAGGGTTTCTTATCCATAGATGGCAGAGAAAATATGTAACTACCCTTCTCTTAGATGTACCTCTTAAAATATAGGGTAAATTTCATCAAAATCTGGCTTTTTACAGCTCTATGGAATTTCCTATAGCACACTATCATCTCCTGTAGAAAATTGTTTGTTCTATAGAAACTTTGTTTCTCCTATAGCAAGGCAGTTTGTGCTTTGAGATGCTTAGTTGTGGATGCTCTAGTGGTTGGCCTTATCATGGGTTTCAAAATTTGCTTCCCCTTTCATTGAAACCTCCCCCCATTTCTACTACTACTCCTTCTTGGGGTTACTTGGGTGTATTTTTAGTTTTTTCCTTGGAGCAGTCTCAAATGTAGAGATAGTGTCAAATTTTCCTTTATATCTGAGAGGGAGAAGGATGCTAATAATTTTTATCATAACAAACTTTCCTCTGTCCCTATATTGCCTTCACATATAACAATTTCCAAAGGGAACTACTACATAATTGTTTGTTACAAGGTACTTAATTCAAGCATAATTCCCCATGAAAATGAATGGAAATTAAAAAGGGAGAAATCCACTTACTCCTTTCAATATAACTCTTTCATGTGCATGAGTGTTTGACAACAACTTTGGGTAGTTTTGGCTCCCTTTATCCCTTCAATTCTCTCATGTAGATTCGTTTTGGGCCTCCTGTAGAAGTTTAGATCCTCTTATAGCTCCTGCAAACACAGTTCGAAGTAGCTCGGTGGCACCCTAGGTAGACTCTAGTAGCATCTAGCTCACCATTTTGTAACTTGATGGGTTTCTCTAATTGTTTCTTGGTAATGATTAATTTGAGCCTCATACATTTATTCCCTTTTTTGGTAATGTCTCAAAGCACTTTAGTGACTTTGCCTTTACATGAATTTCCTCTTTTAACCGTTGTTCCCACTCCTCATAATCATCACCCTTCTTAATGTGACTTTTCCATGTTTCATGAGTGAGGGAATTAGTTGCACTTAACTGGTTCAAGGTGGCTGACACTGCTGACCCATCCTTAGCTTATAAAACCTCATCTCTCATGCATTGACAACAAATTCCTAACCATAACATGCTTGAGAGAAGAGTTGAATAATATTTCATACATGTACCTACCTGATGTTTGCTAGAGAGGCATGCATGATGGTGATGAGTTGATGATCGATCCATGGTTCTCTGGAGGTGCTATTTTCCTTGTTTTTTTTATGCACAGGTCTTCACATGATGTAGTTGTCTGATGGAACCTTTCTTGATTGTAGGTATCTCTCCAGTTTCCAATAGGTTTTTGTTGGAGAGGATGGTTTACATTACATTTATCCTCAAGGATGGTGTGAATTCCTGAAGCTTTAGGCACTACTACATTTCGCGGAAATTCCGACACCTGTTTCCGACGCTTTTGACCAAATGTCGGAAATTTTCCCAAATTTTTTCCATCCCGCCCGAAACCGTCGCTATACCGACGTCTATAGAAAAGTGTCGTAATACCGACACTTAGACTAGTGTCGCAATTACGACGTTTAAAGGAAGACGCCGCAATTGCGACACCATGGCCCAAAGCGTCGCTATTGAGACGACTCTAAACGTCGCAACGGCGACACAATGTCTAGGTGTCGCCATTGCGACGTTTGGAGGCACCGTCCTAATAGCGACGCCTTTTCCGCCGTCGGTATAGCGACAGTTATTTTCGCGCTACATAAAAATACCAAAATTATATGGGCGCTACATAAAAATTCGAAACTTATATGCGCGCTACATAAAAATGTTTGGTATTTGTCGCAATAGCTACGTTTGATATCACGCGCGCATTCGCTCTCTGCTCTTGCAGAACAGCATTTGCGGTCAGCATTCGAGCTCAGCTCTTGCAGAACAACATTTGCCCTCAGCATTCGCCCTCAGCGTTCGCCCTCAGCTCTTGCAGAACAGCATTCGCCCTCAGCTCTTGCAGAACAACATTCGCCCTCAGCTCTTGCAAAATGGTAAGTTCTTACTGCAGGCCCTTCCTCCTATAGTAGGGTTGACTCTATTTGGGTTTTTTTCGTCAATTCCATTGGATTGTGTTAGGCTGTAGGGTTCTCTCTAGATGTCAAGAATCAAGATTCAATACCCTCTATTATCTTCATCACCCAATACAAGATTTAAATTTTTCCCAAAGAAACGCTTATTAATTTGGCAGCCATTATTTCTCCCCGCTTTAAAAACCCTACATTTAAATGAAAACAAGCATTGCATTTCAACTACAAAAATCTATTAGTGTTCAAATGTACATGTGTGCCACATTAACGTCTGATATCATGCGCGCATTCGCCCTCCGCTCTTGCACCATTCGCCCCTCGCATTCGCCCCCCGCCCCGTGCACGCATGCCCTCCGCATTCACCCCGAGCTCTCGGCAGAATGCGCATTCGCCCTCGCATCGCCCCGAGCCCCGCACGCATTCACCCCCGATTCCCCCTCGCCTCTTTCGTAACGCATTCGCCCCGCATTCGCCCGCCGGCACGCCCACCCCCGCATTCGCCCTCGCCGTTCGCCCTCGCCTCTGCGAACAACATTCGGCCCTCAAATTTCGCAAAATGGTAAGCTCAGACGTGTGCCCTTCCTCCTATAGTAGGGTTGACTCTATTTGGGTTTTTTTGGTAAATTATATTGGATTGTGTTAGGC
>JAXQQM020073094.1:0-97325 GCA_034641835.2 Pinus albicaulis
CCCTTTTGTTTGAGATTTATCAATTGGCAAAAGAAGGTGTTTCTCTTTGTATCCTCATAATGTGCTATCATTTCCTCTGTAAAAATTGACCAAGTGACAATTTTTTTACGGGAGAAAAGCCATCGATACCATACAAATGTATTTTGTTCTAAATTTAAATTTGCAATGCGTACCTTTTTTGTGTTTTTCACATTATTGAGTTCAAAATATTAGTCCATCTGTAGTATCCATGTTACAGGATCCTTTCCGTCAAACTTCCTCATATCCATTTTTTGAATATGGTGGTTCTTCCCGCCAACATTAGTGTTTATGAAATCACGATTAACATTTATTTTTTTCTCATCATGAGTTTCCTCTATATTTTCACCATTAGGAAACATTCATCGTATCAACTTTGTCAAACCTTCCATGTATGCTTTTAGATCAATCTTCATGTTTTCCATTTTTTCATCTATCTTAGCTTCCATGTCATCCATCTTAGATTCCATGCCAGCTTCCATGTCGTCTATCTTAACTTCCATGCCATTCTTCAAACCATCCATCTTATATTCCACGCCTTTATTCAAACCATCCATCTTAGTTTCTATGCCTTTCTTCAAAACTTCCATGTCATTTTTTGTTTCTCTTTGCGAGAGAAAAATTTGTTGCACTTTCTCTTGTAAATTTGATATGTCATGTTGCCATTCTTCGTCTTCATGAGTCATAGTAGAGCCTTCTAAAGGATTAATGGGTGTTGAATTATTTTTAGGGGCCATTTTAGAATCTAATACTAATATATATTCTACAATATGCCCTTGGAATCAATTCAACTTGATTCTTCAAACAGGATTTATGCAATTCGGGAAAAAAATACACACATTTTACTTGCTTTTGAGGAGCTCTATATTGAAATTGAATTATCTCTATAATTGCAGATCCTCAATATCTAAAATTTGGCCTTTTAGTAGCCCTCTGAAGCTTCTTTCAAATTTCATAGGTCTGGCCTGATTTGGATTCTTCAAGGCAAATTTATGTCTAATCTCCCACAATGACCCAATTATGGACTGGTTCAGTAGAGAAAACTTGTATGACTTGGCACGTGTCACTGTTTCCTTCTTTGGCTCTAAAATTGATAGACAAGAAATTGCAGTCTGTGTACTTGCGACCACAGTTTACACCATTCCAATCCGATGCTCAGAGAGAGATTTATGAATATTTTCCCATGATAACCTCTTTGAGATGAAATTCGGGAGCCTGAAAAAGACCTAACTTCCACAGATCATATCTCCGAAAATATTGCGAACCAAGCTCTGAAATTTTGTGATGATGTTCCTTATGATTTCAGCTTTGTTCTCTAAATTTTTTTCCTTCTGAAAATTCGTAGAAGAAAAATTATATCGCAAATGCCGCGATGACCTATTTAGGTTAAATTTAGGATCCTGGAAAAAGCCATAACTTCCACAGATCATAACTCAGAAAATATTGCAAACCAAGATCTGAAATTTTGCAATGATGTTCCTTAGGATTTTAGCTTTGCACTCTAAACATTTAAGCTTCTGGACCTTAGTAGAAAAACATTTATAGCAAAAATTCCACAATTACTGGTTTGGAGCAGCGAAAAACCCTAGAATCCAAAGCTCTGATACCAAATGTTGTGAAACTAGCCCCAAAAATAGAAGAAAGGAGATATCAACGCCTTAGAAATAAGCCACTTTGAGGGGGAAACATCCAATACATTACATGAATGAAAAATTCTTAGATTATTGAAATTAAAAAACCTCCTTTCTATATATAGGAGTCCATGGGGCAACAATGTAATCCTAGCCGACCTAACAATAATAATTTAAGGGCACAATAATAACAATATGGGGGTTATAGGGATACAATAATAAAAATAAGGGGGTTACACTAACAAAAATAAGGGACTATACTAGTAATATAGGGACCTAACAAGTTTGGTGCTCAACCCTTATGGTTGTGAAGGCATGTCCATGCTTTCCTAATTGGTGGTAGATGCATTATTTCCAGTGATATTCATCATGACCTCTGCCAACCATGATGGTGCACTTACTTGGGTTGGCATGGTCAATTTCTAATTGCCAGCTGCATCACATGGAATATTGCAGGTGGTTCAGTGGGTGTGATAGCCTCATTGATATTTTTAGTTGGTTCATGACTAAACTATGTCTCACTAACACGCTCTTCATCATCACCATAGAACAATTCTTCATAAAGGGACATTATACCTTTAGAAACAACTACATCTTCTTGGGCACTGACATGGTCTTGTAAGTTCTCTGCTTCTTGACCTTCCACTTCAAATTATTGGCTACAACTGGTATCATGCATAGGAGCATCAAAATTAAGTGGCCATATACCAGTCCTCCTAAATCCAGCCTTGATATTAGAAGGTGCGAGAACCATTTTAAATTATTTACTTGCAAGATCAGCTAGCTCAAACCTCTTTACTCCCACCCCTGGATTCTTTGCCATCCATGAAGCTCGCTTAACCCTGAAATATTTCCTGAAAGGCCCAAACATGCTCACATCAAGGGGCTGCAATCTGTGAGTGGTATGAGCCGAAAATGTTAATAGGTCAATGGCTAATTTATTGGCCTCCTCGATTGTCTGCACAACAATGTGGTTTCTATGACCATCTAAAATCAGTAAGTGCCTATTTTCAGGTGAGACACCACCTAGTACAGAAGAAACAAAGTGGCAAAGCCAATTGAGGAATAGTTCCTTTGTTATCCATGCATGTGGATCTGCAGCCATGCATGCACTTGGTTCAAAAGTTTGTATATAATTTTTAGTTGAGTTTTACCTTTAAATATATAAAATCTTGGTATTGATGAACCAATTGCATTTACACAGACAAGAAATTTTATCCACACCCTACTCTTAGGCAATATCTTAGGCACATTTCTGCTCCCTCTCTTTGCAGTACCCGCATACCACAATTCCTTCCTGTTGGCTTGAGGGGTCTTGACCTAGGTTCGATGTGCAAGGTTTTCCAACAAACCCCTATACTACTGGCCCTTTTGGCAGTGACCTACTTGTGCAGGTCACAGTCTCACCTGAAGTAGTATGGGTGGGTGCCAGAACCAGGTTTTTGCACCCTAAGAAAGGGAGGGTAAGGCAAGCAGGGCTACGTTATGTTCATATTATCTCTGCGCAGGGTCAAGTATATATCCAATTGCATCCACGTGCACTAGATCTACGATTATATGCTTTTCATAACATTAACACAACATTACATACCTGACATAACAGATCTATATTTACTTCAATACACAGAATTTCATAGCAAGATATCACCAAAGCAGAATAGATCCAATCATTTAATATACAAACCTTCGCAGTGCAAAGACAGAGAAATGCATATCATAGTAATTATCAGCAATCCATTCAATAGTACTCACAGATTTAGATCCAATAATCTTTCATATTCATTCATTCGTTACCCTTACAATTCCCTTCCTAACCTGTGCACACAGTAGTAGGGTCTACACACATCTGGACTAGGATCTCCGCACACACAGCCAATAGGAGTTTGTTCCCTAAAAAACCCAACAGATCGCTTATACAACAGATCGTATCAATAGCTCATCAAATCCTTACCTCTTACAATCCGAAATGCCTCTCTATTTATAAAAATCTAGCTTTAACATACCTATGGTCCGCAACCCATGGTTTTCAGACCCTAGTTTACCCTTTAACCCCATTACAATTCTTTTCAGGGCTTTGACCCACCCAAAGCCCCTGCGTTATACTAAATATAACAAAAATAGCCAAAATAGACCGGTTTCGTAGCTTGTTAGGAGACCCTGTTCCGATAGCCCCCCAACACAATCTTGTGACTTGTCCCGAGTCACTTTGGTTGTGCACCTTCAATCTGCATGCGTAAGGTAGCCAGGGAGAAAAGGAGGGGTGGAAGCACTTCCTTGCTTCGGGCTGCCGCATGTTGCGCAATAATGATCATTGGCAGAGAAGCAGGCCCATCGAGATCCAGACCAACGTGTTCCAACAACCCATGGAGGCGTGCAATGGTGGACTGTGCATCATGTGGAAGCTGGAGTGCAGCATCAGTCCATGGTTGCAACTTTTTGTACGAAATATTCTTGGAGTGACGAAGGTATTCAATATGGTGCATGGTGGCCAGGTGCTACACGTGGGCGGGAGGGAGGTGTGGAGGCCCGAAGTCGATCTAGAGCATCTTCTACCTGCGTCAACTCCCATTGGGCATGTTGAAGCATGGGGTGGTGTAGTGCTTTCGTCCATAGCTGCTTAGCCTCTTCAAACAACTGGGCTCTGATATTCTTCCCTTGTATCCAAGGTCGCGTCCCTGTGATGTTAGTGTGTGGCTGATGCATTGGAGGTCCTTTCGTATTTCGAAAGATGGTTGACACACGGTGAGCCTTTAAATCGATCAGGAGACCTTTTGAGGCATTTATGTCGATTGTGGAAGGAGCATTTTTGTGCAGGACAGCTGCATCATACATTCGTAGGTGATTTAATTCTTCATTCATCCGTAAATTCTCTTGGATACTCATGATTGTATTCAAGTCCATAACCTGGTTGGACAAGGGCCGAAGGCACCCTTGATTGTTTTGTGCAAGCAGGTCACCACAAGGGTCGACCGATTTTGGGGCCCCTCTGGCTAAGGGGGTCTCTATATGCAGGATTACCCTACTCCAGTACTTCCTCCGGGTATGGGAGACAGGTCCATGCATAGGTGCTTCATAACAGGCTAGTAGTAGTGCCTCAGACCTACATTATGTGGACCCCTTAGGCTTCCGAGGCTTCATAGTATCATCTATGGCCTCTTGGCTAGGAAAGGTTCCTTCCATGGTAGAGATGCGATGGAAGCTTCTAATGGTCTGAAGGCTGCGAAGTGCCGAAACCTCATGCAGTCGGCTCTGCCAGTTCTCCGGCTCCTCATCAGAGTCAGAAAATCATTCACTGTCCTTTTCCCAACAGAGAAGCCCTTCATCCGTGGGGTTAACCCGATATTCATCTTGTGTAGTGATCTTATAGATATGATCTAATTCTTCCTTCGTGTGGATAGGCTTGGTATATCAGGCACCTTCTGCGGGATCCAAGGGTACTATGACACACGTACTTCCTCTTTCAAACACCATGCTTCATTTCTTTAGGTTAATAATGCCTCCAATGTCCATTGCCCAATCTACTCCGAGGAGCACAGGGTAGGGGTCCACGTCTTCAAATATCTTAATTACTTTAAAGTCATCTAGGACCTTTGCCCCTACAATGTCAACCACAACCTTTGGTAACCTACCCAAGGGAATTATTTTCTGTTGGTTTGCCATGCGCAGCTGGATAGTGGACCATTCCAATTTGGGCTTCCCCATTCGTTGCTAGGTTTTCTTAGGTAAACAATTGGCATCAGACCCAAGATCCAAGATAACCTGATACATTTCATAGTCCCCAATTTGTGCAGTTAGCCGCATTTCTTTCCCTGTGTGTTTCTTGGAGCTGTACATTTTGTGCACGTCCCTGGTCTCAGGGATCAAGGTGGGTTGAACTGCACAGGTGTTAATTAAATCTAGGAGGTTTATTATGGCCTACGGGTTCCTGAGTAATTTCAGACATGCTTTCAGAAAGGTCTTAATTTCTTCCTCACTTTGAGACTACGCAGGGGCTGCTGGTAGTGCCTGTTCTTCACAAGGTACCTCTTTTCTTCCCTTGATGTCCATCCCACTACATGTTATTACCTTTACACTTGGATCTGATTCTCTTAGCTCAGTTTTAACCCTCTTTACATTCTGTGTAGGGGTAGGCTGCTTTTCCTATATTCTGGCTATCAAGATCAGGCAATCTTCTACCTCATGGTCCAGCTGTTTGTAGTATTTACACAATGGCCGGGTGGGATTAGGGCATTCTCTAGAAAAGTGCCCTATTTCTCCACAATTATGACAGATCAGCTGACCTCGTCCTTGACCTGCACTTCCTCCTCGGCCTCCTTTGCCTCGGGCCTGTGATCCCCCAAAGTGTGCGGTTAATCTAGGCAATGTAGGGTCTGATTGCACTCGATATAAGTTCCCACGATCTATCATAAAGTCATATGTTCGGCAATATTGCTCGTCATGTCCTACAGATTGATAGAATCGATACCATTATTGTTTTAGCTCTGGGACATACGCACCCAGCCGAGGGCAATGGTTCATATCATGGAGGCCTACAACCCAAAAATCATCACACCATAGCTCAGATTTTCTTGAACTTGGTCGCAACAGGACAGGTTCCCTACTTACTCTTGGGTGCAGCGGGCTAAGTCCTCCAGCCTAGATATAACCAGTTAGTAGAGGGCACTGATCCTTTATGTGACCAGACACTTGGAAATTTATACACTAGAGATCCGCGCAGATATCTTTTCCTCGCTCTTTTCATAGGTTCTGTAACTCTAGGTGCATAGCTCCAAGTTTTTCCTGGATCTGTTGGACTCCTGCGATAGAAACTTATAACTTCATAGCGGCTTCTACAGCTTTCTCCTGCGATTCAAAGGTCTTCTAATTCGTTGGTGTGCGCATGTGAGGTAACAACATGGCGATGAACCATTCCATATGTTTTCTATCATCATACTCCAACCCTCCTTCCCTAATTTCCTTCTTCATCCATTGATCTTCCTCCCACACTGATTCAGACGCACCCTGTTTGAAGTCTTTTACATCTGCCACTAACTAGGAATAGGACTTTGGTTTGTGGAATTTTTTCTTTAGAGCATTCTTAATATCCTGAATGGAATTTTGGGCAACATATCGCATATACCAGTCCATAGCTCTGTCTTCGAATGCTAAAGACAGTTGTGCCCTTTTGATTGTATCACTTGCCACGTTCTGTGCAGTCCAGATAGAGTATGCAATGAACCAAAATCAGTACATGTCCTCATCTCATACACCCTTGAAGGTAGGTATTTTTATATGTGCAACCATATCACTATCCAGAGACGACGTTATAGGTGAGTTCTTACCCCTGCGTGCCCTAAGTGGTGATGTGGCCAGTTCCTTAATTGGGCTATAGGCGGCCCTTCCTCCATCAAGGTTGGTCCAATAATACTTACTACTGCGTGTCGCACTCCCATCTGGATCCAAGGTCATTCAGTCTGTATGGCTACACAGAATGCTCTTTTTGCACAAAAACTTCTTGATCAATAATGGTAATGTACTCAAAAAATTACCCAAGAATCCTTTGAAGAATCATCACTCGGCCTCAGAGTATGATACAGATTGGTCAATGGAAAACTATGTCACAAATCTTCCTAGCACACTATCCACCCAGTGATCCACCATGCATGTAATAGTGTTATCGATTATCTCTAGCTGTTCAAGAAGATCGAGAGTCCACTGAGTGACTCACTCGTCCTTCCAACACTTCTGGAATTCTATCAGCCTGGCTAGCCACTTCTGAAGCTCAATTGCAAAGGTTACAAATAATATTTCGTAGCTTTCAGTAAGAACGTACCTATTCTTACACGTTTCTACCATTAATTTTTCACTTCGTCTTTCTCTTACTGCAAACTCTCGAATCTGCCTTTTGAACCAGTCCTCGATCTCTTTTCTTTCAGGCTTCCAGTGTTCTCTTGTCATTACCCGATCCCTTTCTCATATCTCTTTGGGTCCCGGAAATGGAACCATTTTTTGGCTTGAGGGGTCCTGACCCAGGTTCGGTGTGCAAGGTTTTCCAACAAACCCCTATACTATTGGCCATTTTGGCAGTGACCTCCTTCCGCAGGTCACAGTCTCACCCGAAGTAGTATGGGTGGGTGTTGGAACCACGTTTCCGCACCCTGAGAAAGGGAGGGTAAGGCAAGAAAGGCTGTGTTCTGTTCAGATTATCTTTGCACAGGGTCAAGTATATATCTAATTTCATCCACGTGCACTAGATATATGATTATATGTTTTTCATAACACTAACACAACATTACATACCCGACATAACATATCTAGATTTACTTCAATACACAGACTTTCATAGCAAGATATCACCAAAGCAGAATATATCCAATCATTTAATATATAGACTTTCACAGCATAAAGATAGAGAAATGCATAACACAGTAACTATCAACAATCCATTCAATAGTACTCATAGATTCAGATCCAATAATCTTTCATATTCATTCATTTTTTACCCTTACAATTCCCTTCCAAACCTGCACACACAGCAGCAGGGTCCGTACACAGCTGGACTAGGATCTCCACACACCTAGCCAACAGGATTCCATTCCCCAAAAACCCCAAGAGATCGCTTATACAACAGATCGTATCAATAGCTTATCAAATCCTTACCACTTATAATCCGAAATGCCTCTCTATTTATAACAATCTAGCTTAAACATTCCTATGGTCCGCAACCCATGGTTTTCAGACCCTAGTTTATCCTTTAACCCCATTACAATGCTTTTCGGGGCTTTGACCCACCCCAAAGCCCCTGTGCTATACTAAATATAACAAAAATAACCAAAAATAGACTGGTTTAGTAGCTTGTTAGGAGAACCCATTCCAACACTTCCTACCTGTTGTAGGTTTTAACCCTGTACAAATATTATATAAGAACGAATCTTTAAAACATAAAATAAAAAATAACGAGAGCATAAAACATAAAACAAATAAACACGGAGATTTTCCCCTAGATCCCAAATTAGGACGACCAGCTTGATTTTTCATTATATTCCTTATAGTGTTACAACACATATATATACATGTCGAAGCATACATAAACCCCAATCCGTTAACCCTAGATTAGAACATAACCATAGTTCCCTTGAACGGATCTACAAAATACCAGGGGCCGAAAACCATCATGCCCCAAAACCATGCACAAAACCATGGGCGGGTTCGCCCACCGGAAAATAAAGATAAAAAAAAAATTCTCAGAGTGCTGCCCCGAACCCCAACAGGGGGGGCTACTGCCCCCCCCATATGTTACACCCAGTGAAACATACCGGGGGGGGCTATCGCCCCCCCTTTTACCCACCCGCGCATGACTAATCATGGAAAGAATATAACACAAACCCAACATTCTCCCACTTGTTGTTTTCTTTCCGCAGGCGGCCACATGAGAGCTGAGTCTTTTGGGGTCATGTGATTTGGCTGATTGGCAAACCAAATGACAAGGAAAAATATAAACCAAGCTTTAGAGCTCCAGGATCTAGCCCTCCTAGTATCATAGAGGGATCTCTCAATTGTTTGCAAAGATATGACTTGTTTGCTTTTAAGGGTTGATTTTAGGCTAGTTATTAAGTGCAAGTTTGTTTGTTTTGGGTTTGGTTGTTTGAACATGAATGATCTAGGAAGCATAGGTAGAAAGGGGAAATATCAAATCCATTGGGCAATGGAATCAAGAAGAAATTATAACAAGCTCAATCAATGGATATGGGATATCAAAGGGAAAATCTAACTTGGCTAGTGGATCTTCGGTTTGGTGGATAAAATGAAATGGAAATTAAGGATTTAGAAGGAGAAGTAGCACTTCTCAAAAAAGTGACTTAAAACATCATTTGAACATGAAGAGGCATTCAATAGACAGTGCTAACCATAAATTACAGAAACCACACTTCAGCAAATAATAATTCCAAGACAAAATTTTCAAAGGAAATCTAGGAGTCGAGGAATGCTCTATTTCATCCAAAGATTTCACTTTCAAGGAATTTAGAAAACATAAAAGATTCACAAATAATTGCATTCATAGAAGAGGGAACTCCTAAACATTTAAGACTACAATTATAAAGACCTTAAAAACAATTATCTCAGCAAGAATAGAGCGTATGATCAAAACAGACCTCTCTAGCAGACTACAAACAATGGTACTTTAAAGGGAGACTTCAAAAACAGTTTTCAAGTGGCAGCGAGTAAGCAGGGAAAACCATAAATCATTATTCAAACCTACTGTTTGAAATATTTATGAAATAAACAAGCATAAGGGTATAAAAGAAGTTAAACTACTCAATAAACCTTCAGCAGATGAAAACATAAAGACAGTGAAGAGCAAACAGGTCTAATGTGCTTCTAGGAGACATTTCTTACCCTAAACTTTTTACTCTACTGTAATTATAGAATGATGGAACAAAATAAAAAACAGGAAATAAAAATTAACATATTAGAATACATCACCAAAAACCATGCTCAAGGATCCAATAATAGAGCCTTCTCATTAACAAAACATGTCAAAATATCATCAATATTCCAAAACTTCAATTTCTTATTAATCTTCAGCCACACTATGTACAACTGCAAAGACTTCGAATGCTAGAAACCAACCCCTAACAAAGAGCTCCTCATAGAGTATTTATAGAGAAATGAGGAGGTGGAACTCTTTTTAGGGTTTAAGTGTCATTAATTATAGAGTAAATGCATTCCTAATCTTGAAAACCACGTAGGGCATAAGGTAGGAATGAATTGCACTACCTCTCGGTTTTAATAACTCTGCCTTAATTTCTAAGAGAAAACAGGTGAAAAGTTTGACTTTTAAGCCTATTTCTGTCTTTTATAATAAATGCTTGACAGCTTAAAATATCTTCTGACTGTATAATAACTGTCAATTTCCCCCTTTAGGACACAAAGTAGGTCATAGGTGGCAGTTAGGTTTATCAAGTGAATAACTGCTTTATGTTGATTTATCTGAGGCCTTCTTAAGCTTATCTTTGCTTTATTTTATCATTAAACTATTTTAAAGGCCTTTTAGCCTTGATCTGCCTTTAATTAATCTACTTTGAGGCTTTGATTTAGCCTTAAGCCTCTATCATCATCCTTATGATGTCTTTATCTCCTTTCTGATTGATTCAAGCCTTTACTTGTTTATCTTCTTCCTTTGATCTTTTGTTACATTAAACATTGTTTTAGCCTTTAAATTTATCTATCTTGACTATGCTTTATCCTTTGAATTTGCAGATTAAGATTTAATCTTCGAATTTTATGCTTAACCATTTAACTTTATCTCTCATATTCTTCACTATTTGCTGACAGGGGGCTTCTTGGTGCTAGAGGGTTTTGATATATAACCAATGCTCATAAAACAATTTGGTTAAAATGTTGAAATCTGACCCTCTTCTGTCTCTTTTTGTGTTTGATTAATCTTCGAGGATTGTCACCCTCATCCCTGTATATTTAGCCTCCACAAAACCTGCAAACAGATAAAAAACATTAGTAAAACCTGTATTTTAATGGTTAAACTGCTTCGGAGGTTCGATATGGTGGCGGAGGAGCGTTGCAGAGAAGCAGAATGGAGGTGGAGGAGGTTTTATGGGTGGAAACACGAAAAAAGGGTTTAAAAAAGGTTTTGGCACGAAAAATGGGAAAGGTGGTTTCAGGAATGCCACCGGCGGTTATCGCGTTGCCGATGGGTGGTTAGCGATTTTTCCCCGGGGGAACGCGATACGCGTTAGAGGTTAACGTGTGTCCCCTCGAAACCATTGTTTTTGCGTTGATTCAGGTCATTAAACCCCGGGAGAAAAAACCACATGAAAATGAACCTGCGCTGTCAAATCTCAAAGCGTGAGATTGACGACTTGGGTGGAGCCCGAAAGCTGGGTGCAACTTTGGTTGATGGGAGTGGGATACAGGTGGCGGGCAGAGATTGGACACGTGGTGGATTAGTGGGACTGGAGGTGATGTGATAAGTTTGTCGCTGAGCGGGCTGGGTTAATCGGTGGAGTTGAATGAGGGTCGTTAGATCTCAAAGATCCATGGTTGATAATGCCCCATGGAGTGGTAAGGTGGGGGAAATGGTTAATAGGTCAGGAGGTCACGGGAGTACCATAGTCGTTGGATCTAGGGCTAGGGCCTTTGATCGACGGTGAATATAGTTCGAGGAAAAGAGGAAGCAGGGAAGGGGATATCTGAAGGGCTAGAGTGAGGCACGTAAAAAGGTTCTATGGGAAGTAGATAGGACTAGGAGTTATGGGGAGAGGAGATGGTCGCACCCTCGGTTATATGAACAGAATGGGGTGGGGGCTTATGAAGGAGAGGGGCTAGAAGAAAAAGAGCGGGGAAGTTATTTATGAAGAAAGGAAAGGGCTAAGGGCTAAGGTTAAGGGTTTAGGTATAGCAGGAGGTCGCGGGCCTTGGATCATATAAGAAGAGGGGCTGGGGCCTAAACCAAAAAGGGGTTTAAAATATTATGGGTAAAAATGGGTAGATAATAAGGCTAAAAAGAAGGTTTTAAGCTTTTTTTAAGGTTCCAATAGGGTATAAAAGTGTTTAAACCAATATGAAGGGTTTTTTTTATGGTTTAAAAGGTTTTCTTTTATGAAATGAAGGGTAAAGAAGGGAAAATGGGGGGTTTTTTTAAACCAAACAAAAGGTATTCTTATAAGGTTTAGAGGCTTTTATGGAAAATGAAGGGTAAATAAAAAAGGAAGAAAACCTTTTTTGTTGGGGGGAAAATGACTGTTTAGATAAGTGAAAATGAGTGAAAATGGGCAGATATGATGGAGGTGAAAAATGGGAAATATTGCCTGAAAACAATTTCTTTTTGAGATGGCAGGATAACTTGGAGGATTTGAGTGAAGACATGCAGTGAATTGGTAGACTTGGGATGATGAAGGCAATGAGATTTCTAGAACTCACAATGTTTCTGCAATATTGTTTCTAGAAATCTAAGTTTTTCAACTTTAGTCATCTATGGATAAAGTCAAAGTTATGGATGACTAACAGTGGCTCCACTTGGGGAGGACAACTATATTTTTAGGTGTCCAGAACCTCAGCTTATGAATCTTTGGCCTTTAGCAGACTAGTGCCTTATCATCCATTGGGCACAATTTCTTTTTTTTCTTACTGATTTTCATTGTATTTTGACAATTCTTCAATGACCTGCAGCATGAAAAACTCTTTAAGACAACACCTCTACCTACGCACAACTACTTGTCCTAGCATTTTTTCTTCCTTTGAGTGCACTTGATCTGGAAAACTCTTTGACATCAACATTTTATTCTTTTGAAAGTAGGAAAAACTAATCTATTTCTACCCTTGTATTTCCCATGAGTTCAAATTAGACAGTTGAACTCAATAATTCTCTACCTAAGCTACTATCTGTCACGATTAAGCTGTTTGACAGATTTTATTCTCTATTTCTAAGACAAGAAATTTAAACACAGCCAAATCAGGATTAGACTATCTGATTTTCTATGGTGTCTATGGTTGTATGTAGAAGCTGCACATAGACTTTATTTGCAGAAAATTTAAAACAAAATTGTGAAGGCTTAAGATCTAAAAATTAAAGATATCCTTCTTTCTTCTTGGCTTCAAGTTTTTAGCATTTTAGAGCCATATTTTCTTTTGATTCCTGGTTCATATTTTGAGCATATTAGAACCATTTTTCTTCCATCCTAATCTATTCTACCGATAAGACAATATTAAATAGTTTGGAAAATCTTCTTCACTAACCTATCAGCAGTCAATTGAAATCTATCTAGTCATGATTAGGTTGTATGACTAAGTAGTAGTGTTTTCTTTTAGTAGTGGCATTTAAGCTTGCACACTTTCAGATTTTTCTCTTTTTTGGTATGGGGATGTACCTTTCTTCTTTTATATCTGCCCTCTTTTCTATTTTCTATTTTTTTTGGTGTATTTTTCAATTTTTCAAAGAAAAAACAAAAACTAACTAAATGCTCGCAGGCTGAGCTTATTTTCTTTCCCATCTAACCTAATCTAACCTAGAATATTTACATGTTTACCTGACCAATTCTCTTTTCCAATACATCCAGTCAATCAGATGGTTCCATGACTGGTCTTTTCTCATCTCTTTGAGCATGCTAGACAAATTGGGCCACTCCCATTTCCCTTGTTTTTTAGCAGTAGTGCTAAATAATCTTATTGTTTTTGGTAATACACTGCTCCTAACAACCTTTATCCCTTCTTCAAATATCTTCAAGAAATGAGCATAGGGATATTGAAACAATTCCTACTAATGAATATTTGGAAGATAGGTTTCAACCAAACTTACTTTTTCCTCCACTGTGTTAGTCATCAGTATTTTTCACTTGTTGGTAATGACTAGTTGTAACAGTCAAGTTTTCTAGCAGCTAATCTAAAAAATTGTCAAATTTTCCAGCTGGAAAACACCCATAAACATTTTTTGCACTCCTACCTTTTCAACCTGCCCATGACGAGATGAAACCTCATTATCAAGCCCTATCTAGCCTCAACCATACTAGCTTGTCCATCAGCTCCAAAGAAAATAATCCAAATCTGTCCAAAGAAGTCTCCCCTAAGTTAGGTAGTGGCGCTTTAGGAATTTCTCCCTTGGCAAACTATCCTAAAGCCAAAGAGACTATATCTGCTATAGACCAATGATAACATACCTTCCCATTCTGCAAATAAAGTTGGTTACATCCTTAAGTCGTGCCACTAACAAGCCCTAAAGTCTCAACAATGCACATGCCCTAGGTCAAACTGATATTAAGTGGTTTTACAGTGTTTCAATGGATATTTCAAGAACAGAAGTGTACCAACATCCCAGAAGACAATATTTGGCTCAACATGAGAAGACATTTGCTTCTCATGTGATTTTGATCCTCGGATGTAGCTACAGGGCAGAGAGTTGTTTCATTAAGCTCTTGCAATCACACTCACATGTTAGTAAATTATGAGTGACAAGAAGTGCTTTGAAAAAACTAGCCAAGCTGCTTGTGATGTCTAAAGAGGCAGAGAGATATTTGAAAATCAGAATTACATGTCTCAGAGAAGTGCCCATCTTGACTATTATCAATTTTTCATTCTTCATTTTCTCAAGCATGAAAAGGCAGTGAAAGGAAAATTAACATTGTTAAAAGATGATTAAATGGCATCACTGAGAAAAACATCCTTAATTTTATAAGCAGAGGGTTGAGGACTGAGAAAAACTCCTTCATTTTATAAGCAGAGGGTTGAAGACTAAGAAGGCCTCCTAAATCTATAAGCAGAAGGCCAGGGATAAAGTTTGCTTTTAATTTTTTCACTGACTGTAAAGGAAAATTTTAGGTACAGTGGGAAAGCAACTGAGGGTTTCTGAATAAAAAATGGTGTTAAAAGAAGAGGAAAACCAGTGTTGTTATTTAAAGTGGTTTACATAAGTCTCACTGTTACTGAAATACAATGTGAAGCTATTGGGTTGATTATCAATGAAGAAACCTTGTTAAGCAAATGGCCAAAGAAGTCAGACAGTCTTGGCCTCAAACTGACTTCTGCCATCAAGTACATAGAAAACCACTAACATTGTATTCATAAACCTCTTTCACTGGGTTAAAACAGGAGTTGAAAATACCCAGGCATTTGTCAAAAATAGGCCACCTTCATTAAAAGTAGAAAGCTCATCATTATGTTAAGATGAAGAGAATTCTTTCTCAGTATGGCTTAGCGTTCAAAGGGACTGTTTTCAAAATGGTAAAATGAATGAGAAATTCATTACCCTTGCATACTCCCTTCATAAAGGAAACAAAGAAATAGTTTTCCCATTTTACATCTCAAACTTCAGCTCCCATCCCCTCCTATATCTCCATAAAGTTGAAGGCCGGATTACTCTGTCAATCTAAGTCAAAAGAGAGGTTCAAAGCTACACCTACCAGTTCAAATCAGCTTCACAAGTGGGCATGACCACCTCCAAAACATTAGCAGCAGACACTATCAGTTTAAGTTTCAAAAGGGTGAAGCTACCTCATACAAAATGTCAAAGAAAGCCCCACAAAACACAATGTATCTTTCTACAGGTGTCCTTTTTGAATGAGAAAAAACACTAAGTGATGTTGATATTCAAAAGTTGTTGCTCTTTCTATTTCATAAAGACCTTTTTCAAACTTGTCAAAAGTGACAGCAAATGAGCAACACAAAGACAAGAGGAGGAAAAGGGATATGGAAATTGCAGCTAAGTTTTTCCCCTAGTGAAAAAGGCAGTATCATTCAAAAGGCACATCTACAGTCATTCACATGGCTCGGAGCAAATTTTCTTTCTACAATACAGATATCAAAAAGGAAACAATGTCTCATTCCTTAGTGAGAAACAGTGGAAAATTTTTAATTCTTAAAAGGGCTACTTTGCTTCAAAAAGGGGTCATGTCTATAAAGGAAGTGGTTCTTGCCACTATGTCATTCATTTGAACAAAAAAAGTTTTGGTTATGTTTTAAAGGGACAGGGATTCAAGTTTTTTTTAAAGCAAAGGCCTTTTCAAAACATTTTAAAAAAACACCCTCACCAAGCAAATGTAAAAGGGACTCTGAATTGTTTGCCTTCAAAAGGAGTTAAAGACCGTTGCCAAGATCTATTTTGCAATTCAAAAGCACGAGCAATACTCCCCTAGGCTTCTCCCTGACCAAAACAAGGAATTCTTGAGAAAAATCACATATTTCTCAGGCTTTTAGACTGTGCGGTGCGCCTAGAAAAGCATGCGGTGCGTTCAGGAGCGATTTTACAAAGGAGCTGCACTAATGCGCGGCGCACCTGTAGGCACCGATCACGACTGCCCACCATCGACCCGAAACCTTTTCTATTGTGCGGCGCCTTCCCATTTCAACATGCTGCGCATGTTTCAATGGTCCAAATGCCTTCAACAAGCCCTGAAAGCTGCTCAAACTTTTCAAACAAGGGCTACCATGCATTTTTAATGTATTTTCATTTACCTCCTTGTTATATTTGAGCTGCTAAGTGGTGATTAAAAAAGAGAAACGCTCGGTATAAATCAAGGTGTGTTGGGGTAAATAGTTTGAAGAAGATTGTTTCAGTTGGATGAAAGTGGAGTAGTCATTTTTGTTTCAAAGAGCCTAAAGCTACCCTCAAGACTATGATAAACCATAAACTATATCAGCTATATGTAGTGGAGAAAACAGTGTCAAGGAAGGATGAATGTTCTATTTTAAAATCCGAGATTGCTGTGGATTTTATTACCCAAGATTGACATAATAAAAGTGGTGTGTTTATATTGGTGTCTAAAGGCCTAAACACTGCCCTCAAAACAGTGCTAAAACATAAACCTGCAAGTCAAAATATACATAGTAGTAGAGGTTTTTTCAAATTGTTGGAGGTGCCCTAACTGTGATAAGGCAAAGATAAACTCTGTCAGCCAAGTGTATGGTGAAAACATTGTTAGAAGGTAAAGCAGTGGTTTTAAGGAAAGCACAGTGACGGTGAGGTGACATCAATGAGCCTATGTTAAAAGCAGTAGTCTTAGTTCGAATGCCTTGTCACTTCCAAAGGATGTTTCCTTTTGAATAAGTTAAACAGTGAAACTATTGTTGCCTCTTTTTCCCATAAAAAAGTGTGGTGAGAGATTCTGCAAAATCATTGGAGAGTGTTTTTTTTTTGTTTGGGTATAAGAGACAAGTAGGGAAATAGTTTTGGAAAAAGACATCAGCGATCAAGTCTGAAACACTCTATCATTTCAAAAGGTCCTCTCTATGTAGAAAAATAGTGAAACTAAGGCTGCCTCCTTTTTCCCATAAAGTAGATTGTGGTAAAGGATCTTTTAACTCAATTTAAAGGTATTTTATCTAACTGTGTATGTAAGACAGTGAAGAACAAGAGGAGTGTCTTTTGAGTGGGAGGGGTGTTTTTTTTCTACAAGGCTATCTTGCTTATACCAAAAACACACAAGAGCTTTGTGACCTTATCCAAACACAGTAATCATTTGACTCTGTATACCTTTTTTTTTCACTGTGTGCTTGTTATTATAACTATTTATTGATTGGAATACAAAGGGAGACAAGCAGTGATTTGTAAGGACCGGAGAGCTGATATTAAAGAACCATTTCACACAACATTTGAGGAAATTTTTCCTTGGTCGAATAGTGACTAGCAAAGAGGATAGCGTTGTGTTTGAGAAAGAATTTCAAAAGACATTTGAGGCAGCTTGGTGTTGCAGAGAGCATTCAAAACAAGATGCCTCCCAGGCAAGATAGTAGGAGTGGCTTGCATAAGAGACTTGAGCCTATTTCCACTGAAGAAGTGAATGCCCACCCATCAGTCTTGTTCAATTTCCATGAGGTTGGGTTTTTATATTTTTGTCAAAGAGTGCAAGAGGTGAAGAGCTTTTCTCCTTTGACACATCTTTGCGCTTTGAGGTTTCAAGAGAAGCATTTCCAGTTGGCAGGCCTAGAATTCAAATTCTCTCCAAGGTCCATCTCCAAGGCCACTAAAATCCCTTATATTGGGGAGAAATGGTTTAAAAAAAGCCACCTGGACTCAGAAGATTACAATCCCTTTCTAAAGCCTGAGCACAGAGATTCATGTCCTGCCATTTTCCCCTTCTCATATCTTTTGACTAGCTATGCCCCCCTCATGAATATCATCATGAAATACTTCACTTGTGAGGGAAGATTCTCCCAAGTATATGCCTATAACATTCGACTACTCATGCATTTCACAAGGGCCAAGTTGCTAAATCTTCCTTTCTTCTTACACAGGAGCATTGAGAAAATGGCCTCCACTGTTCAGAAGAAGCCTCCTTCACAGAAAACAGCCTGCCTCTTCCATCACTCCCTCATCAAATTCATCATTATTCATCAGCTTGAAAAGAGGAAGGTCTCTTGGGATACTTTTATCACCCATCCGGATTTCTCCACTATCCTGCTAGTTCATACATCCCCTACACCTCCTACTCACCATCCTTCACCTTCTTCTAGTAGACCAATTCCAAAAAAGCTCAAGTTTACCACAGAACAAACAAAGGAGCCTGAAGAAGGAGAAGAGCATGACCATGATGAGGAAGAAGGACATGGGCAGGAAGAGGAAAGTGATGATGAGTAGCAACAAGGGGATGAAAAAGAAAGTGATGATGAGCGACATTATAGTGAGACAGAACAGCAAGGTCATGAAGGTGCTGAACAGGAGCAGTGTGAAGGTGATGAACAAGGGTATGAAGGTGATGAACAGGGGTAGCCAAAAGATGCTGAACAGGAGCAACATGAAGGTGATGAACAGGGGTAGCCAAAAGATGCTGAACAGGGGCAGCCACATCATGTTACACAGCAGCTACAGGATGAGGGATAGCAGCCTCATAAAAATGAACAACAACCTCAAGAAGAAGCGGGGCAGCATGATAAACATATGCAAAATAGTGAGGAGGACATCTCTCAAAGAGAGATGAAAAAATACAGCCTAGGCATCCATGAAGAGATCCAAGACATTGGAAAAAATGAAGGGCAAAGTGACAAGGGTAAATAGCCCATGGAGCATGTGCTAGCTACCTCTCCTAGGCAAGGGCCCATGCTCTCTTATCCGAAAGTGGCCAAGCCCAGAACATCAAAGAAAAGGGTACCTAGAGTTGTAACTCCAAATGTGACTAGGGCCCTCTGAAGCAAGGTAAAATTTCCAAAGAAGCCCATGGTCGAATTGCCCAAGAGGAAGAGTACTAGAAGATCCACCCAAAGCAAAGGGAAGGGAAAGGAAGAAAGTAGTCATGAACAGGAAAGGGAATTAAAAATCATCCAAATCCAAAGTGATGATAGTGATAATGAAGCCCAGATCCTAGAAAATCTCTTGATCCATAGAGAAAGCCAAATTGATGCATTGAGGGCTGATCTTCATAGAGCTAGGAATTTCAATCACTTTTTGAAAGTCCAAAACAAGAAAATGAGTGTTCATATGGTTGTTTATGAGAAACGGGCAATAAAATACAAGAAGGAGGCCTCCAAAGCACAAGTGAGGTTGGAATAAATCATGGGTGAGTTTGTTGAAAGTGAAGGCGAAGATCAACCTAGGCGAAAGAGGCCAAGAACCATGTGGTTAAAAAAGGCCCTTGAGAAACAAAAAGAAGAAGAAGATGCCCTTCTCCAATATACCCCTCTCACTGCATTGTTCGAACAAGAGATAGAGAATAATCGGGAAGCATGGCTTGAGAGGGTTAATGATCACTTGGAGAAGAAATTGGAGAAGGCAAACAAGGACTTGGACCTTCAACATAGGATGATTGGGCATTATAAAAAGCTCAATCAGTTTGCTTGGCAGAAGTTGCAGGCTGCTCAAGAAAAACTCAAGGAGGCTAAGGGGAAGCGCTCGGCACAAAAATTGAGGAAAGACAACTCAAGACTCAAAATTTTGGCCTCTTCTTCACAACATGTTGCTGAAAACCCTTGAGGGTCATGCTCACCAATTTTGGGCTAAATTCGACATATTTTGGTTTTTTGTCATTTTTGGGTTTTTGGCCAAAAATCATGGGCATCACCATTTCAGTTTGGGGCATCATCAAAGGATGAGAATGGTATCATTGGATTCCATTTTTTCAGGGGCACATACTCAGCAATTTTTAGGACAGTTGAAGATCTTCTGCTCCCCCAAAATGGAAAAAAACACTCACTTTTTCTACACTCTGCCCCATTTATCAACAAGGTGTTTTTTTGGGTTTTTACACACAGGCCTACTTTTGGAGGACCTCTAGTGGTTATTTGGTAGAAAACTAAACATTTTCAAAAATTAGACACTCAGAGCTTTCCAACGAGCTATCATGAGCCTCATTTGGACATCGGGAAGGCTTCCAAAAGTTGTCGGCAAGTCAGGGGACCTTTCGCTGATGTATTTTTTGAGTACTTTTGTAAAAATTGAACCTTTCAAAACTGCTTTTTCCTCATGTTCGTTTAGCTATTTTTGTACATGAGATGTTATGAAAAGTCAATATAATTCCATTTTTTAGCATTTTTTAGATATTTTCATAGATATTTTGTGCCTTGGGCTTTGCAAAGCCTCAAGGACAAAATAAGATATTTTGGATAGGCCAATGAGATTGCAAGTTGAACTAAGAGGTTTTCCTCACTTTGGCCTATATATTCCAAAGGCTTTCATTGTAAACAAGACTGAACTTGATGAATAGAAGCAATATATGGTCATATAAGCTTTGGAAGAAATACTTGTCTCATGCTTTTGGATAGTTTCTTGGATGTTCTTGGATGATGAAAGAGGATTGTTGTTGGATTCCATGACTTGGTAGAATGGTATAGTGTCTCTCTCTCTCTGTTTTGTTTCCTAGTTTTCATTCATAAATCCATGTTCTTTCTTGCTATAGGATAGTGGAGAACAAATTTGAGACATGCCCTTGGAGGCACCTCAAATTTCATGTTTCTTCATAGCTTCCATGTTTTCTTCATTCTTAGTCACATTAAAGAATTCTTGATTTCTCTTTAATAACTTAAGAATATTGTTTGCTTGTTTCATTCATGGTTTTATGCATGCTAAGTATGATTTACGGTATGCCCTTACTACTCATGGCTAGCCATAGCTCCATCTATGAAACTTCTATTTGACTGATTAGATTGCCATTTGTTGAACCAAGGAGGTCTTGTTTTGATCTTGCCCTTTGCCTAGGACTATGCAATCTTGTTTTCAAAGTGTCCAATAGCTTGAAGTACTGTGTTTAGGTGTTCCGACATAGTGATTTGAGTTGTTTGTATGTCTTAAATGTATTTCCCCAAAGTCTGATAGCCATTTCCTAAAGTTAGAGAGTTATATATCTCTATGCATGGCTTGAATGTTTATTTCTATGCATTGATTAGCTTAAAGTTACATTTCTCATGATTAATGGTTTTCCCTACCATGTTTATGTTAGTTATTAAATTATTTGTGCTTGAAATCCTTTGATTCACAAACTTGATGTCCACCTTAATCCATTTTTCCCAAAGATCCATTTTACCTCGAAACAAATCGGCCCTTCAACAACCTTGTATCACCATCTGAAAGCTTTCTTGACCTCTTCGACCCCATAGCCCAATTGATCTGACATATTTTTACCTATCTTATATCTTTGATCAGTTTCACCCCTCACAACCTAAAAACCAAAACCAAAAAAACCTACTTCATAACTAGCCTAAAATCAGAACACAATAAGCAAACACACAAATATCCCTTACACAAATAGAGAGAGCCCTTTCTGAGTCTAAGAAGGCTAGGTCCTTGGGCTCCAAAGACTGGTTTTATGTTACACTATCATTTGGCTTGCCAATCAGCCAAATCATGGGACCCTAACATAATGGCGATCACGGTGGGACCTACTGAGTACATGACAGTCTAGCAAACTCTTATAGACTCTTTAGTCCTTCAACACTAAACTCAGACCATCAGCCTATAGAATAATTTAGAGTAAACACTCTATTTCACCATATTAGCAAAGTGATGAATCAGGCTTAGAACACTCTTACAAACCATAATTTGCACATAAAACTCAGAAAACCCCAAAACATTCCTAGATTGGATTTTCCCCTAGTTATTGGTGGTGGACCATAGCTACTTCTTTACAAAAACAACCAAGTTCCACCTGGAGACTCCACTAGCCTCTAGTAGGCCTAAAAACTCCATAAAATACCAAAACATTTCATAAACCATACCTTTCTGCTAACTCATCCTTCCAAAAACTTAAAACATAGGGTGGAAACTCTGTAATCAGTGATAAACTAAGTATAAACTTAGCGATTCAGAAAACCTCACCTAAACATAGAAGATAAGCAGAAGTCTTCTTGCCAAGAGAACCATTAGCTTGTCCACACAGCCTAACAAACAGTTGAAACCAAGTGAATCAATCTTCTTTGCAAGTTTCCATCTCAAAGTTTGCTATAAAACTTTTTCCCAAAAGCATTTTTGATAGTGTTGGTGGTGGACCATAGTTCTCATATAAATCCACCTGGCGACTCTACTAGTCCATCCTATTTTTTTTTACCATCCTTCACATTAGTAAAACCCTAGAGAGGCCATTCATCCGAAATAATCACAAATACCATTATCTCTAAACTCTAGACCTGAAATCTGGCTTCACGAAGAATCAACACCAGATCTCATCCGGACCCAAATCCCCCTATCATAGTAGATGACCCAGAGAAGATTCTGTGGCAAGCTTCCGAAACTGGAAATTTAGCTACTGATAGGTCCATCCGTAAAGCAAGATCAGTACCTGAACATCTCACTGCCTTGCAAGATTCCCCCTTTGAGTTAATATCAGCAAAAACCCTTTTTAGAAGCAAGTCACAAAGTAAGATAGACTTTGACGATCTTAAGCCCCTAGATCTGCCACAGAGTCGTAGTAGAGAAGCCTCACCTACCACACCTCCCAACTTACAGCTTCTCCATCACTTTGGATCCTACCATCCCAGATCTGCTCAAAATCAAATCACTAGTCCAAGTACATCCGCCACACCCATCCAAACCACTACTATTCAAACCACCTCAGCTCATCTCGCAAGCCCTCGTTTTGTACATCATCCATTAGCTCCCGTCATGGCAGCCTGGTACGCACCTTTGGTGTTGCCACAGCCTTTGTCTCCCTTACAAAATGACTATCAATCCAAAATCTCACACTTTACCGGAGTTGAGGCTACCATAGCTCAACAACATGTAGGTAGGATTAGCGATGCCTTTGAATACATGGAAATAGAAGACGAGGCCATTAGAATGGGGATGTTCGCCCAAAGCCTGGGAGGAGAACCCAAAAAATGGTTTAAGAGCTTAAATCCAAATAGCATCCACAACC
The DNA here is from genome assembly GCA_034641835.2 of Pinus albicaulis. Taxonomy (NCBI): domain Eukaryota; kingdom Viridiplantae; phylum Streptophyta; class Pinopsida; order Pinales; family Pinaceae; genus Pinus; species Pinus albicaulis. The sequence continues at coordinate 23,414 of JAXQQM020073094.1, forward strand.
TCCCAGAACTATACCAAACCTTCATAACCAAGTGGGAAATCCGAAAGAACCCCATTCAAATCCTGTCAGAGTATAACAATCTAAAACGGGAAAATGGGGAAAGTGTCCAGGGATACTGCACTAGGTTCAATAGTGTGTATAACACCCTCCCACCTCACTTGAAACCTCCACTTGGCTCAGTATTAGTAAAATTTCCTGAAGGCTTTGACCTAGATATGACTTATCAACTAAGAGACAAGGACCCCCCTACCTTAGAGGAAATGCATAAAGTGGCCATAAGTGTAGAAGCCAACTTAGCAGAAATAAGAGTTAGGACCAGATCAAAAAGGAAAGTCACATACCAGGATGAAGTTGCCCCTTCAGTATCTTCCTCACATCCTAGAATAGATGGCCTAGTTAAATCCATGACAAAGATGTGGGAAAAAATGAGTGAGAAAACACCTCTTAGGGACAACCAACCAAACCCTCCAAACAGAAACCAAAACCAAAATTTCAGGAGGGAAACACCTCAAAGAAAACTAAGGGAAAATTATCAACAAATTAGGCCACCCTTTAATCAAAATTATGTGGATGAGGATGAGAGGGATACAGAACCCATTGATAGAAGTCATTTGAACCTAATTGGTTTTGATAACGAGAGTGAGGTTTACCTCACAGAAGAAGAACAAGCGTTTTTTTCTCCGAATCAAGATGAAACCAACTATGAATATCCCAAGGATCCTGCCATAGATTTTCAGAATGCCATCATAGAAGCACATAGGCAGTAAAACCTTATAAGCAGAAAAAACCAAGACAACTCCAAGAAAGGTAGCTCAGACACTGCTAAAACCCCTGATACCATTCGTAAACAAGCAGTATATAGCAACAAAATCGTGGTCAAGAAAACTGACCAAGACAAAGATAAGGCTATCTAAACAAGTGTTGGTTCAGATGCTCCTAGTACCTCCACAAATATTCCTGAGGTGACTGTGTCAAAAAAAGTCCCAAACTAGAGTCAACAAATTAAGAACATGGAGAAAATCATGTCCGAAAAAGTTGAAACAAATCTATACAAACTATAAACTCCTTTTAGTTTCGAAGGGGAAATTTCCAAAAATAACCATACCCCTTAGTGAGATAATAGCTATAGACAGGTATAGATCTCAAATCTTCAAATTTTTTTATCTAGGAAATGAGGAATATACTTTAAATCTAACAAGTGACAAACCCGAGCTCTTGTTCGGTCGCAAAATAGAAGGTGAATACCAAGAAGGAGCTATCTCTCCTTTCTATGTAAGTTTGAATATACAAGACAAGATATTACATAATGCCATGTTATATTCTGGTGCCTCCCATAACCTCATGCCCAAAGCAATCATTGAAAACCTGGGTCTAGAGGTAACTCAACCATACAAAGACCTGTACTCTTTTGATTCAAGTCAGGTCAAATGCTTAGGAATAATAAAGAACCTGTGTTTTGCTTTGACACAATTACTGGAAAAAAACCTAGTCATGGAATGCTACTATCAAGGGCATGGGCTGCCAAAATACAAGGTAACCTTCTGTTGACGAGAAAATCTATCCGGCCAACAGTAGGGGATCTCCCCGGTAAAAGGTCCCAATTAGACCTTGAACCGTTTAGAATAGGGATCCCATCCGGGGTGTGGGTCCGGCTACCACTAATTTCTCCTTTATTTGGGTCTCGCTTAAACTCTATAAAACAGTGGATACACACCTAATCAAATGATACAAGACATATGATTGATGCATTCAATGTACATGTAACACTACGAGTAGAAAAAGGAAATAATAAATCATGAAGACCGAAGGAAGTGTTGTTAACAACACTTCATTAGGGTGATGCTTGTAAACTGTTCTAACCATGAAAGAAACAATTCCTCATGGAAAGAACACCCTTCACTTCCTAAAAGTTTTAAATGATAACACAAATGCTAATAAAAAAATCCATCAACGTTCATTAAGAAAGTGAAATGAACTCAACCATCATTAACATACTCAGCAAACTGTTATGAAAATGTGATATGAATTAAAGATACAGTTCCCTTAATCTAAGATGTTCAGAAACTGAAAACAGTAATACTCAATAGTTCTCATACATATGAAAACACCAGATCCACAAAGGGATTTTTCAAAATGCTTGTATTCATGCTCAAATTTATAATCCTCTAGTAATACAATGTACTCAGCTCGATTCCCAAACAAAATATCCTCAACAAGTTTCTGAAGGAAGTATTTATAGAGCAAAGCTTGCCCTCTGGGGTCCCTGACTTTTCAACTTCCTGACGGTTGGGCTTCCTTGCGACCTAGTCTTGGGCCATCCACAACCTGCGACCTCAGCAGATGTGTGACCTGCGACCTTGGTAAATGTGCGACCTATGACCTTGGCAAATATGTGACCTGCGACCTTGGTAAATTTGCGACTTGCGACCTCGGAAAATTTTCGACTTGCAACCTCAGAAAATTTACGACCTGCGACCTCAGCAAATATGCGACTTGCGACCTCGAAAAATTTGTGACCCGCAACCTCAGCAAATTTGTGACCTATGACCTTAGTAGATGTGCGACCTGCGATCTCAGCAAATATGCGACTTGAGACCTCGGAAAATTTGCGACCTGCGACCTAGGAAAATTTGCGACCTGCGACCTCAGCAGATGTGTGACCTGCGACCTCGGAAAATTTTCGAATTGCGACCTCATCAGATGTGAGACTTGCAACCTTGGTAAATGTGCGACCTGTGACCTCAGCAAATAAGCGACCTGCAACCTCGAAAAATTTGCGACCTGTGATCTAGGAAAATTTACAACCTGCGACCTCAACAGATGTGCGACCTGCGACCTTGGCAAATTTGTGACCAGCAACCTCAGCAGATGTGCGACCTGCGACCTTCTTGTATTTTGCAACTTGTGACCCATTCGCTCAGTCGCTGGGTCGCGTTGCCGAGCATTTGGCATGGAACATGACTCCACGACTTGGAGACCTGAAGAAATCTGTGACCTGGGGTTTTATCCCTTCTACATTTCTCCTGTTGAGATTGTCTTAGCTCCTGCCACATGAACTAGCATTTTCTGGGTAAGCGGAAAACTTCCTTGTCTGGGTCATCATCATAATCTCCTCATGCGGAAAACTTCATTGTCTGGGTTACCTACGTGTAAGCATATTAGATTAGCCATTAGCCTCGCCCACATAAATATTTTTATGCATGTTGAATAAAAAATAAAGATACAATAAAAAGAAAACACAGATCCATAAGAAGAATATTGACAAATAACATCAAGGGATTTTAACGATTAGCTTGGACCCCTGTATATTCATGTTCTGTAAGCAATATATGAACGATTATGCATATCTTTCATGGGTCGCAGCCTCTAGTGGACACACAATTTTCGAACTTGCAACCTTAGAGAGGTCGCATAGTCGGCAAGTCGCACTATTTGGACCCTTCTCTGACTTCCCACGACGGTCGACTGCCAAAATATCTCGATCCAGGGAGGAGTCAAATATTTCAACCTTTCAACCTCATCAGGATTTAGATTTAGCTTTTCGGTAAGCACATCCACTATAATCCTGGCCATGTATTCATGTTGTAGTGCTTCTAACCACGCTGATTCTTTTCCGCGGATTAAATACAAGCATTCCCTCTACCAAATCCACAGCCTGTTTTTCTGCTACGTCCACAAATATTGCGCTCAACGGAAGCAGAGTAGGAGGCAACCAGCCTTTTTTACCAACTGGCGGGTCTCTTCATCGGCAATCATTTCTGAGAGATCTTCATCGTCGGGGCCAGTAATTGTGTGAGCGATCTTCGCTATAATGTCTCTATGCCGCTTGACATCTGCGAAACCAACAACGATGCTGGTGTTTGGAGCAACAAGTCTGCAAAAATGCAACCTGTTAGGTCTCTGTAATAAGAAAGATTGGCAAAAGTACGATCACAGAGTTAACATCATTTCAACCAACTTTGGGATTCTAGGATCTAGCCCTCCTGAATCCGGAGAGGGATCTCTCCAATATGTACAAAGATGTATTTGTCTTTGAAGTTTAGGGTAATGATATTAGGCTATTTATGAAGTCCAAGGGTTTGTTTGGTTTTTTGGATGGTTGAACATAGTTTCTGTCTGAGGCTGAAAGATCTATATGAAAATAGGTTCAAAATTGAGAAGTAGCAAGCAAAAAGAGTAAGCTTCAGTCCAAAAAAGAGAGATGATGGCAGGTTTTCAGTCAATTGGGCTATGGAGTCATAAGAGGATTTAATTGAAGCAATCAGGTCCAAGAGTGGTCTATGGGGCAAGTCATCTATGCCTAAGGATCTCTTTAAATTTTGATTTATGGAATGGAGTGATACAATAAGAAAGGGAAATGACAGATGCAGAACAAAGAGCAGCCCAGGATCTGGTAAGTACTTTGAAACTAGCCAGCCTTTGACCAAGCACTTAAGAAAAACATAGAAGAAAACTAGGATCTGGTAAGTACTTTGAAACTATCCAGCCTTTGATACACTTCTGATAGAAAACATATAAAAAACAAAATGGAAACTCAAAGATAACACAGAATGGTCTAAGATCTGATAAGTACTTTGAAACTAGTCAACTTTTAACACATCCTAAGGGAAACAATCAAATAGTTGAGAAAATAAGAAAGGGACTCAGGGCTAACCTTAATTTCCTCAGTTCATATTCACACAACATATATCGAAAGTAACATTTAAAAATAACATTCAGCTAAGACAACAAGACGAGGGAACACCAACATCCCTGTACTTAAACTGAATTAAGTCATTTTCAAATAACACAGTTGAGAGAAAAAAATTAAATAAAGGTTTTTCAGCCAGAGAAGGTTACTGATATACAGTAGGTCCTAACCCTGTTTAAACTATTCTTTATAGTGGAAAATGAAACAAATTGAAAACAGAAACAAAATACAAGTTACAGTGAGAATAACATCACCATCAGCATAGACCAGGATCCCATAAATCAGCTTGTATTGATGATTCAAACCAGTTACAATCTTCAAATCCAGTGTTTTAATCCATCTCTCTTCATAACCTAACCTATCTGTTACAAGCAAAGCTCCAAGAGCCAGTGAAAACCTATCTACAATCAAGAGTCTTTAGCTCAGTTACAATATAATGCTTCAGCAATTTTACATTAACAACCAACCCCTCACTCATCTTCTACTGAAGTATTCATAGAAATATGAGGAGGTGAGATCTGATGAAAAGATCTCAAAAACCAATTAATACAGATATTAATGTCTTCTTGGCCATCGAGGGGCTCAACGAGGAACTATACAGGTGTTCCTCTGTATTAAATGATTTACACTCATGAATTTAGCTTGGTGGGGGCTTTATTAGACTTTTGAGGCTCTATGCATCAATAGGGTTGCTCTGCCGACATTCTGTCATTAATTTCCTGGCAGAAATAACTCCTTTGGCTGTGTCGAGGCAAAATGTTTGATTTTGATCAATAAATTCAGCTCTTGATGGAATACTTTGAGGCACAGGTGGCGCTTTAGTTGGTGAAAAGAATCAATTTTCTTCCATCTGTGGCGGTGAAGGGTTTCCTGACAAAACACTTTAGATTTTCCTTTAATCTGTGTTTTAGATCTGGGGATTTAGGCGTCTGATAACTGTTTTAGCCTTAATCCCCACAAATCCGTCCACTAATCTGATGTTTTGGTTCATTTCTGGTCTTCAATCTCTGATACTCTTTTTCTGCATTGATGTTCACAGTTTTTCTGTCGTGCAGGGCTGCGCAGGTCATATAAGGCATCAATGCCTAATAAAACATCAATGAAACGTGATATTAAACTCTATGGATGATTTCCTTATGTATTCGAAAGCTGGAGGATCGTCATCCTCGGCCTGCGAAAATTTCTTCATTTTAAGCGAAAAAACCTTAAACCTGCACAATACAAACAAAATGAGGAAATCCTGCGTTTATATGAGTAAATATGCATCGAAGGGCGTGTGGGAGAATGAGACGATCGGAGCTGTTGATCGCGCTATGATCGACGGTCGGGAGCGACTTGGAAAGTCAGCGGCGGAGGAGGTTTGACGGGGCCATAGAATTAGGAGGACGAATAATAGTCGTCGATCTGTAGAGATCAACGGAGGAGATTGAATCTTGGACGTACGATGGATGGGTAAACGGGCAAGCATGTCCGTTAAAGGTCGAGCAAGTGAGGCGATCGGCAGCCGTCGGATGGGAAGTCCCAGATCGAACGGTGAGGGTGGATTCCGCTGCATGGTTATGGTGTGAAGTTTAACGCGCGAAATGAGGTGATAGCACGGTGGTTTTGAAATAGCGGTGGTGACACATGTCGGCCAGCGTATGGAATTGCTGGCCGACGGGAGAAAACCATCCTTCACACGAAGGCGGTGCGGAAAAAAAACAAGTGGTTTTCGAGAAGTGACGTAATGCTGGGGGGTCCACACGATAGGTCTCATGCCGCGCCGTCCGATCTACGGAGCAGATCGACGGTTGAAATTGTTTTAAAGTGATATGGTCGGAAAACCTTTGAAATCTGATTTAAACCCAATTTTCACAATTTATAAATGTTTCTTGGGTATTGGGTGGAGGAAATGAATAAGCGCCCGATAGGTTTAGCAACGGGTCCTGGCGCTCGAGCATATGAAGGAAAAAGGGGTAGGTGACTTAGCCTGAGGGGCTTAAGTCCTGCACATAGAAAATATGTACTTCCTATGGTTTTTAAAGGGAAACGAAGGCTGCGATAAGGTAAAAAAGTGGGTTTTCAACCTTATGGAAGGGAATTTAATAAAATGGAAAGGAAGGAACATGAATTTGTGGGGTTTTCATGAATAAAAGGAAAATGGAGAATGAGGTAGTTGGAAGGAAAAGGAAGAGGAGAAAAGGGGAAATACTGCAGTATTTGACTTGGATTTTTGCAGGATATCAGGGGTTTGGAGAAGGAAACAGGTATGAAGATTTAACCAGCAACATGAGTTTCACCAAAAGACTTCAAGCACCAAGAAATTTAGGACTGAATTTGTTTCTTGAAGGCTGCAAAGAATATTTAGCCACTAGCTGATATGATAGGAAAAATAGGGGTGGCTAACACAACCCATCGACCATGCATCAACAGCAGGGCTGTAATGAAACCGATTGCCCGTGCATCTCAGAAACAACTCCGGAGGCCTATAGTTTTTGGCGATGACCCTATGACTCATTCCAAGTTCTTGTATTATTCCAGCAAGACCAAAGTCACATATTTTTACGGTTTAGTTCTCCATTATGAGAATATTTTGGGGCTTCAAATCACCATGCAGTACATTCCCAGGGTGCAAATACTGAAGGGCCCTCAATAACTGGTTCATAATCAACTGAACATTCAAGGGAGCCATTGATTGGTGGCTGCAACTTTCGTATGCTCGATTTCTATACTTTATAGAGTCTGCCAAATCCTCATGCACCATTTCCATCACAATATAAATATCGTCAAGATTATGTTCACTAATAGGTCGCATGATCTCCTTCAACGTCACAAGCATACAATTTTGATTTATGTGAGATGGCATCCGGTACGGACATTTCCAAACGGAGCATTTTTAGGTATCTGGTGTGCACTAGTGAAGAAAGCCTTTTGCATCAGTGACATAAAGGTTCTTTCTCTGCTCAACATGTATCGCAACTTTGGCCTTGTTGTTGAGCTCCATTTTATTTACCTTGATGTCGTGACAAGATTGAGGATTTTGTCACCCGTGGGGTCGACCTGTGTGGAACATTACAACATCGCAATTACTCTTTGATAATGGTGTCCCTAGATAACACATATGAGACTAACGAGCTTAGGAGAAGTATTCAAACAACATCCTTAATGACCCATGGTAAGAGGGCTGCTACTATACATCCTCAATGTATAGAAAAGTACTTATTCGAGCGTATGTTGGATGATCCCTTCCTCACAAGGTGTGATTGCAGCAACAATATCTGATCATGATGGTGAGAAAGCTCATGAGGGGTTGGGGATAGGTTGCTGGGATGTCACTGACTGCAGGTTGGGTGAAAGACTTTAATGACCAAGTGAGCAGAGGGGGACCCAAAATTTTGAATATACCCAAAATTTTGGGTGGTGTTATAGCAGCTACAAAAAATGGTGAACCACTGGTAGAACCAAGCATCTCTATCAATATCACAACAACAGTCTGGGCCAAGATAGTGATGCAAGAGAATATTGAACAAGTTCTGTGGGGACCCTTTGAATTACTTTGGCCTTTATAGGTATGCCCATTCCTTGTGCCTCAGCTATGTCTCGCTAATCATAACACATCAATAGAGAGCTCACAGATGCCAATATCTTGTTGATAATGTGAAGAGCAAGGCAGTGGGTTTATTATTCTCAGGATTTTTTAAATTAAGTTTTCGGTGTTGCTCCACTGCCAGCAGGCATGGACAGTACCCCGGTGGAGTCACTTCAAGAAATCACAAACGTTGCTCCACTGCCAACAAGCCTGGTTAGTACCCTAGCGGAGTCATTGCATTACCTCTCTACGCAAGAATCCTTTCTCGATCCTTTACCCTTATTTGTTTCATGTGCTTGCAGCACTTATTTTCATGTTCTCGGGGCACTTATTTTTCATGGGCGGATGAAGGATCCTGACTTATTTTACAAGCAAGAGAGGTTGTTTCTTGTTTTACATAAACTGAAAGATATCCTGATTTGGGTTTTCCCTTTTGCCAAACCTTCACATCCCATTCACCACAATAGGCGAAGCATGCAAAACAGATCATTAAGATGTCCAAGTCTATGCTGGGCACAAGGCTTAGGCTTACGGGTATTGGGGCCACTCAAACACATCAGGTATCCCACCAACAACCAACTCGTATCTCCTTGGCTAATAAGTTTAGACTCATATTCATCTTGTTGAAAATGTGACCTCGATGATTTATCCTACGAGGAAGCCACTTCTTGTGATAGCCACCAAAACCTCACGCAAACAATGGGATTATTATTTCAGCAATCGGGGCAAAACAAGACCTCAAGGTGGTAGGGTTTCGATGGGGGCTCATGCAGTGATCGATGATATGTGGAATATTTTCAAAGCTATATCAGCAATCTGCGGAAATGATGTGAGGAAGAAAGTGGACGCCACAATGTAACAACGAGGCTCAAGATGCAATGCAACGCCATGTGCGGGAACGATCCACTAGTTGGAGGTGGAGAGACAAGGCGAATCACATGCAGTGATTATCTGAACATTATGCAGCAATAAGGAAACTGAAAAATCATGCATGCAAAAAATAAATGGAAACTTTTAATGCATAAAACTACAGAACGCAAGAAACTGCAGCAAGCATAATTCTAAAACATGAAGTAAAACCTTAACAAGTAAACCTAATTAATAACTTGACAAACAAAACTTTATTAGCAGATCCTAGCTAGCCTAAACCTAAAATCCTAGCTTAACCAATGAGGCGGTCAGGTTATGTGAAATCAAATTTCCAGTGCAGCCACCGCATTAGTTCCCGACCTGCAAGAACAACAATGTTTGCGATCCGAGCCAGCATACCAGATCGTGCACCAACAACAAAAATTACCTGAAGAGCATGTGCAACAGCAAGAAGATCATGGATACTTACCAAATAACATGCTAGAATGAATTGTACAAGCTAAATTCCACTCTCATCCTGATACACAACAATATGTTCCTGAAACTCAACATTTATAAATGACACACATCTATTGATGCACAAGCCTAGGTCTGATGGGCGCTGGGTGAGCCATTTCCTATTTATAGGCACATCCACCAAATAGGGTTGGTCGAGTTGACCGGAAATCTCATCATGGTGTTGAGGGCCATCAGTTTTATGGAATGGAAACAATAAGCATGTGTCAGGCGGATTATAGATGCTTGCGCATGCAAGTGCAGATACCCTAGTTTTGAAAACCCTAGTTCGAAGTTGCTCCTGGAATCTGTCAAGGAAATGAGGATCCGAATTCACTTTTAGTGGGGGCTACAATTCCTCACCATCTTGAAAAAAATCTGGACTTTCGAGTGGGGGGTTTCCAAACTTTGAAAGTTTGGCAAGATCAACAGGCGAATGGATGTGAACATGGATTGTGGTGAGTTGCAAAATTTCAGTGGGCTTTGTATCAATTTGGTCAAATGTTTGCGCACTGACAGATTGACCATCCAATGTATCAGATTCTTTAGATTTGCCAGGATGGGGTGAATTTATCGTAAGGTTTTATGGCAGTTGAGGAGAATTGTACTTAGGGATTGTCATTTCAGAAACCTTAATCCGATAAACCCTAGTTGGAGTTGTTTGAGGGGTCTTGTCAGGATTGGAAGAACCTAGAGTAATAGTCGGCAGAATCTGAAGTGCTTCGATTTTCTGGTAGGTACTTGAAACTTCCCAAAGCGGATTATCGAATTCTGGTGTATCCATATGGTCGGCAACGAGATACGAGTGATAGTACTCAGCGGTATTAGTGAATATGCTTTTAAACAAGTGGTGATCGCTGTAACCATCAATTTGATTAAGTTGGGTACCTATCATGTTGGGCTCCATAGGAGTTACCGACTAGGATGGATCAATAAAGATGACATCTTGAGGTTTCCCAGATAGGAAATCGCTCCTATTGCTGTCTAAAGATTCCGAGTGAGAAAGATCAAATCTAAAAGATTCATCGATTTTGAACTGTGATTGTGAAACACCATCTGCATGCTTATGATTATCGCCAATACCAATATAAGGAAATTTTGAATGTCTTGAAGAAATTACTGGTGTGGCAGACTTGAGAAATAAATTGTGGAATAATGAACGATAAGTTTGAGCCACAGGGGTATTAACCGTACAAGGTTTTTCAATATACACATCCATGTCATTAAGAGAAAACAATGATCTGGGAGGCTCTGTAAGGGGATCAACCTCATCTAGGATAGGAGTCGATTCATAATCAATATGAGAATTAGATTTAGGACTGTGTCCAGGGAGACATCGAGTGGGCTCAAGGTAGGTTTCATGAACCGAGAGAGATAATGTGCCACTATAGTTTTCAAGCTTTGATTTGACAGGGTGCGTGAAAGGTTCAAGGGTAATATAATAGGCTTTATCCTCTTGCGTGTGTCTATACTTGCTCAGAACTTTCGAGGTCACAACCCCACTACCTGAAAACTCAGGAGGAGGAGCAAGAATATCACCAATAGCAATACTCTCCTGGGAGGCCGGAGTGTGGTCTAGACTCGGGGAGATGGACAAGGAAACATTGGGGATGCAGTCTGAACAGCTAGCAACTTGCGAGTCATCATAGGCAACACTAGGATCAGGCTGGGTTGCTACTTGAAATTGTTCGAGGGAAACAAGGATCACATACGTGAACTGTTCTCTTAACAACTTCCAATCGACATCCTTTTCAAGGAACTCAAAACAATAATGAACAAATATGATGGAAAATTCGTCTAGAGGTTCCTGAGGTTCCATTATGATGTCATTTAGCTTTATCAATACACTTTGAAAATCGTACCTGTGAAAAGCTTGTTGTAATTCACTGGCGAGTTGTTCAAACAAATGGATGGAAGCTTCTGGCAATGTGTGGCACCATTGCTTAGTGCAACCTTCGAGAGTGAGGAAGAAAAGCAAACAAATCAAACCTTCATTGTCAATTTCGTAGCACTCACCAAAGTCACAGAAATATGAAAGGTGTCGGGTTATGGACACTCCATTTTCACCATCAAATTTTAACTGGGACAAGTGATACATAATTTCATCGGGGATGAAGTATCGAGGCTCATAAAAAGCTGACAAACATCTCGGGAGAATGATTTGGGAACGAGCCATTACAAATATGAGATTAACTGCAGGCTCTAACGGCTCAGCTTTTCATCTGGACCTCCTTCTAGCGCCAATTTTTTTTATGGGAAAATATGTCCAGCCAACAGCAGGGGATCTCCCCGGTAAAAGGTCCCAATTAGACCTTGAACCATTTAGAATAGGGATCCCGTCTGGGGTGTGGGTCCGGCTACCATTGATTTCTCCTTTCTTTGGGTCTCGCTTAAACTCTATAAAACAGTGGATACACACCTAATCAAATGATACAAGACATATGATTGATGCATAAATGTACCTGTAACACTACGAGTAGCAAGAGGAAATAATAAAGCATGAAGATCGAAGGAAGTGTTGTTAACAACACTTCATTAGGGTCATGCTTGTAAACTGTTCTGACCATGAAAGAAACAATTCCTCATGGCAAGAACACCCTTCACTTCCTAAAAGTTTTAAATGATAACACAAATGCTAATAAACAAATCCATCAGCGTTCGTTAAGAAAGTGAAATGAACTCAACCATCATTAACATACTCAGCAAACTATTATGCAAATGTGATATGAATTAAAGATACAGTTCCCTTAATCTAAGATGTTCAGAAACTAAAAACAATAATACTCAATAGCGCTCATACATATGACAACACCATATCCACAAAGGGATTTTTCAAAAATTTTGTATTCATGCTCAAATGTATAATCCTCTAGTAATACAATGTACTCAGCTCGAGTCCCAAACAAAATATCCTCAACAAGTTCCGAAGGAAGTATTTATAGAGCAAAGCTTGCCCTCTGGGGTCCCTGACTTTTCAGCTTCCCGATGGTTGGGCTTCCTTGTGACCTAGTCTTGGGCCATCCAAAACCTGTGACCTCAGCATATGTGCAACCTGCGACCTTGGTAAATGTGTGGCCTGCGACCTTAGCAAATATGCGACCTGCGACCTTGGTAAATTTGCGACTTGCAACCTCGGAAAATTTGCGACCTGCGACCTCGGAAAATTTGCGACCTGCGACCTCGGAAAATTTGTGACCTGCGACCTCAGAAAATATGCGACCTGCGACCTCGGAAAATTTTCGACCTACGACCTCGGAAAAATTGTGACCTGCAACCTCAGCAGATGTGCAACCTGCAACCTCAGAAAATATGCAACTTGCGACCTAGGAAAATTTGTGACCTGCGACCTAGGAAAATTTGTGACCTGCAACCTCAGCAGATGTGTGACCTGCGACCTCAGCAAATTTGCGACCTGCAACCTCAGCAGATGTGCGACCTGTGACCTTGGTAAATGTGCGACCTATGACCTCAACAAATATGCAACCTGCAACCTCGGAAAATTTGCGACCTGCGATCTAGGAAAATTTGCAACCTGCGACCTCAGCAGATGTGCGACCTGCGACCTCGACAAATTTGCGACCTGCGACCTCAGCAGATGTGCGACCTACGACCTTCTTATATTTTGTGACTTGCGACCCAGTCACTGGGTCGCTGGGTCACGTCTTCGAGCGTTTGGCATGGAACACGACTCTGCGACCTGGCAACCTGAAGAAATCTGCGACCTCGGGTTTTATCCCCTCTACATTTCTCCTGTTGAGATAGTCTTAGCTCTCGCCACATGAACCAAAATTTTCTGGGTAAGCGACAAAATTCCTTGTCTGGGTCATCATCATAATCTCCTCATGTTACCTGCGTGTAAGAATATTATATTATCCATTAGCCTCGCCCACATAAATATGTTTATGCATGTTGAATAAAAAATAAAGATACAATAAAAAGAAAACGCAGATGCATAAGAAGCATATTGAAAAATAACATCAAGGGATTTTAACGATTAGCTTGGACCCCTTTATAGTCCTATTCTGTAAGCAATATATGAACGATTTTTCATATATTTCATGGGTCGCAGCCCCTAGTGGACGCACAATTTGCGACCTTGAGACCTTAGAGAGGTCGCATAGTCGGCAAGTCGCACTATCTGGACCCTTCTCTCACTTCCCACGACGGCCGACTGTCAAAATATCTCGATCCAGGGAGGAGTAAAATAATGCAACCTTTCAACCTCATCAGGCTTTATATTTAGCTTTTCGGTAAGCACATCCACTGTAATCCCGGACATGTATTCATGTTGTAGTGCTTCTAACCAGGCTGATTCTTTTCCGCGGATTAAATACAAGCATTCCCTCTACCAAATCCACAGCCCATTTTTCTACTACGTCCACAAATATTGCGCTCAATGGAAGCGGAGTAGGAGGCAACCAGCCTTTTTTACCAACTGGCGGTTCTCTGCATCGGCAATCATTTCTGAGAGATCTTCATCATCGGGGCCAGTAATTGTGTCAGCGATCTTCACTATAACGTCTCTATGCCACTTGAGATCTGCGAAACCAACGAAGATGCTGGTGTTTGGAGCAACATGTCTGCAAAAATTCAACCCATCGACTATGCATCAACAGCGGGGCTGTAATGAAACCAATTGCTCGTGCATCTCAGAAACAACTCCGGAGGCCTATAGTTTTTGGCGATGACTCTATGACTCATTCCAAGTTCTTGTATTATTCCAGCAATACCAAAGTCACATATTTTTACGGTTTGGTTCTTTGTTATGAGAATATTTTGGGGCTTCAAATCGCCATGCAGCATATTCCTAGGGTTCAAATACTGAAGGGCCCTCAATAACTGGTTCATAATCAACTGAACATTCAAGGGAGCCGCTGATTGGTGGCTGCAACTTTCGTATGCTTTATTTCTATACTTTATAGAGTCTGCCAAATCCTCATGCACCTTTTTCGTCACAATATAAATATCGTCAAGATTATGTTCACTAATAGGTCACATGAACTCCTTCAACATCATGAGCATACGCTTTTGATTTATGTGAGATGGCATCCGGTATGGACATTTCCAAATGGAGCGTTTTCAGGTATCTGGTGCGCACTAGTGAAGAAAGCCTTTTGCATCAGTGACATAAAGGTTCTTTCTCTACTCAACATGTATTGCAACTTTGGCCTTGTTGTTGACCTCCATTTTATTTCCCTTGATGTCATGACAATATTGAGGATTTTTTCACCCGTGGGGTCGACCTGTGTGGAACATTACAACATCGCAATTACTCTTTGATAATGGTGTCCCTAGATAAAAATATGAGACTAACAAGCTTAGGTGAAGTATTCAAACAACATGCTTAATGACCCATGGTAAGAGGGCTGCTACTGTACATCCTCAGTGCATAGAAAATTACTTATTTGAGCATATGCTGGATGATCCCTTCCTCACACGACGTTATTGCAGCAACAATATCTGATCATGATGGTGAGAAAGCTCATGAGGGGTTGGGGATAGGTCGCTAGGATGTCACTGACTGCAGGTCGGGTGAAAGACTTTAATGACCAAGCGAGCAGAGGGGGACCCAAAATTTTGGGTGGTGTTGTAGCGGCTACAACACCTTCAAATGGACATGTCATTCACCACCATCCAAATTTTCAACCAAACTAGGAGATTATACCGAGAAACTCGCATGAAATACATGGTTAGCAACCGGGATAAGCCAAACAACACTCGCGTTTATTCCATTCATTCCAATTTATATTATTTTATATTATACAATGAAAGTGATATAAACGAATAGATAAAAGAAAATGAAGAATATTTAAAACCATCAAAACCACATTTCCCATTACTGAATGAAGAAACTGATGATCAAAACCACAAGAAATCTGAAAAACAGCTTAGTGTCATGTATGAAAAATAAGCTCTTTGGAGTATAATCTTTGACGGTTCTTGTGGAAAAACTGGTTCGGGGGCCGGCATCTGGATACACAATACTAATGAAGGTCATTCTTTTAGATTATAATTCCAATGTACTAATAACATTGCGGAATATGAGGCCCTTCTCCTTGGTCTACACATACTTAAGGACTTAGGCGCCAAGAAAATATCAGCTCAGGGAGATTCATAACTTGTAATTAGGCAGCTCAAAGGTGAATATTCGGAAAAAATCCCAAGACTAAGAGAATATAGGAATGCATCTTTAGACATACTCAAAACCTTCGAAAGATATGAACTTACTTATATTCCTAGGGTTCAAAATAGCCTAGCAAATGAGCTTGCCTTTGCTGCAAGCAATGGCCAAATACCATGTCTAAGTGAGCAATACAGTATTCAGGTCAAACATCACCCTACAATACCAGATAATATTGACCATTGGAAAATATTCAAACATGACGATCAAATTGATGATTTACTACAATCTAAGAATGAATTTGAAATAACCAAAATAGACTTAGAAAATGAAGAAAAGAAACCTGGAAAAAATCAAGATCAAGAGCCAAATTTACCTTCTTGGACAGATGTAAACTTGGTCAATCATTCATATGAAACTGATATAGGAGAGGACATGGACCAAAGGGAACTTGAAGTCCTGCATTATGAAAATGACACCATACCCAGAGGGCTTGCACCTTTAGAAGAATTGTTTGATTTTAACGATGTGGCCAAAAAGCCAAAAATGGAATCTACCGAGGTCGACATAGAAGAATATAACATGGAAGCTTGGAAGAACCAAGAAAGATCAAACTATCCAAACCCCTCCCTCCTCACATAAAATAGAAGTACATCAATTTCTTTAAAGAATTTAAAGATGTGTTCGCATGGGGATACCAAGATTTGAAATCATACGACACCAGCATCATTCAACATAAGATTCCCCTCAAA
The DNA here is from genome assembly GCA_034641835.2 of Pinus albicaulis. Taxonomy (NCBI): domain Eukaryota; kingdom Viridiplantae; phylum Streptophyta; class Pinopsida; order Pinales; family Pinaceae; genus Pinus; species Pinus albicaulis. The sequence goes on from JAXQQM020073094.1 coordinate 39,910, forward strand.
GAAAACCAGAAGCCTTTCAAACAGAAGTTAAGAAGAATAAACCCAGTGTTACTACCGTTGGTTTAAAAGGAAATCAAAAAGATGTATGATGCTGGGATAATAGTGTCCCTCAGGTAATCTGAGTGGGTTTCAAATCTAGTATCAGTTAGGAAAAAAACTGGTGAGATCAGACTTTGCATTGATTTCTGAAACCTAAATAGAGCCTGTTTAAAGGAAAATTATCCATTGCCCAAAATGGACCACATACTTCAAAAGGTAGTAGGAGATAAAATGATCTCATTACTTGATGTCTTTTCTGGTTATAACCAAGTGCTGGTTTACCCCACTGATCAACACAAAACAACTTTCACCACACCTTGGAGCACCTTCATGTACATTAAAATGCCCTTTGGATTGATGAATGCTGGTGCCACATTTCAAAGAGCCATGGATATAGCTTTGTCGGAAGACATAGGTTATTTCATAGTCATATATCTTGACGATATTACAGTATATTCCAAATCAGGTGAAGAACACCTGATACACTTAAGAAAGGTTTTTAACAAGTGTAGAAAATATGGTTTATCCCTAAACCCAAAGAAAACACTTTTTGGTCTAGAAGAAGGAAAAATCCTAGGTCACATTATTTTGGAAGAGGGAATAAAAATGGACCCCCAGAGAATCAAAGGCATATTACAAATAAGTCACCCTAGAAACATAAAGGAGCTGAAATCCTTTATCAGAAAGACAAATTTCTTGAGAAGATTCATCCCAAACCTTGCCAAACTCATGAGAGATATTACAAATATGTTTAAAAAAGAGGTCGGGGTTAAATGGACAACAGAAGCCAAAAAATATTTTGAACTAGTTAAAAAGGCCCTAACTGAGACACTGGTATTGATAAGTCCTGATTTCACCAAAGATTTTTACATTTTTTCATTTGCCTCTAAACACACGATAGCTGTTGTGTTGTTGCAAAAAAACGCAGGAGGGCAAGAGCAACCCATTGCCTTTTTCAGCAAATCCCTAAGAGATGCTCCCTTGAAATATAACATCATGGAAAAACATGCATTCGCATTGGTAAAAGCACTAAAATATTTCCGAGTTTACATATTGCATTCTCATGTCATCACTTTTTTCCCTAATACTATCGTCAAAGACATATTAAACCAAGATCCTGATGGTAAAAGGGGAAAATGGATCGCTATCATCTTAGAATATGACTTCGAAATCCAACCTACCAAACTGGTTAAAGGACAAGGACTTGCAAGACTAATGGCTGAAACCAACCTCCAAGCTTTAGATATAAATTTTGTTGATGCCTTAGAAGAATAGGAAGAAGGCACAGCCCCTCATGTTGAACAAGTATTTTTAAATTCACCTTGGTATGCAGATATTCTTCATGTATTATTTTATTTAAATGCTCCTCCAACTTTATCAAAGACAAAAGCAAGATTTATTAAACAAAAATCTTTAAATTTCTGCATTATAGATGGATTTCTATATTGGAAAAATCCCACTGGTATGCTACTTAAATGTTTGCTTGAGTCTGATGCAGAGAAAATTATGCACGAAATGCATGAAGGAGAGTGTGGAGGTCATCTCTACAGGAAAACCACAGAAAAAAAATTCTTAGAGCCGATTATTATTGGCCTACCTTATTTCCTGACACTCACAAGATAGTTATGACATGCTATAAATGTCAAATTTTTGATGGCAAGAAAAAGCTTTTACCTTTTCCCTTACACCCCATCATAGTCAAAGGACCCTTCCAACAATGGGGTCTAGATTTTATTGGGGAAATTCACCCTTCCTCATCCACTCAACATAAATGGATCCTTACAGCCACTGACTACTTTACCAAATGGATAGAAGCCATACCTTCCAAGAATGCCACCGATTTAGTCATCATCAAGTTCCTAGAAACCAATATCCTATCTAGATTTGGCTGTCCTAGAAAGATCATTACAGATAATTCCGCTGCCTTCTCCTCCAAAAGAATGGTCGACTTCTGTTACAAATATCACATTTCATTAGGAAATTCCACAGCTTATTACCCTCAAGGTAATGGTTTAGCCGAGTCCTCTAACAAAATCCTAGTCAACATCATCAAGAAACTTCTAGAACAAAATCACAAGGCATGGCATGGAAAACTAGTACACGCTCTATGGGTTGATAGACTGACCACCAAAAAATCAATTGGCATGTCTCCCTACCAACTAGTGTATGGCATAGATTCTATTTTCCCAACATCCTTAGGGCTCCTAGTAATGAAGTTACTGCAAGAAGTTCAAATAGAAGAAAATGACATGCAAAGAAGGGTAAAATAGACTATCCATTTACAGCAAACCAGAGAAGAAGTTTACCAAAAGGCTCAGTTAGCACAAGACAAAACAAAAAATATTTTTGATAGAAGGACCAAGGAAAATGATTTTCAGATTGGGGACAAAGTGCTAAAATGGGATTCTAGAAGAGAAGACAAAGGTAAACATGGTAAGTTTGAAAACTTATGGAAGGGGCCTTTCATCATTAGCTCAGTTAGCAGAAACAATGCCTTTTTCCTGCAAGAACTTGATGGGACTGAAAATTTTGGAGGTCCTGTGAATGGCAGGACATTAAAGCATTATTTTTGTCAAGAGCTCCAATTTTAAAACATTTTCAATCATTGTATATACCATTGTTTAAAAAATAGATAAAAAACAAAAAATTCAAAAACAATAGAAAATAGAAAAGAGGGCAGTTTGAAGAATAGGAAGAAGGCCCCATGTTCAAAAAATAGTCCTTTGGAAAGTGCACAAGTCTAAATGCCGCTACTAGTGCTCAAATGTCTTGTTCGGTTATCTAGCCTAATCATAGTTGAACATGTTTTAAATTTATTTGCTGATAAGTTAGTGAGTGGAAAAGATGGTCAACATTGTGTAAGCTTGACTTATCAAAGAGAGTAGATTAGGAAAAGATATTGGTTCCACATGCTCAAAATAGAACCAAATATTAAAGAAGGGGTGAAAAACAAATTGTGTATCTAAGCCCCGATTTTCTAGATTTCATTTTATGCAAAATAATATTTGTGTGCAGCTTGTATTTCGTGCCACAAGTACATGACAAATCAGACTGTATAATCCTGATTTGGTCATTTGTAAATTTCATGTTTTAGATTAGAGAACAAAATCCTGTCAAACAACTTAACCTTGATAGTTGATCTAGCATAGGTAGAGTAATGAAGGATTTCATCAGCTTAATCTGAACTCCTGGCAGATATAAGTGTAGAACTAGATAGGTTCATTTTTCAAAAAATATATATATATATTGTCAAAGGGTTGGTAGTCCAAATGCACCCAAAAGGGAAGAAAATTTTTTAGGAAAGATAGTGGGGTAGGTAGAAATATCATTGATGCTAATCATGCTGTCAATTTTCAGAAATAACATCAAGGAAGAATGAAATTTGCACCAATGGATAAGGCACTGGTCTTAATAAGCCAAAGATCTGAAGTTCTGGACACCTCCTAAAAAGGAGCTTCCCTCCCCAAATGGAGCCATTGTTAGTCATCAATATTTTTCACTTGTTGGTAATGACTAGTTGTAATAGCCAAGTTTTCTAGTAGCTGATCTAAAAAATTGTCAAATTTGCCAGCTGGAAAACACCCATAAACATTTTTTCCACTCCTACCTTTTCAATCCGCCCATGACGAGATGAAACCTCATTATCAAGCGTTATCTAGCCTCAACCATACTAGCTTGTCCATCAACTCCAAAGAAAACAATCCAAATATATCCAAATAAGTCTCCCCTAAGTTAGGTAGTGGCACTTTAGGCATTTCTCCCTTGGAAAACTATCCTACAGCCAAAGAGACTCTATCTGCTATAGACCAGTCATAACAGACCTTCCCATTCTGCAAATAAAGTTGGTTACACCCTTAAGTCACGCCACTAACAAGCCCTAAAGTCTTAGCAATGCACATGCCCTAGGTCAAAATGATATTAAGTGGTTTTACAGTGTTTCAATGGATATTTCAAGAACAAAAGTGTACCAACATCCCAGAAGACAATATTTGGCTCAACATGAGAAGACAACTACTTCTCATGTGATTTTGAGCCTTGGATGCAGCTACAGGGTAGAGAGTTGTTTCATTAAGCTCCTGCGATCATAGTCAGAGGCTAGTAAATTATGAGTGACAAGAAGTTCTTTGCAAAAACTAGCCAAACTACTTGTGATGTCTAAAGAGGCACAGAGATATTTGAAAAGCAGAATTACATGTCTCAGAGAAGTGCCCATCTTGACTATTATCAATTTTTCATTCTTCATTTGCTCAAGCATGAAAAGGTAGTGAAAGGAAAAATAACAATGTTAAAAGCTAATGAAATGGCATCACTGAGAAAAACCTCCTTCATTTTATAAGCAGAGGGTTGAGGACTGAGAAAACCTCCTTCATTTTATAAGCAGAGGGTTGAAGACTGAGAAGGCCTCCTTCATCTATAAGCAGAAGGCTAGGGATAAAGTTTGTTTTTAAGTTTTTCACTGACTGTAAAGGAAAATTTTAGGTACAGTGGGAAAGCAACTGAGGGTTTCTAAATAAAAAATTGTGTCAAAAGCAGAGGCAAAGTAGTGTTGTTTTTAAAAGTGGTTTACATAAGTTTCACTGTTACTGAAATACAATGTGAAGCTATTGGGTTGATTATCAATGAAGAAACCTTGTTAAGAAAATGGCCAAAGAAGTCAGACAGTCTTGGCCTCAAACTGACTTCTGCCATCAAGTACAGAGAAAACCACTAACAGTGTATTCATAAACCTCTTTCACTGGGTTAAAACAGGAGTTGAAAATACCCAGGAATTTGTCAAAAATAGGCCACCTTCATTACAAGTAGAAAGCTCATCATTATGTAAAGATGAAGAGCATTCTTTCTCAGTATGGCTTAGAGTTCAAAGGGACTGTTGTCAAAATAGTAAAATGAATGAGAAATTCATTACCCTTGCAGACTCCCTTCATAAAGGAAACAATGAAACAGTTTGCCCATTTTACATCTCAAACTTCAGCTCCCATCCCCTGCTATATCTCCATAAAGTTTAAGGCTGTATTACTTTGTCAATCTAAGTCAAAAGAGAGGCTCAAAGATGCACCTACCAGTTCAAATCAGCTTCACAAGTGGGCATGACCGCCTCCAAAGCATCAGGAGCAGACACTGTCAGTTTAAGTTTCAAAAGGGTGAAGCTACCTCCTTACAAAATGTCAAAGAAAGCCTCACAAAACACAATGTGTCTTTCTAGAGGTGTGCTTTTTCAATGAGAAAAAACACTAAGTGATGTTGATATTCAAAAGGTGTTGCTCTTTCTATTTCATAAAGACCTTTTTCAAACTTGTCAAAAATGACAACAAATGAGCAACACAAAGACAAGAGGAGGAAAAGGGATATGGAAATTTCAGCTAAGTTTTTTCCCCAGTGAAAAAGGCAGTATCATTCGAAAGGCACATCTACAGTCATTCACATGGCTCGGAGTAGATTTTCTTTCTACAATACAGATATCAAAAAGGAAACAATGTCTCATTCCTTAGTGAGAAATAGTGGAAAAGTTTTAATTCTTAAAAGGGCTACTTTTCTTCAAAAAGGGGTCATGTCTATAAAGGAAGTGGTTCTTGCCACTATGTCATTCATTTGAACAAAAAAAGTTTTGGTTATGTTTTAAAGGGACAGGGATTCAACTTTTGTTTAAAGCAAAGGCCTTTTCAAAACATTTTAAAAAAACACCCTCACCAACCAAACGTAAAAGGGACTCTGACTTGTTCGCCTTTAAAAGGAGTTAAGGACCGTTGCCAAGATCTATTTTAAAATTCAAAAGCACGAGAAATACTCCCCTAGGCTGCTCCTCAACCGAAATAAGGAATTCTTGAGAAAAATCATAGAGTTTTCAGGCTTTTAGACTGCACGACGCGCCTGTAGGCGCCGGTCATGACTGCCCACCATTGACCCGACACCTTTTCTATTGCACGACGCCTTCCCATTTCAACATGCCGCACATGTTTCAATGGTCCAAACACCTTCAAAAAGCCCTGAAAGCTGCCCAAACTTTTCAAACAAGGGCTGCCATCCATTTTTAAGGTATTTTCATTTACCTCCTTGCTATATTCGAGCTGCTAAGTGGTGATTAAAAAAAAGAAACTCTCAGTATAAATGAAGGTGTGTTGGGGTAAATAGTTTGAAGAAGATTGTTTCAGTTGGATGAAAGTGGAGTAGTCATTTTTGTTTCAAACAGCCTAGAGCTACCCTCAAGACTATGATAAACCATAAACTCTGTCAGCTATATGTAGTGGAGAAAACAGTGTCAAGGAAGGATGAATGTTCTGTTTTAAAATCTGAGATTGTTGTGGATTTGATTGCCCAATATTGACATAATAAAAGTGGTGTGTTTATATTGGTGTCTAAAGGCCTAAACACTGCCCTCAAAACAGTGCTAAAACATAAACCTGCAATTCAAAATATACACAGTAGTAGAGGTTTTGTCAAATTGTTGGAGGTGCCCTAACTGTGATAAGGCAAAGCTAAACTCTGTCAGCCAAGTGTATGGTGAAAACATTGTTAGAAGGTAAAGAATTGGTTTTAAGGAAAGCACAGTGATGGTGAGGTGACATCAATGAGCCTATGTTAAAAGCAGTAGTCTTAGTTCAAATGCCTTGTCACTTCCAAAGGATGTTTCCTTTTGAATAAGTTAAACAGTGAAACTATTGCTGCCTCTTTGTCCCCTAAAAAAGTGTGGTGAGAGATTCTGCAAAATCATTGGAGAGTGTTTTTTTTTGTTTGGGTATAAGAGACAAGTAGGGAAACACTTTTGGAAAAAGACAATAGTGATCAAGTCTGAAACACTCTATCATTTCAAAAGGTCCTCTCTATGTGGAAAAATATTGAAACTAAGGCTGCCTCCTTTTTCCCATAAATTAGATTGTGGTAAAGGATCTTTTAACTCAATTTAAAGGTATTTTATCTAACTGTGTATGTAAAACAGTGAAGAACAAGAGGAGTGTATTTTGAGTGGGAGGGGTGTTTGTTTTCTACAAGGCTGTCTTGCTTATACCAAAAACACACAAGAGCTTTGTGACCTTACCCAAACACAGTAATCATTTAACTGTGTATACCTTTTTTTTCACTGTGTGCTTGTTATTATAACTATTTATTGATTGGAATACAAAGGGAGACAAGCAGTGATTTGTAAGGAATAGAGAGCTGATATTAAAGAACCATTTCACACAGGATTTGAGGCAATTTCACCTTGGTCAAATAGTGACTAGCAAAGAGGACAGAGTTGTGTTTGAGAAAGCATTTCAAAAGCCATTTGAGGCAGCTTGGTGTTGCAGAGAGCATTCAAAACAAGATGCCTCCTAGGCAGGATAATAGGAGTGGCTTGCATAAGAGATTTGAGCCTATTTCCACTGAAAAAGTGAATGCCCACACATCAGTCTTGTTCAATTTCCATGAGGTTGGGTGTTTAGATTTTTGTCAAAGAGTGCAAAAGGTGAAGAGCTTTTCTCCTTTGACACACCTTTGCGCTATGAGGTTTCAAGACAAGCATTTCCAGTTAGCAGGCCTAGGCTTAAAATTCTCTCCAAGGTCCATCTCCAAGGCCACTAAAATCCCTTATATTGGGGATAAATGGTTTAAACAAAGCCACCTGGACTCAGAAGATTACAAGCCCTTTCTAAAGCCGGAGCACAGAGTTTCATGTCCTACCATTTTTCCCTTCTCATATCTTTTGACTAGCTATGCCTCCTTCATGAAGATCATCATGAAATACTTCACTTGTGAGGGAATATTCCCCTGAGTCTATGCCTATCACATTCGACTGCTCATGCATTTCACAAGGGCCAAGTTGCTAAATATTCCTTTCTTCTTACACAGGAGCATTGAGAAAATGGCCTCCACTGTTCAGAAGAAGCCTCCTTCACAGAAAAGAGCCAGCCTCTTCCATCACTCCCTCATAAAATTCATCATTCTTCATTATCTTGAAAAGAGGGAGGTCTCTTGGGATACTTTCATCACCCATCTGGATTTCTCCACTGTCCCGCCAGTTCATACATACCCTACACCTCCTACTCAGCATCCTTCGCCTTCTTCTAGCAAACCTATTACCAAAAATCTCAAGTTTACCATAGAAAAAACAAAGGAGCCTGAAGAAGGAGAAGAGCATGACCATGATGAGGAAGAAGGACATGTGCAGGAAGAGGAATATGATGATGAGCAGCAGCAAGGGGATGAAGAAGAAATTGCTGATGAGCAGCATCACAGTGAGACAGAACAGCAAGGGCATGAAGGTGCTGAACAGGAGCAGTATGAAGGTGATGAACAAGGGTATGAAGGTGATGATCAGGGGCAGCCAAAAGATGCTAACAAGAGCAACATGAAGGTGATGAACAGTGGTAGCCAAAAGATGTTGAACAGGGGTAGCCACATCATGTTACACAATAGTTACAAGATGAGGGACATCAGCCTCATAAAAAGGAACACCAACCTCAAGAAGAAGAGTGGTAGCATGATAAACATATGAAAAATAGTGACAAGGACAACCCTCAAAGAGAGATGAAAAAAGACAGCCTAGGAATCCATGAAGAGATCCAAGACATTGGAAAAAATGAAGGGGAAAGTGACAAGGGTAAAGAGCCCATGGAGCATGTGCTAGCTGCCTCTCCGAGGCAAGGGGCCATGCTCTCTTCTCTGAAAGTGGACAAGCCCTAGACATCAAAGAAAAGGGTACCTAGAGTTGTAACTCCAAATGTGACTAGGGCCCTCCGAAGCAAGGGAAAATTGCCAAAGAAGCCCATGGTCGAATTGCCCAAGAGGAAGAGTACTAGAAGAGCCACCCAAAGCTAAGGGAAGGGCAAGGAAGAAAGAAGTCATGAACAAGAAAGGGAATTCGACATCATCCAAATCCAAAGTGAAAATAGTGATAATGAAGCCCAGATCCTAGAAATCTCTTGATCCATAGAGAAAGCCAAATTGATGCCTTGAGGGATGATCTTCATAGAGCTAGGAATTTCAATCACTTTTTGCAAGTCTAAAACAAGCAAATGAGTGTCCATATGGCTGTTTATGAGACACGGGCAATCAAATACAAGAAGGAGGCCTCCAAATCACAAGTGAGGTTGGAAGAACTCATGGGTTAGTTCGTTGAAAGTGAAGGTGAAGATCAGCCTAGGCGAAAGAGGCCAAGAACCATGGGGTTAAAAAAGGCCCTTGAGAAACAAAAAGAAGAAGAAGATGCCCTTCTCCAATCTACCCGTCTCATTGCATTGTTCGAACAAGAGATAGAGAAAAATCGGGAAGCATGGCTTGAGAGGTTTAATGATCACTTGGAGAAGAAATTGGAGAAGGAAAACAGGGACTTGGACCTTCAATGGAGGATGACTGGGCATTATAAAAAGCTCAATCAGTTTGCCCGGCGGAAGTTGCAGACTGCTCAAGAAAAACTCAAGGAGGCTAAGGGGAAGTGCCCGGCACAAAAATTGAGGAAAGACACGTCAAGACTCCAAATTTTGGCCTCTGCTTCACAACATGTTGAAAACCCTTGAGGGTCATGCTCACCAATTTTGGTCGAAATTCGACATATTTTGGTTTTTTGTCATTTTTGGGTTTTTGGCCAAAAATCATGGGCATTTCCATTTCAGTTTGGGGCATCATCAAAGGATGAGAATGGTATTATTGGATGCCATTTTTTTAGGGTCACATACTCAGTGATTTTTCAGAACAATTGAAGATCTTTTGCTCCCCCAAAATGGCGAAAAACACTCGCTTTTTCTACACTCTGCGTCATTTATCAGCAAGGCTTATTTTTTGGGTTTTTACACAGGCTTGTTTTTGGAGGACCTCTAGTGGTCATTTGGGAGCAACCTAAAAATTTTCAAAAATTAGACACTCAGATCTTTCCAACGAGCTATCATGAGCCTCATTTCAACATCGGAAAGGCTTCCAAAAGTTGCCGACAAGTTAGGGGACCTTTTGCTGATGTATTTTTTGAGTATTTTTGTAAAAATTGAACCTTTCAAAACTGCTTTTTTCTCATGTGCGTTTAGCTATTTTTGTACATGAGATGTTATGAAAATTCAATATAATTCCATTTTTTAGCATTTTTTAGATATTTTCATAGATATTTTGTGCCTTAGGCTTTGCAAAGCCTCAAGGACAAAATAAGATATTTTTGATAGGCCAATGAGATTGCAAGTTGAACTAAGAAGTTTTCCTCACTTTGGCCTATATATTCCAAAGGCTTTCATTGTAAACAAGGCTGAACTTAACGAATAGAAGCAATATATGGTCATATAAGCTTTGGAAGAAATACTTGTCTCATGCATTTGGATAGTTTCTTGGATGTTCTTGGATGATGAAAGAGGATTGTTGTTGGATTCCATGACTTAGTAGAATGGTATAGTGTCTCTCTCTCTATTTTGTTTCCTATTTTTCATTCATAAATCCATGTTCTTGCTTGCTATAGGACAGTAGAGAACAAATTTGAGACATTCCCTTGGAGGCACCTCAAATTTCCTATTTCTTCGTAACTTCCATGTTTTCTTCATTATTAGTCACATTAAAGAATTCTTGATTGCTCTTTAATAACTTAAGAATATTGTTTGCTTGTTTCATTCATGGTTTTATGCATGCTAACTATGATTTATGGTATGCCCTACTTACTCATGGCTAGCCATAGCTCCATCTATGAAACTTCTCTTTGACTGATTAGATTGTCATTTGTTGAACCAAGGAGGTCTTGTTTTGATCTTGCTCTTTGCCTAAGACTATGTAATCTTGTTTTCAAAGTGCCCAATAGCTTGAAGTACTATGTTTAGGCATTCCGACATAGTGATTTGAGTTGTTTGTCTGTCTTAAATGTATTTCCCCAAAGTCTGATAGCCATTTCCTAAAGTTAGAGAGTTATATATCTTTATGCATGGCTTGAATGTTTATTTCTATGCATTGATTAGCTTAAAGTTATATTTCTCATGATTAATGGTTTGCCCTACCATGTTTATTTCAGATATTAAACTATTTGTGCTTGAAATCCTTTGTTATTCACAAACTTGATGTCCACCTTACTCCATTTTTCCCAAAGATCCATTTTACCTCAAAACAAATCGGCCCTTCAACAACCTTGTATCACCATCTGAAAGCTTTCTTGACCTATTTGACCCCATAGCCCAGTTGATCTGACATATTGTTACCTATCTTATATATTAGTTTCATCCCTCACAACCTAAAAACCAAAACCAAAAAAACCTACTTCATAACTAGCATAAAATCAGAACACAATAAGAAAACACACAAATATCCCTTACACAAATAGAGAGAGCCCTCTCTAAGTCCAGGAAGGCTAGGTCCTTGGGCTCCAAAGACTGGTTTGATGTTACACTGTCATTTGGCTTGCCAATCAGCCAAATCACAGGACCCTAACATGCTGGATCAAGCTTAAGATTCTTTTGAGAAAGAACTTCTTCGTCATCTTCATTATTATCTGAACTGGAGGACTCATCATATATTGTAGTGTTGTCCTTTTGTAGTCCTGGTATTCTCTGATTCAATGGACTATACTTGGTGAAGAGATCATCATGTTCTTGAGCAGGGGTATCTTTTATTACCTCAAACCCTTAAGGAGAAGGCTCCTCATCTTCATCCTTCTCAAGAAATTCTTCTATCTTCTCAACTTCAACATTACAACTGATATATTGCCGATTTTCAATTATGTGAAAGCTATTTATGATGGGATGCATTGTTTGATTACTACTTTCATGCTGATGATAATTAAATTCATGATACCAATCCATTTCTGGTTGCCCTGCATGATTAGTTTATATTTGTAGCTCATCATCATCATCAGACTGATAAAAAAATGGAAAATCATTAGGATAAACAATTTCACCAGTCAAGCATATTGGGTTATCAGTCTGTTTTTCTTTAAGCGGATCTACAAGTTTATTTTCCGGTTCAAGAAAACAAGGTTCAATAGGTAGATAAGCAGAAGTGTTTTGTTCAAATGAAGTTTTGAGGGCCGGTTGTTTTAATATTTGATCAATTTCTTCTTCTGTCAAAAGAGGAGGAATCTTTATTTGGCTTTGGGTAGAAGTACAACAGTCCTTTTTCTCTTATGAAGGCTGATTTTGAGGCTGGATGTCTTTTTGAGCCTCACCTAGAACGAAAGGTGAATAAATACTTGTGTTTTCAGTTGGATCCTAAGGATTTTCTTCTATTTCCTGATCTTTTTCACTCTCAAACAAATCCTCTTGATCTTTGTGATATTAATTTTGAACATGGGATTCATGAGTTGTTTCTACTAGATTTTTAGGATTCCATTCTTCTTTAATAATCTGAAATGAGTTATAACATAAAGGTAGAGACTCTAGTTGTGTTTTCTCTTCTCCTATTTCAGATTTTCTGAGTTCAAGATGGTTGAATTTTTCCTCAAGGTAATGTTCCTTGTTTATGTTTGTAGCTTGTTCACAAAGTTCTCTTAACAGTAAAACACAAGGTATCGGTAGGCAATCAATACCTTCTTGACAATATTCCTCATTGTTCTCTTGCTCATCATACATATTTTGTTGGTTGTTTATGTCTTGTAGTGGTTGAGTTTGTGTTTGATTAGGTAAAGGCATAGGTTGCTCTGGATAATCAACATTTGTATCAAGCTCATGCCTTTCCAGCTTCTTATCAAGTATGTACATCATATTTTCCATTATGTCCAATAATGTATCTAATTTTCTTCTCTGTCCATACTTGGATCCATGTTTGTAAAAAGAGGTCACTGTATATTTTCAACCTTCAAATTCTTCTTCCAGTGGAGTCATTAGGTCTTTTGGAGGTTGTGGAGTCGCCAAGTGGAAATTTTTAGCTCTTTTGGAGGTAAAATATTATATGGTCCACCAGCAATGTTTATTATGAAGGCCAATTTGAAATTTTTTTTGGGTTTTCTGAGTTTCAATGTTTATTGAAGGACTAATGAGTCTACAAGAGCTTTCTAGGAAACTATGTCCTCAGAGGTCTCACCGTGATTTCCAGAATGTTGGGGTCATGTGATTTGGCTAATTTGAAAACCAAATGACAAGGCAACATATAAACCAAACTTTAGAGCTCTAGGATCTAGCCCTCCTAGTCTCAGAGAGGGATCTCTCAATTTTTTGCAAAGATATGACTTGTTTGCTTTTAAGGGTTGATTTTAGGCTAGTTATTAAGTGCAAGTTTGTTTTTTTTGGGTTTGATTGGTTGAACATGAATGATCTAGGAAGCATAGGTAGAAAGGGGAAATATCAAAGTCATTTGGAAATGGAGTCAAGAAGAAGTTATAACAAGCTCAATCAATGGATATGGGATATCAAACGGAAAATATAACTTGGCCAGTGGATCTTGGGTTTGGTGGATAAAATGAAATGGACATTAAGGATTTAGAAGGAGAAGTAGCAATTCTCAACAAAGGGACTTAAAAAATCATTTTAACATGAAGAGGCATTCCATAGACAGGGTTAACCATAAATTCTAGAAACCACACTTCAGTAAATAATGATTCCAAGACAAACTTTTCAAAGGAAATCTAGGATTTGAGGAACGCTCTATTTAATCCAAAGATTTCACTTTCAAGGAATTTAGAAAACATAAAATATTCACAAATAACTACATTCATAGAAGAGGGAACTTCTAAACATCTAAGACTGCAATTATAAAGACCCTCAAAACAATTATCTCAGCAAGAAAAGAGGGTATGATCAAAATAGACCTCGTTGGCAGGCTACAAACAATGGTACATTAAATGGAGAATTCGAAAATAGTTTTCAAGTTGCAGCAAGTAAGCAGGGAAAACCATAAATCATTATTGAGACCTACTATTTGAACTATTTCTGAAATAAACAAGCATAAGGGTAGAAAGGAAGTTAAACTACTCAATAAACCTTCAGCAGATGAAAACATAAAGACAATGAAGAGCAAATAGGTCTAAGGTGCTTCTAGGACACATTTCTTAGCCTAAAATTTTTACTCTACTATAAGTATAGAATTATGGAACAAAATGGAAAACAAGAAATAGAAATTAAAAGATTAGAATACATCACCAACAACCATGCTCAGGGATCCAATGATAGAGCCTTCTCATTAACAAAACATGTCAAAGCATCATCAATCTTCCAAAACTTCAATTTCTTTTCAATCTTTAGCCAGACTATGTACAACTGCAAAGAGTTCGAATGCTAGTAAACAACCCCTAACAAAGAGGTCCTGATAGAGTATTTATAGAGAAATGAGGAGGTGGAACTCTTTTTAGGGTTTAAGTGTCATTAATTATAGATTAAATGCATTCCTGACCTTGAAAACCATGCAGGGAATAAGGTAGGAATGAATTGCACTAGTTCTCTATTTTAATAACTCTGCCTTAATTTCTAAGAGAAAACAAGTGAAAAGTTTGACTTTTAAGCCTATTTCTGTCTTTTATAATAACTGCCTAACAACTTAAAATATCTTCTGACTATGTAATAACTGTCAATTTTCCCCTTTAGGACATAAAGTAGGTCATAGATGGCAGTTAGGTTTATCAAGTGAATAACTGCTCTGTGTTGATTTATCTGAGGCCTTCTTAAGCTTATATTTCATTTATTTTATCATTAAATTGTTTTTAAGGCCTTTTAGCCTTGATCTGCCTTTAATTAATCTGCTTTGACGCTTTGATTTAGCCTTAAGCCTTTATCATCATCCTTATGCTGTCTTTATATCCTTTCTGATTGATTCAAGCCTTTATTTGTTTATCTTCTTCCTTTGATCTTTATTACTTTAAACATTGTTTTAGCCTTTAACTTTATCTGTCTTGACTATGCTTTATCCTTTGAATCTGTATATTAAGCTTTAATCTTCGAATTTTATGCTTAACCATTTAACCTTATCTCTGATATTCTTCACTGTTTGCTAACAGAGGGCTTCTTGGTGCTGGAGTGTTTTGATATATAACCAATGCTCATAAAACAATTTGATTAAAACGTTGAAATCCGACCATGTTATGTCTCTTTCTACATGATTAAGCTTCGAGGATTTTCACCCTCATCCCTGTGTATTTGGCCTCCACAAAACCTACAAACAGGTCAAAAACATTAATAAAAATTGCATTTTAATGGTTAAATTGCTTTGGAGGTTCGATATGGTGGTGGAGGAGCATTGCAGTGAGGCGGAATGGAGGCAGAGGATGTTTTATCAGTGGAAACATGAAAACAGGGTTTAAAAAAGGTTTTGGTGCAAAAAATGGGAAAGGTGGTTTCAAGAATACCACCGGTAGTTTTTGCGTTGTCGATGGGTGGTTAGCGGTTTTTCCCTGGGGGAACACGATACGCATCGGAGGGTGACGCATGTCCCCCCGAAACCACCATTTTCCCGTTGATTCTGGTCGTTAAACCCTGGGAGAAAAAACCACGCAAAAATGAATCTGCGTTGTCAGATCTCAAGGCGTGAGATTGACGGCTTGGGTGGAGCTCGAAATCTAGGTGCAACTTTGGTTGACGAGAGTGGGATACAGGTGGCGGGTGGAGATTGGATGGGTGGTAGAGTAGTGGGATTGAAGGTGACATCATAAGTTTTTCGCGGAGCAGGCTGGGTTAATCGACGGAGTTGAATGAGGATCGTTGGATCTCGAAGATCCACGGTCGATAATGCCTCGTGGAGTGGTAAGGCAGGGGAAATGGTTAATAGATTGGGAGGTTGCGGGAGTACCATAGCCATTGGTTCTAGGCCTAGGGCCTTTGATCGATGCTAAATATCATTCGAGGAAAAGGGGAAGTAGGGTAGGGGATATCTGAAGGGCTGGAGTGAGGTGCAGTAAAAAGGTTCTATGAGAAGTAGATAGGACCGGGAGTTAGGGGGAGAAGAGATGGTCGCTCCCTGGGTTATATGAACAGAATGGGGCAGGCGGTTATGAAGGAGAGGGGCTAGAATAAAAAGAGTGGGGAAGTGTTTTATGAATAAAGGAAGGGGTCGAGGGCTAAGGTGAAGGGTTTAGGGATAGCAAGAGGTCGCGGGCCTCGGGTCATATGAGAAGAGGGGCTGGGGCCTAAACCAAAAAGGGGTTTAAAATCTTATGGGTAAAAATGGGTGAATAATAAGCCTTAAAAGAGGGTTTTTAATCTTTTTTTAAGGTTACGATAGGGTAGAAAAGTGTTTAAACCAATATGAAGGGGTTTTTTTATGGTTTAAAAGGTTTTTTTTATGAAATGAAGGATAAAGAAGGGAAAATGAGGGGTTTTTTTAAACCAAATGAAAGGTGTTATTATAATGTTTAGAGGCTTTTATGGAAAATTAAGGGTAAATAACAAAGGAAGAAAACCTTTTTTGCAGGGGGGGAATAACTGTTTAGATAAGTGAAAATGAGTGAAAATGGGCAGATATGATGGAGGTGAAAAATGGGAAATACACCTTGAAAACAATTTCTTTTTGAGATATCAGGATAACTTGGAGGATTTGAGTGAAGATATTCAGTGAATTGATAGACTTGGGATGATGAAGGCAGTGATATTTCTAGAACTCACAATGTTTCTGCAATATTGTTTCTAGAAATCTAAGTTTTTCAACTTTAGTCATCTTTGTATAAAGTCAAAATTATGGATGACTAACATAGTCATTAGCCCAACTTTGCAACACCCATTGTTTCTCTACACCAAGAGAAATTTTGAGTGCTTATAGACTTTTTCAATGCATCTACAACATTCTTCAAAGTGTCTACCTTTACCAGCAACACCCTTTAAGCTTCAACCATATATCTCACAAAGTGTTATTGAACATCAATGTGCTTTGTCTTTGAATGATAAGCAGGGTTTCTAGCCAAGAAAATTGCACTTTTCCTATCACAGTCTATCCTTATAGCTTGCTGCACCAACCTCGTACTTGAACACAATCTCTACAGCCAAAATTCTTCCTTGCTTGCATGAGTGGCTGCCATGTATTCTACCTCTGTAGTTGAAAGAGCCACTACAGACTGTCTTTTACTCATCCAACTCACTGCACCTCCAAATAGGATAAACACATACCCAATTGTAGTTCTTCTTTGGTCCAGATCTCTAGCCCAGTCTACATCAACAAAACCATGAATGTCCAACACTCTTCCGAATCCTGGTCTTCCCTGGTAGCACAAGCCATAATCACTAGTGCCACGCAAATATCTGAAAACCCGCTTCACTGTTGTCTAATGCTCCTTCCTTGGGTTTGACATAAACCTTCTCAATACTTCCACTGCATCTATAATGTTTGGTCTAGTACATACCATTGCATACATCAGGCTACCCACTGCACTTGCATATGGAACACGGGACATATCCTCCTCTTCTTCTTGTGTCTTGGGCCACTATTCAGTAAACAACTTTGTACCTACAGGAATCGGAACATTCACCAGTTTACTATCCTGCATATTGAACCTCTGCTATATAGTCTTGACATGGACTATACCTCTCAGGTTGTCTTCTTTCCCGAACTGATCTTCTAATAGTTGGAGTTTGTGGCTCTTCCTCTTCTAAGTATTCTTTTGTTGTAGAGTCTGATTCATTCTCCTTTAGCTCAAACTCTATCTTCTCAGGTTCCTTTGGTAGGACTTCATGTTTAACAATATATTTCACTTATCTAAACACCACATCTTGGTTGTACACAGCCTTCCTTGTTTCCAGGTTCCAAAGCTTGTAACCCTTTAAACCATCCTTATACCCAATAAAGATGCACCGTTCAGATTTATTATCCAACTTTCTCCTTTTCTCCTTTGGAACATGTACATATGCATCACATCCAAATACCCTCAGAAGTGAAAGAGAGGGTTTCTTACTAGTCCATACCTAATGTGGAGTCTTATCCTCCAACGCCGATGAAGGTGATCTGTTAACCAAGTAACATCTAGTCTCTGATGCCTCTGTCTAGAATTCTTGTCCTAACCCGGTACCACTAAGCATGCTTCTTGCCTTTTCCATCAACGTTCTCTTCATTCTTTCTACAACTCCATTTTTCTGAGGTGTGTATGGAGTATTCTTCTTCCATGCTATACCACACTTCTTACAAAAATCTTAAAATTCATTCTTGCAGAACTCCCCACCATTATTTTTCCTCGGCACCTTTATCTTCTTCTCTATCTAGTTTTCCACCAGAGCCTTAAATTATTTAAATCTATCAAAGACTTCAGATTTCTTCCTCAAGAAATATATCCATGTATTCCTTGAGAATTAATATATGAATGAAACATAGTACATATAATTACCCAGTGATGGAACCGACACAGGTCCAAACACATCACTGTGCACAAGCTCTACTATCTTTGTCACCCTCTTAACACCAGAAATAAAACTCACCCGATTCTGCTTCCCATATACACAATGTTCACAAAAATCAAAATCCAGATAGCTATTATACATACCTTTTACCATACCATTTCCATGCAGTATCCAAAGGCCCACTTATCTTAGGAAGACCTTGGCTAGCCACAGCTGATGCTTTCATTAGTTGTAGATATGGGGATATGTACACTTCTAATGGTAATTCGACAAAGAAATTCAATTTGTATCCTCCAGCAAAATAAATCACAGAAGTAGGAGACAATGAATGGGTCGATGATGAGGACACTATACAACCTGTCTTTACCATTTCTGAAATCAGTGAGGATAGTCAAATTCTGAACACATTAGAAAATTTTGAGACATCTTCAGAATATGACCCCACACAATTTCATTTGGAATCTGACATAGAATATTTATCATCAAGACAAATATCTTTTTACTCTATGGAAGAGTTCGGTAGTTCTACCATTGAGATTTTTCCAGGAAAAACATTAAATATCAACAAAAATTTGGAAAAGTCACAACAGGAGGAACTAACCAAAATCTTGCAAAAACATTCTACTGCATTTGCATGGGAGTATACTGACATGAAAGGTATTGATCCTAAGACTTGCATCCATCATATCTATATTGAGGAAAACAGTAGACCAATTAGACAACCTCAAAGAAGGATGAATCCAAATCTTAAGGAGATAGTGAAAGAAGAGCTCCAAAAATTACTCAATGTAAACTTCATTTATCCAATTTCAGATAGCCGATGGGTTTCTCCTTTGGTTATAGTACCTAAAAAGAATGGTAAATGGAGGGTATGCATTGATTACAGGTAATTGAACAAAGCAACTTTGAAGGATCACTTTCCTTTGCCCTTTATTGATCAGGTATTAGATACATTAGTAGGAAAAAAGTACTTTTAATTCTTGGATGGTTTTAGTGGCTATAATCAAATTCAGGTAGCACCTGAAGATCAAGATAAGACCACATTTACCTGTCCATGGGGAACTTTTTCCTATCGAGTGCTTCCTTTTGGGTTATGTAATGCACTTGCAACATTCCAAAGAGCAGTACTAGGAATTTTTTCTGATCTAATCCATGATTGTGTAGATGTTTATATGGATGATTTTACAGTTTATGGTAATTCATTTGAAGAGGCATTAGAAAATTTGGAAAAAGTCCTTATAAGATGTAAAGAAAAAAACCTTTCATTAAGCCATGAAAAATGCTTTATGATGTTTACTGAAGGTATTGTTTTTGGGCATCATATTTCAGGAGATGGGATTAAGGTTGATAGATCAAAAGTTGAAGTCATCTCCAAGTTGCCTATTCCAAATTGTCAAAGAGATGTTAGAAGTTTTCTAGGATTTACTGGATACTATAGAAGATTTATAGAAAACTTCACTAAAATAGCATCTCCACTCTTCAAACTGCTTACAAAATACTATGAATTCAAATGGGATCCTGATTGTCAATCAGCCTTTGAAACTTTGAAAACAAGAATATCTGAAGCACCTATCTTGAGAGGACCAAATTGGAAACTCCCTTTCCATATTTCTACAGATGCTTTAGATACAGCTCTAGGAGCTGTGTTGGGTCAAAATGATTTAGTCCCTTATGCCATTTACTATACCGGTAAAAATTTGACTCCCACTGAGTTAAACTATACCGTAGCTGAAAAAGAGTTTTTAGCTGTTGTTCATGCAATCAATAAGTTTAGACATTATATAACAGGCTATGAAACTTTTATTCATACTGATCATTCTGCAATTAGATATCTAATGAACAAACTTGTTACTAATGGTAGAGTGACAAGATGGCTCCTACTCTTGCAGGAATTCAATATTACTGTGTTGGATAGACCAGGGAAACAAAATACAGTAGCTGATTTCTTGTCTAGGATTCAGAATACTAAAGAAGATTCTCCTGTAGAGGATAAGTTTCCTGATGAATACTTGTTTGCGGTAACTACTAAGACCCCTTGGTATGCAGATATTGCTAACTATTTGGTTACAGGGAAACTGCCTCCACATTTATTTCCAAGTGAAAAAAGAAATATTATTCAGGAGAGTTCAAAATATTCATGGATTTCTAACGAATTGTTTAAAACAGGGCCAGATCTTGTGATTAGAAGATGTGTCAGGGAAGATGAAATGCCTGATATTCTTAAGGCATGTCATGATGAACCATGCGGCGGACACTTTGCAGACAAAAGGACGGCCTATAAAATCCTCTCTTTAGGATATTATTGGCCTTCCCTCTTCAAAGATGCAAAACAATATGTCAAAAGGTGTGACGACTGCCAAAGAGTAGGGAAACCTACCCTTTCAAATGAAATGCCATTGCAACCACAGGTACTCATCGAACCCTTTGAAAAATGGGCTTTAGATTTCATAGGACCTATTAATCCACCAGTTAAGAAAAAGAAGTATATATTGGTTTGTACTGATTATGTTACTAAATGGGTAGAAGCCAAAGCATTAGTGTCTGCTACTGAAAATTCAGTTGTTAATTTTCTTTATTAGGATATTTTTACTCGCTTTTGTGTTCCAAGAGAAATTTTGACGGATCAGGGAAGCCAATTCACATCCAACTTGGTGGAGAAGCTGATGGAAGAATACAAAATCAAGCACAGAAGATCTACTCCTTACCATCCGCAAGAAAATGGTCAAGTGGAGTCTACAAACAAATTTCTCGAAAGTATCATCACCAAAACTGTTCATCTACACAGAAGAGATTGGGCAGAAAGGCTTCCTGAAGCCTTGTGGGCCTACATAACTACATGGAGAAATACTGTTGGAAATATGATGCAGAGTGTTGTCCTTGATGGCAACCCACTGAATGAAGATGAAGACATGAGATTGTTGACATGTGTTGTCCTTGATGGCAATCCACCTGATGAAGTTACTCTTGACTTGATGGACTTGGTAAATGATGTAAATCTGATATGAAATGATGTTTGCTAGCAATATGATGCTGAGTGTTGTCCTTGAATGGAAATCCACTTGATAAAGATGATGGCAACTTATTTGATGAAGTTGTGCTTGATATAATATGTTCTTGATGAAGTAAATCTGATGTATCTACAGTATGTACAGAAGGCAATGAAGAAAGGAATTCAGCATGTGCTAAATCTTGATGAAAAGAGTATGTCTCTAGGCATACGTGGATTTGCCTAGAGGAAGTCGCGTATGCACGCGGGAAAGAACGTGCCAAGTCGCGTATGGGCAAAAGCGCTCAAAAAGTGCAAAACCAGGGGTAACCACCATGATATTGACGCATTGTATTGGGTAATGATTCGCCTAATTGACCCCGTCTAGGAATACCATCAGAAGTAATGTGGTTTTGGCTCATGGTATTGAAAAAGGATAAACCTATATAAAGAGATGAAATTCATTATGAAAATCATGTGTGTGGGGGCAAGATGTCTGAGCTTGAATGAATACTTCTCTGTGAAGTATATCTGTATGGAAAGGGTAAAATTTTGATAATAGATCTGAATCTATGATGCACCTATGAAGAAATGATGAAGCGGGATATCTAGATCTGAAATGTATCTGTATTTGCTAGATCTGTTTATGGAAGGCTTAGATCTGAGATGAGGCGAACATCTGTCTGAAGTAAAAGGGTAAATCTGAACTGAATGTCTGATCTGAAGAAATATGCTGCTCTATAATGATTGAAGATCTATACGCTAGTTCGTCGTAGAGGAAGCGCGTATATACGCAGCTTCACTGAAGAGAAAGCGCGTATGCGCAGTGAAATCAGTTCTGTAATTTGTACAGAAGTATACGCGGGTTGATGTGATTGGAAGCGCGTATATACGCGACATCAGTGAAAGGAAAGTGTGTATGCAAACTAGGGTTTGCTGAAGTCTGTGGTAAGAAATTTCTGATCTGTTCTGCTGGTTTACTGATATCTGTCAGTGAGTTATATGTATCTGTTTCATGGTTAACTGTGCTTAAAAGTATGGAGTGGGTCCAGTCCGAAAATATGACGAAACGTGGCCTGCAAGTGGTGTCCTAAAGGAAGTTTTGGATCCAGTGTGAAAATTGATGAAACGTGGTCCATAGAATATCGAGGGTTGTAGCCTTCGGTCGGGGGTCGTAGCTCTGTGCGGGGTGAAATTTGGTAAATGAGATCGAGGGGGTTGGTTCTCCCTTCCGGGGGGTGGTAAACGAGATCGAGGGGTCGTAGCTCCCTTCCGGAGAGGCCCGGAGAGGCCGGTAAACGAGTCGGGGGGCGCTGTCTGCACGAGGCAGTGTGTGACGAGCATAGCGGTGGGTGCACAACGTCTTTGGTAGAAGTACGCTTTTGACACATGTGTTGTAAGATGTTTTCTCTATAATAAAATATTGAAGGCTGAGCAACTGCAGCGGTGGTTTTCTCCCGACTTGGGTTTCCACCTAAAAATCCCGGTGTTCATGTGTGATGCTTTGTGTGATAGTTTATTCTGTTGTTACTACACATGTTTACTGTTAACATAACATCAGATGAATGAATAGTGAAAAGAACTAAGTTAATAAATATCTGCATATTTATATCTCTGCTAATACGCGAGTTGTATAAATGATATCCGCGTGTATACGCGAGTTTACTAAAGGAAAGTAGCGTATGGGTTTTAGAGAGTGAAAAAGTAAAAATTTTTGAATATGCAGTAAATACTGATTCACCCCCCCCTCTCAGTATTTTTCCCAACAATTGGTATCAGAGCAGGTCCTTCTGCAGAAGCTTGATCGCTTGAAGGAGATCCGTCGCAATGGGAAGTCAAGAAGGAGTGATGTCTATAAAGCCACCTCTATTCAATGGAAGCAATCTTATATTCTGGAAGGTACGAACAAAAGCATATCTGCAAAGTCTTGGTGCAGATGTATGGGCAATCGTGGAAGAAGGTTATCAATACCCAACAAGTATTCCTACTGATGCAGCTGAAAGAAAGAAGTATGAAATCAATGCCAAAGCAGTGAATGTCTTATTGGGAAGCATGTCTGAATCAGAATTTGCTAAAGTGATGCAACTACATTCGGCAAAAGACATATGGGACAAAATCATTCTAATCTATGAAGGAGACACAAAGGTAAAAAGTGCAAAACTCCAAACTCTTAGAATTGAATATGAAAATTTGAAGATGCATAGTGATGAAAGTGTTGCCAATTTCTTTCTTCGTCTAGATGATATTGTAAATCATATGAGAAATTTGGGTGAAACCATAACTGATACTACTCTGGTAGAAAAAGTCTTAAGATCCTTGACTTCAAGATTTGACTCTAAAGTTTCAGCTATTGAAGAAAGGCAAGATCTGCAAACTCTTACTATTGTTCAATTACGTGGTATTCTGACTGCTTTTGAAATGAGACAAGGAGGTCCTTCTCAAATCAAAGAAGTTGATTTTAAGGTATCTGCAAGAGGAAAAGAAAAGGAAGTTGTCAAAGAATCCAGCTATATATCTAATGAAGAAGAAGCGAATTTTGTGAGAAAACTCCAACTAGGAACTGGAAGATTCAAAGGTAAGCTTCCCTTCAAATGTTTTGAGTGTGGAAAAGTTGGTCACTATGCTGCTAAATGTCCTTATAAAGAAAAACAGGGTAAAGGAAAGCAATTTGAAAAGAGGAAGAGTTATTATGCAAATGAAGATGATGATGAAGTGTCCAGTGAAGATGAAGAAGATTCTGACCAAGCTCTACATGTGCTCATGGCAAAGAAGCAAAAGAAGAAGGTTACTCGAGGAAAGGAGATACCTCAGAAATCATGTATAGCAAAAATTGAAGAAGATGAAACAGATTCTGACGAAGCTCTACAAGTGCTCATGGCAAAGAGGAAAAAGAAGAAGGCTACTCAAAGCAAGGAGATATCTCAAAAAATGAAGAAGATGAATCTGATAGTGATTTGGGCCCTTGTAATCTTCTTTGTGCAAGCAATGGTGTAGAAAGTGAAAGTAAAGTTGTGGATCTAGAACAAGCTATCAAGATCAAAGTTGAAGAACAACAAAAGGAAATTGATAAGAAAGATTATATCTACAAAGAGATGATCTCTCAAATGAAAGAACAAATAGAAATGCTGAATGGACAGGTGGACAAGTATCAAAGGTTTCATACTTATGCATCCAATCGAATTAAAGGACTAGAAGCAAAAATCAACGATCTAAATGCAGATCTCGAAAAATCAAGCAAGAAGAATGAAGGACTTGAAGCTGCAATCATCTCTCTGCAAGCAGATCTTGAAGCAACAAGTAAGAATAATGAAGAACCTCCGTCATTTGAAAAGGAAGGCCTTGAAGAAGAAATCATCTCTCTCAAAGAAGATCTGGAAAAATCAAATAAGAAGAATGAAGAGCTACAACAAACATGTGAAGAAAACGAAAATTGGTTGAAAGAAGAGATTCTAAATCTGAAGGATCAAGTAGAAGATGGAACAAGGAAAGAAGAAAGCATGACAAAGCAATGTCAAGCCTTGGAGGTTGAGGTAAACATTCTCAAAGGTAAATTAGAAGAAAAGGTTAAACTTTTGAGGTTTCAAGATAGTACTAACATTTTGGACAATATTATGAGTAATCAAAGGTCTCCTGCTATCAAACTTGGTCTTGGTTTCCATGAAACTGTTAAAGGAGAATCTAGCTCACAAGGAAGTGCTAAAAATTCAGAGGATGTCAATGCAAAACCCGAAGTGTTGAAAGAAACAAAAGGTCAACCAACAATGATGAAATCTCAAAGGAAATCAGTCAATAAAGTTGAATGCTTTAAATGTCATAATTATGGGCATGTTGCAGCAAATTGCAGGAGCAGATCATTTCAGCCTCAATCAAACAATTCCTACATAGAAAGGTACTCTGGTTTCTTCAAAGGATATTGTTTTTCATGTAACAAGTATGGACATAAAGCATCTGATTGTAAAAGGAGGAAGATTAGAAATACTCATTATGATTCTTATGCTTATTTCTCTGGACACATGAGATGTTATTCTTGTAACAAGTATGGACATGTAGAAAAATAATGCAGGTTGAACAGATATGAGAAATTGGATAACTTCCAGCACACAAATAGAATGTTCAAACAAATCTGGAAAAAGATGGAGGACCAATCAGAAACGTAGGGAATTTTGACCCTGCTACAGTCATCCGCTTCTGAAGCCTACTTCTCTGATTGACTGCAGGAATGATGTGGGATACATTATGAGATTTAGTAATGTATCGTCACAGGGGGAGCAATGTATGATGTCTCTCATGATTGATTTGATTATTCTGGTTATATGTATTTCTGACAGAGCATTGGATATGAAGAAGACAGGTACAGGAAGTACAAGTTCAGGGGGAGATGAAGGAGAGTTAATGTTTCAATGTGTCACTTTCCATACGTGGGTTTCCTGAAACACAGTCACGTATATACGCGAGTTCCTGCACAGAAAACCGCGTATGTCTAATTGCTGACAATTTTCTGTTTGGAGTCAGCTCTCTTCAGCACAGCTGCAGTGCTGTTTGGTATCTCTGATACTGTTTGGTCTTTGGTGGTGTTCCAGTTCTCATAATTCTATTTCTAATGATTTGATGAAGATGTTTTGATGATTTGTTGGTGAAAGTGTTCAGGATGCACAAACTAAGGGGGAGCCTTAGTCATATGAAAAGGATGCATGGATGCACAGATTCAGGGGGAGCATTAGCTTTGCTGAGTATAATGCATTGTTGGCATTATGTTGGCTCTGAAATATGTTCTCTTTCTTGAGGAATTTCTGGTGTTGGTCATAAATGGTCATTTTTGAAGTCTGATGAAAAGGTCATGTTGAGACCCATGATGTAAAATTGTAATATTCAGTCATGTAAGGACTTGTCAAATTTGTAAACCCACTTGGTTGGGTAGCTGAGTCAAATTTTGTAAAAACCCACTTGGTTGGGTAGCTGAGTCAAATTTGTAAACCCACTTGGTTGGGTAGTTGAGTCTCATATGTAAATCCACTTGGATGGATCTTTGATGTAAGTATGAGTCATTGGTGATAGGAAATTCATAGAGTCATGTACTTCATTGGAAAATATGTTTGAAAATTCAGCATGAACTCAGGGGGAGCTTGGTCACTTCAGTATATATATCAGATCTGCAGAACGTTTCTTCCACATGTGGAGAAAAGGGGGAGAGTATGTTGGTTTTGATCCACCCTTTGCCCTTGATGTCAAAGGGGGAGAGTGACATGGTGTTTGAATGAAGAGAAAGAATGGTGTCAAAATGGGGAATGTGACATGGTGTCATTGTATTCTTAATGTACCTATCTGTTGTGGTAACCAAACACCATCATGGTTGCCATCAAGTCCAAAGGGGCAGATTGTTGGAAATATGATGCAGAGTGTTGTCCTTGATGGCAACCCACTGAATGAAGATGAAGACATGCGACTGTTGACATGTGTTGTCCTTGATGGCAAACCACCTGATGAAGTTATTCTTGACTTGATGGATTTGGTAAATGATGTAAATCTGATGTGATATGATGTTTGTTGACAATATGATGCTGAGTGTTGTCCTTGAAAGGCAACCCACTTGATGAAGATGATGACAACTTACTTGATGAAGTTGTGCTTGAGAGAATATGTTCCTGATGAAGGAAATATGATGTATCTACAGTGTGTACAGAAGGCAATGAAGAAAAGAATTCAGAATGTGCTCAAAGCATGATGAAAAGAGTATGTCTCTTTGTATACGCGGATCTGTCTACGTGAAGTCGCGTATGCACGCGGAAAAGAACGTGCCAAGTCGCGTATGGGCTAAAGCGCTCAAAAAGTGCAAAACCAAGGGTAACCACCATGATATTGACCCATTGTATTGGGTAATGATCCGCCTAATTGACCCCGTCCAGGTAGTTTTGGGCTCATGGTATTGTTTTGGCCCATGGTATTGAAAAAGGATAAACCTATATAAAGAGATGAAATTCATTATGCAAATCATGTGTGTGGGTGCAAGATGTCTAAGCTTGAATGAATACTTCTCTCTGAAGTGGATCTGAATGGAAAGGGTTACACTTGAATGATAAATCTGAATGTATGATGCACCAATGATGAAGAAGGGGATCTAGATCTGAAATGTACTTGTATCTACTAGATCTACTTATGGAAGGCTTAGATCTGAAATGAGGCGAACATCTGTCTGAAGTAAAAGGGTAAATATGAACTGAATATCTGATCTGAAGAAGTATGCTGCTCTATAATGATTGAAGATCTATACGCTACTTCTCCGCAGAGGAAGCGCGTATATACGCGTCTTCGCCGAAGAGAAAGCGCGTATGCGCAATGAAATATGTACAGAGGTATACGCTGGTTTGTGTGAACGGAAGCGCGTATATACGCGACATCAGTGAAGTGAAAGTGCGTATGCAAACTAGGGTTTGCTGAAGTCTGTGGTAAGAAATGTCTGATCTGTTCTACTGGTTTACTGATATCTGTCAGTGAGTTATATGTATATGTTTCATGGTTGACTGTGCTTAAAAGTATGGAGTGGGTCCAGTCTGAAAATATGATGAAACGTGGCCTGCAAGTGGTGTCCTAAAGGAAGTTTTGGATCCAGTGTGAAAATTGATGAAACGTGGTCCAAGGTGGTGCTGAGGGTTGTAGCCTTCAGTCAGGGGGTCGTAGCTCCCTTCCAGGTGAGGCTGGTAAACAAGATCGGGGGGTCGTAGCTCCCTTCCAGGAGAGGCTGGTAAACGAGTCAGGGGGTCGTAGCTCCCTTCCAGGAGAGGCTGGTAAACGAGTCAGGGGGTCGTAGCTCCCTTCCAGGAGAGGCTGGTAAACGAGCGCAGGTGGGTGCCTGCGTGCTGGTCAAGTCTGCGCCAGCACATGTGTTGTAAGATGTTTTCTCTATAATAAAATATTGAAGGCTGAGCAACTGCAGCGGTGGTTTTCTCCCGACTTGGGTTTCCACCTAAAAATCCTGGTGTTCATATGTGATGCTTTGTGTGATGGTTTATTCTGTTGTTACTACACATGTTTACTGTTAACTTAACATCAGATGATTGAATAGCGCAAAGAACTAAGTTAATAAATATCTGCATATTTAGATCTCTGCTAATACGCGGGTTGCATGAAGGATATCCACGTATATACGCAAGTTTACTAAAGGAAAGTAGCGTATGGGTTTTAGAGAGTGAAAAAGTAAAAAGTTTTGAATATGCTGTAAATACTGATTCACCCCCCCCCCCCCCCCTCTCAGTATTTTTCCCAACAAATACAACAGGATATTCTCCCTATGAACTTGTTTATGGGAAAGAAGTCCTGCTCCCCATTGAGTTCCAAGTCAAAACCTTCAAGATGGCAGTTCAGTTGGGGATGGATCTATCAGAAGCCCAAAAGCATAGAATGGAGCAGTTGAATGAGCTAGATGAGATCAGACAAGAGGCAATTCTAAGAACTGATTTAGTTCAATATCAAAGAGCTAAATGGCATGACTGTTGAGCCTCAAATTTGTGCTTTCCTTCACCTCATTTTACCTCATTTTCCCTTGTCCATTTCTATCTTAGACCCAATTGATCAATAAATATAGTTAAAATTACTTCTAGAATGATTTACATGATTGACTTGTTGAATTTTGTGATTTTTGCCATTGTTAAGCATTTTGAC
The DNA here is from genome assembly GCA_034641835.2 of Pinus albicaulis. Lineage (NCBI taxonomy): Eukaryota > Viridiplantae > Streptophyta > Pinopsida > Pinales > Pinaceae > Pinus > Pinus albicaulis. The sequence continues at coordinate 68,767 of JAXQQM020073094.1, forward strand.
CGGAACTAGCTGCAGAATGCAGACATTCCGTAGCTAACCGGCGATTCTGCAGCTGCCTTCATGTTTGAGTATGTTCCAGGTGGCCTCTTGAGAAAAACCGCATATGGGCATGATCCACGTCGTGTCTACATGGTTCGTTGCTCATTATGGAGGAAGAAATGGATTCTGGGTATGGTTATGCACGTGGGAACACATTTATGAAGGAAGACTCCTACTAGGACTGTCTCAGTCCAGATGTCTTTTCTTCTTCACGCAGCCACTTCAAAGAGTTCTAACGTGATCTGGATAAGGAAAGACACTATTCCTAAATTGTTGTAATTATTGTTACGTGCATTTGCTTTATAAACTCTTGGGAGACTAAGAGCTATGTTGGAGATTTTATGTTAGATTTGCTGCTAGATTTTGTTTAAACTCTGTGATACATTCCTGAGAACGCAGAGTGTTATGTTCAAACTATTGCATCGTTAATGGAGCAGACAAAGTTATTTTGAAGGCGTGATTTAATTTGAAGTTGAATGCCGTCAAGTGGTAGAGGGCCCCTGCCTCTTGCACGGATTTATTTTGCGTAAATTAGATAATTTTTTCTAGCTGCCTTTACGCTTTGCATTTGAATTAATAGTTGTTTTTGTTAGCTACTGTAGTCGTACTCATTCTAACTCTTCCACCAGAAGATACTCTTCCAAAAGACCATAATGATGAATGTTGAATGACTATAGTATTGTAGGATTAAGAGTTGAATTTTTAGTTGTTTTAACTAGCTACTGTAGTTATCTTCATTCCAGCTCTTTCACAAGAAGACACTCTTCCAACAGATTATAATGATGAATGATGAATAGCTATAGTACTGTAGGAGTTAGTTGTAGTTTTTGCTATTCACTATCATAAGTTACACTTGTTCTAATCACTCTTCCACAAGAAGAAACTCTTCCAAGACATCCTTAAGAAGTTCAAGACATGACTGTGATAATGAATGATTTAGTTTTGTGTTTGTACTAAGTATCATCCCTGTTCTTGCTCTTAAACGCTTGCCCAAGACATCATAATGACGAGTAGGGTATGGAAGTGATAACTTAGTTTTTCATTTGCTTTCAGTCCATTTGCTTACAATTGCACTCAAGTACACAGTCAGAATTGTTCTACCTCTTCCAAAAGAAGGAACTCTTCCAAAATATCACTAATGATGAACAAACAGATTGTGTAACTTCATAGAATAATGCATGTTAGTATAGTTAGAATGCTCCGGAGTTGCATTGCATTTAATTCATGTTCAGTTACTTTGTTTCAAGTTTGATGATGACTTATAGTTTAACATTGTTCTAGTTTAGAGGCATCTTAGATTCATTCTTAAGATTAACTCATTGTACTTGCATCTCATATTCAAATTATCATCCATTGCACAATAGATTACTCTAGTTGTTAGGATTAACAAGACAGCCTTCATTATTCACAAACATCTTCTTGTTCTAAAAACTACAAATGATCCATAGCCATAGGAACAGAAGATAACATCACTATAAGGTCTGAAATCTCTCTGCAATCTCCTCATCATTTTATAAAAAGAGCTCTTCCTCAAAAGAACTACTTTAAAAAAAAAAACCAATAACTCTTTGAGTAAAGGTTATGTGATATTCAATTAAATTGCAGAATAGAACTAGGAATTAGTCATAGAATAGAAGAGCTTAGAACAAAATGTTGCATCATGGTAAGATTAGTGTTTAACTGTTTAGTTAGAGGATTTGCATATTTAGTGATCATTTCTCAAGTTTATTTTGTGTCATTTGCCTAAAAAGTCATTATCAAGCTTTTGCTTTTATTTAGTCATAGTTCAGATTCTGCTTCAGTGTTTCCAATTGCATTTTCCATTCCATACATTAGGCTTAACTCTGTTTTTGACCACCAACTTCTTTCCATTAGTTTTCTAGGCATTTTCATTGTGAACATAAAACACCAAAAGACCAAAAACATCACAAAACACTACACACAACGCATTAGGAAACAAGCACCTAGGTACATATGGTACACTTCACTTCAACAGTTTACAAATCCTGGTTGAGAATTAAATGAGCTCAGTTTAGGAGACTAGATTGAGACCAAACATTTTGGCGCCGTTGCCGGGGAAGTGAAAACTAGGTAACCTTTGTTTCTTAGCATCCAAAAAAAATTTTATGCGTAGGGAGAGAGATTCAAGGGGAAGATTTATAAGCAGCAGAGGCAAAAGTTTGATTTCTAGAACACCACTTGTTTCATCTAGACCTAGAACTAGTACACCTTCAACTCAAACCCATCTTCCATCCTTTACTGATCCTGGACTTCTAGAAGATCTAAGGTCACCTATTCCATTAGAGAAACCTTCCACTTCCTCCACTGAACCTGCTATAGAAGAAGATCTAAAGACTCCTGTTAGGGACACAAACCTTTCTACTTCCACAGGAGAGTCAACCATGGCAGAAGAAGGAGGAGGAGGAGTTGTTAATGGAGAACATACATTATTTGGAGGAGGTAGAGGTAGAGGTAGAGGAGAAGGAGGAAGAGGAGAAGGAGGTAGAGGTGCGGATGGAGGAAGAGGTAGAATAGGAAGCTCTTTTGGGTTCCCTATACTTGATGAAGAAACCAATACAACCATGAAAAACATTTCACCCTCTGTCCTTCCGAACTTCTATGGACTTAAAACTGAAGATCCTGAAACTTTCTTATTCGAATTTGAAGTGTTGTGTAGGACTTATGACTACTTACAAGATGCTCAAAAACTGAAATTATTTCCCTCAACTTTGAAGGGAACAACATTGAAGTGGTTTATGAGTTTAAACAGTAGTTCTATTAGAACATGGGAAGACATGAAACAAGAATTTTTAGAGAGATACTTGGATTATTGTATGCCGGTTAATCATAAGGAAGAAGTGTTCAAGATGTTACAAAAAGAAGATGAAAACTTAGAAGATTTGTTGGAAAGATTTAAATACAACATAAAAAGAGCACAAATGGAAAACCTAGATCAAGACACTTTAAAAGCTCTTTTGTTGAAAACAATTAGGGATGAATGGTTGGATATCCTTAACATGATGGGAAAAGGGGATATATCACAACTCACATTACCTGAAATATCTAAGTTATGTATCAACCTTTCCAGAGGGAAATCTAAAACTGCCAAAGGTCCAAGAGATCTTGCTCTTGCAAGGGCAAGTAAATCTGCTTCTGGGACAGTAAGTAGATCAGAAATAGGACATATGCTTGATGATTTTAAATCTGACATCTTAGGGAGTCTTAGTGAACAAATAGACACCCTCAAGATACAAAACAAGCAAAAGGCTGAATCTAATTCCTTGGCAATCTTTTGTCCCAAATGTAGGAAGAAACATGCCTTGAGAGAGTGTCCTCTAGATGTCAAAGTTGTAGAAACCTGTGTTATTTGTTCTGAGAAACATGAGACCAAGAATTGTCCTTCTCTTCCTGGTCTCAAGGCTGTTTTTCAAGAAGAAACTCCTACAGACTCCACATAATCTCTTAACTTTGTATCTAGAAGACCTTGGCAGGGATATCAGACACAAGGATTCCATAATCAAATGTATAATCAAACTCCACCTTGGAATTCTTGGCAGCAACCTTGGCCCCAATTTCAAAATCAATTTCAAGCTTGGGCACAAGGATCACAAGGTCCCTATGGAAGATACTCTCCATATTATCAGTATCCACCATCCTATCCACCATATCCACATTTTTATCCTCAAAATTCCCAACAAAATTTTCCTCAAAATCTTCAACAAAATTTTCAACAAAATCCTCAACAACATCATCCGAACCAACCACATCAAAATCAACCACTTCCATTACCATTCCCTCAAAAATCCAATCAATTGCCAGCTCAGCCCATACCAAACCCCAATAATAAAAACCCTCGGAATACATACATGATAGAAGGACAACAATTTCCAACTTATTTAATTACTCCTCTAGACCTTAGTGATGTTCAACTTAGGTCTGGAAGGATACTTGAGAAGAGGAAACCTTCTGTGATCATACAAGAACAAGACAATTCTGAGGAAGACCCCCTACGGGTTAATAAAAGTCTTGAGGAAGATACATCCTTTCAAGACCAAAACATTGAAAAACTGAAACAAAGAGATCCAATAAATCCAACTCCAGTATTAGAGCAACCATCCACATCTACTTCTATACCTCCCTTTACGAAAAGACTACAAATTGATAAAGGTGTAGAAAAACAAATAATGGTGCCTAATTATGATTTCTTGGATGAATTGAGAAATGTTTGCATTAAAATTCCATTATTGCAAGCCATCAAAGAAATCCCAATTTTAGCCAAAACAATAAAGGAGTTGAGTATGAAAACAACAAGAAAAAGAATAAGAGAAACCAAGAAAATTCAACTGGTAGGACAAATAGCAGACATTATGATGGGTAAGATTACTATTCCAAAGTACCTTGACCCCGGAAATCCAGTTGTCAAAATTCACATCAATGGAATTGAAATTCAAAACACACTCATTGACTTAGGAGCAGCAATAAATATCATGAGTAGACAAATCATGGACAAACTGAAACTTCCTAATCTTCTCTTTACACCCACACTATTACAATTAGCAGATAGATCTGTGATCAGACCGGATGGGGTAATAGAAGACATTCCAGTGTCCCTAGACTCTTGGGAGTACCCTGTGGATTTTATGATCCTAACACCCAAGAATAATCTAGGAGGCCATCCTGTTATACTAGGAAGACCTTGGTTGGCTACAGCTGATGCTTTTATTAGTTGTAGGTCCGGTGATATGTATATTTATGATGGTAGTTCAACAAATAAATTCACTTTATATCCTCCAGATAGGACAATTACAGAGCTAGATGACACTCAATGGATAGAGGATGAAGAATATTTACAACCACTCTTCACAATTTCAGAAATTAGTGAAGATAATCAAATTCTGAATACTCTAGAAAACTTTGAATCCTCTCCAGAACATAAGCATGAATCATTTCAAGAGGGATCCAATATTGAGTACTTGTCATCTAGGCAGATGTCTCTTCATTCTATGGACAAATTTGGCAGCTCCACAAGTGAAATTTTTCCAGGCAAAACCTTGAACATAAACAAAAACCTAGAAAAATCTCAACAAGAAGAGTTAGTCAAAGTATTACAGAGACATTCTTCTGCATATGCATGGGAATACACTGACATGAAAGGGATAAATCCCAAGACTTGTACTCATCACATCTATATAGAGGCAAATTGCAAACCAATCAGACAGCCTCAAAGACGGATGAATCCAAATCTTAGGGAAATTGTCAAGGAAGAATTACAAAAATTGCTAAATGTTAATTTTATCTATCCTATTTCAGATAGTCAGTGGGTTTCTCCTTTAGTGATTGTGCCCAAGAAAAATGGAAAATGGAGGGTGTGTGTTGACTACCGAGAACTGAATAAAGCTACTCTTAAAGACCATTTTCCCTTACCTTTCATAGATCAAGTATTAGATACATTAGCGGGTAAAAAGTACTTTTCATTCCTGGATGGATTTAGTGGTTACAATCAAATCCAAGTAGCACTTGAAGACCAAGATAAAACCACATTTACTTGTCCTTGGGGTACCTATGCCTACCGAGTATTGCCATTTGGGTTATGCAATGCACCTGCAACATTCCAAAGGGCAGTATTAGGAATTTTTTTCTGATCTAATACATGACTGTGTAGAGGTGTACATGGATGATTTCACAGTTTATGGGGACACATTTGAAGAGGCTTTAGAAAACTTGGAAAAAGTCTTAAAAAGATGTCAAGAAGCAAATATTTCACTTAGTCATGAAAAATGTTTTATGATGTTCACTAAAGGTATTGTTTTAGGGCACCACATTTCAGGGGATGGGATTAGAGTTGATGAGGCAAAAGTTGAAGTCATTTCTAACCTATCCATTCCAAGTTGTCAAAGAGATGTTAGAAGTTTTCTAGGATTTACAGGGTATTATCGGAGTTTATAGAAAACTTCACCAAAATAGCATCTCCACTCTTCAAATTACTCACCAAAGATTGTGAATTCAAGTGGACTTCTGATTTCCAGTTAGCTTTTGAAACCCTGAAAACCAAAATTTCTGAAGCACCTATATTAAGGGGACCTAACTGGAAGTTACCTTTTCATATCTCAACAGATGCTTCCGATACAGCTCTAGGAGCAGTATTGGGACAAAAAGATTTAATTCCCTATGCCATCTATTATACCAGTAAAAATTTGACTCCTGCAGAGTTAAACTATACTGTAACTGAAAAAGAGTTTTTAGCTATTGTTCATGCCATAAACAAATTTAGACACTATATAACAAGCTATGAAACTTTTGTTCACACTGATCATTCTGCAATTAGATATTTAATGAACAAATCAATCACTAATGGCAGAGTTATAAGATGGTTGTTGCTCTTACAAGAATTCAACATTACTATTCTAGATAGGCCTGGAAAACAAAACACAGTGGCTGATTTCCTATCTAGACTCCAAAATATCAAAGATGACACTCCGGTTGAAGATCAATTTCTTGATGAATATCTTTTTGCAATCTCTACTCAAACTCCATGGTTTGCTGATATTGCTAATTATTTAGTTTCAGGAAAATTTCCTTCAATTATGAATGCAAGGGATAAAAGAAAAAATCATTAATGATAGTGCAAATTATTCATGGGTCGCTAATGAGTTGTACAAGACAAGTCCAGATTTGATCATAAGAAGGTGTGTTCGTGAAGATGAGATGCCTGAGATTCTCAAGGCATGTCATGATGAACCTTGTGGCGGACACTTTGCAGATAAGAGGACAGCCTATAAGATCCTTAACTTAGGATATTATTGGCCATCCTTGTTCAAAGATGCAAGGGAGTATGTAAAAAGGTGTGACAGTTGCCAAAGGGTAGGGAAACCTTCTCCTTCAGGTGAGATGCCATTACAACCTCAGGTACACATTGAACCTTTTGAGAAATGGGCTTTGGATTTTGTAGGACCTATTAGTCCTCCATCAAGACAAAAGAAATATATATTAGTTTGCACTGATTATGTTACTAAATGGGTAGAAGCTAAACCATTACTTGTTGCTAATGAATCATATGTAGTTAATTTTCTTTTTGAGGATATTTTTACTCGTTTTGGTGTCCCAAGGGAAATTGTTACAGATCAAGGAGCTCAATTTACATCAAGGCTAGTGGAGCAAATGATGGAGAAGTACAAAATCAGACATAGAACATCTACTCCTTATCATCCACAAACAAATGGTCAAGTGGAATCCACTAATAAAGTCATTGAAGGAATCCTAACAAAGACTGTTCATCTACATAGAAGAGATTGGGTAGATAGGCTTCCTGAAGCCTTGTGGGCCTATAGAACTACATGGAGAAACACAACAGGCCATACTCCTTATGAGCTTGTTTATGGGAAGCAAGTTTTGTTTCCTATAGAGTTCCAAATTCAAACATTCAAGATGGCGGTTCAGCTAGGACTTGATCTAACGGAGGCACAAAAGCATAGACTGGAGCAAATTAATGAATTGGATGAGATCAGACAAGATGCAGTTCAGAAAACAAGTCTAGTCCAACAGCAAAGGGCCAGATGGCATGACAAGTACATCAAGGAGAAGAAATTCAAAGAGGGTGACTGGGCTCTCTTGTTTGATTCAAAATTCAAGGATTTTCAAGGGAAATTTCAGACACATTGGCTTGGGCCATATGAAATTGTTCAAATTTTTGATAATGGGGCAGTAAAAATCAGAACTATAGATGAAGAAGAGGTCACTTTTCTTGTGAATGGCCATAGACTGAAGCTATACCATAAGCCACTCTCAAGAGAAGAGTTTGTCAAGAAGTTCCAAGAAGACAATGATGTGAAGTTAATGAAGAAGAGTCTCTCTTCTTCATCAACTTGATTAAATTTTCTGAAGAATTTCTCTTTTGAAAAAAAATAAAAATAAATAAATAAATAAGTAAAGGTATAAACATGAAAACCAATCATTGATTGGCATGTTTATACAGAAAAGATAGGGTGAAAATCAGAGTCTCTCTGACACTCTAACTTTTCCCATTTTTGTTTTTTTTTAAGCATCTGTTATAAAAATCATAAGTTCAGTTCCATAGTGCTTATGATCCATTTCATCTCACTCCATTCACTTATTCATCCATACTCCATCTCATCCATCATTCATATTTCACTCTATTCCACACTTCACCCATCTCATTCCATCTTCCATCCATCTCATTTTCATGTTAAAACACAGAATTTGATATCTTGCTGTAAGTGAATAAAATATGTCATGAATTGCAGTACAACCCTTATGTTCCTTCATTCCATTTCATGAACTGAATCCATTCCATTCCATTATCCACTTCATACATATCATAATCCATTATCCATTTTCATTCATATCACATAACATTTCACCCATACTCCAAAAACATTCCATTTTCATGATTAAAGTGTTCTACAGGAACATTCTGCAGCTCAGTGGACATTCTGCAGCTGATCAGCCTTTCTGCAGCCCGACAGACTTTCCACAGCTATAAACCCTGAAGGCATCAACTAGCAGACATCAGAATTGCAACAAAGTGACCCAGTGTATTCATGAATCAAAAGCATCAAGAAAATTATGAAGACTCCTCCAAAGATGAGCAGAGAAGACAAAGACTACAAAAATCAAATAAAGGGCAGAGGTAACAAGTTTAAAATTACAATGGCATTTCATAAAAGTTTAACATAGTTTCGTTATGGATTATTTGAAAAGATTATTTTAATTTTTTTTATTGATCAAACACCAACAAACCCTCTACAGACTTTGGATTAAAATTTTCCATTTCAAATTTCATATCCAATAGCATTTAAGCGGTGAAATGGCCAAAGCATTTGAATTTTCCACGTCTCTTAACCAAGTCATTTAATGATGATGATTCCCTCTGCCGTCGTAAAATCCTCCGCCGTCTCCTCAATCATTAATACAATCCCTCCACCTCACTCCACTACTCTATTCCGTGACCATTTTCCATAACTTCATTCCGTAGCCGGTATTCCATTCCGAAGACAGAGATATTATTATCACCAGGAGCAGAGCTAAAGGATATCAGTTTGAATAGCATTGAGCATTGTAAATGCAGAGCAGAGCAGAAGGGGTAAATTTGGAAGTATAACAGTGTGAGGACTCGAAGCTACTTGATCCCGTGGGCAGATAAAATATCACTGTGGACGGAGTTTGAAGCATTTTCACTATCAACACAGAATTGTAGCAGTGTGGAGTTTGAAGTCTTTTGTTACCAAAAGACAGAGGTTTTAAAATTGAAACCATTTTCTACCAGAGACAGAGGTGTTGCAGTGATTGAGTTTGAAGCCATTTGTTACCAGAGACAGAGGTGTTGCAGTTTGAAGTCTTTTGCTACCAAAGACAGAGATGTTGCAGTGTTGAGTTTGAAGTCTTTTGCCATCAGAAGACAAAGGTATTGCAGTGTTAAAATCGAAACCATTTGCTACCAAGAGCCAGAGGTATTGCACAAAAAGAAATTTGAAGCCATCTACCATTGTCTATCAGAGACATATTAGCTCGAAATTTGAAACTGCTTTCATTACCAAACAGAAGCATATCAGTCCGAGGTTTTGAAGGCATTTTCCATTATCAATTAGAGGTATGTCATTCCAAAATTGAAGCCATTTTCATTTAGAGCTTGAATCCATTTCAATCCGAAAGTGAAAGTCATTGTTTTGTGGGTAGAAGAGTGTTAATTTGATATTGAAAAAAAATCATGGGTTTCATCGTAAGGACTGAACCTGTGGGTTCAAAATATTTAGAAGGTTACCCACAATGCAAGGAAATGTTACAACAAATAGGATGGCTTCAATTTTTGGAAAAATTTAATGGCTTCCATAAGGAAGTCACTAAAACATTCGCAAGAGCATTTCAAGGGACCGAAGTTGAAATAGGGGATGTCAAGTTTACTGTCACTGAAGTTTTTATTGCAGAGGCTACAGGATTGTCCAGAACTGGGGAGAGATGGTTTAAAAATAGATAATTCCACAATGACTCCTGGAAACAAATTTTAAAATCACCAAATATGGATGTTAGTGTATTCAAGAAAGGAATTCCCAGTTCTGCATTGAAAAACAAATGGAGAAACATACTACTTCTTTTGCAAAAATTTGTTACATGTGAGGGTAGATATGGGACATTTTATGTCTACCACATTAGACTAATAATGCATTTTCTGGGAGAAGACTTAAACCTACCATATTTCTTGCTTCAAAGTCTGAAGAAGATGGCTTCCTGTGTTCAGAGAAGAGTTCAATTTTTAGAGACAACCCTGTATCATCATGGTTTGATCAAAATTTTGATTGAGCATCATCTAGCTAAAACAAATGATACATGGGATGATTTCTTAATAAGAAATCATTTTGAAGAAGCAAAAGAACCATCACCTGAACCACAGCCTACAAAGAGAAGTAGGAAATGGAGGGCTTCACAAGTTGAAATTGACAAACCAGTTCAAGAGAGCAGTGAGGAAATCATTTTAGAGAAGTTGACTCGAATCAAGAGGCAACTTAAGGAAGAAAACATAATCAAGGAATCTGCCACAGAGAAAGGAGAGGGATCCTCTCAGCCTAGGAGAAGCCACAGATTAAAGGGAAAACTGAAGAAAACACCAATCAAACAAACATGGGTAATCAATATAGAAGATGAAGAAACACCCATTGAAGAGGATGATGAAGAGGATTTTTATGAAGGAACCCCTGAAATTGATCCTGCTCAACAGGAAATTTATGATTATGTGGAAACCTTGGAGAGGACAGCTTCAGAAAGCAGAGAAAGAACCCCCAGTCCTCCACTGTCTGAAGTAGATATATTAAGAAGGGATAGGTATGAGTTGGAATTACTGAATAGACACATCAAAAATGAGAATGAAATTCTCAAAGATCAAATCAAGCTCAAAACTGATATGAACTCAACCTTATCCCTGCATATAGACAAAGTGGAAAGGACCAATGAGAAGTTGAAGACAAGGAACAAAAAGCTAATCAGGGCACTCACCAACCTCAGGTTCAAACTTGTTATCAGGAAACCCAGAAGACCTCTAGCTTCCAGACAAAGGAGAAGAAGGGGATTAGATGTCGTTGCAGAAGCCTCTGAATTCATAGGATAATTTTCATGAGGACATGCAAAGAGACAGCCGTGGGGGTATGTTGAGCCTCAAATTTGTGCTTTCCTTCACCTCATTTTACCTTATTTTCCCTTGTCCATTTCTATCTTAGACCCAATTGATCGATAAATATAGTTAAAATTAACTTAGAATGATTTACATATTTGACTTGAAATTGAGATTTTATGATTTTGCCATTGTTAACATTGTGACCCAGGAACTAGGCTAGAATGCGGACATTCGCAAGTAACTAGCAGCATTGATGCAAGGTTTGCCTTCATGTTTGAGTATCTTTCCGGGTAACCTCAGAAAATCCATATAGACATGATCACATCGTCATCTACATAGTTCAATTATAAATATGGAGGAAGGAAATGGATTAAAAGGTATGATTTGCTTGCACTTAAGAACATATGAAGGAAGACTCCTATATTCATCCTGAGTCGAGATGTCTTTTCTTCACGAAACCCTTCAAAAGTACGTGATGCGGATAAAGGAAAGACATTAGCTGCTAGAATTATTCCTCGTATTATTCATTGCATTTACTTCTCATCTTGGGAGGCCAGAGCTATGTTGGAGATTTTATGTTCGTTCTTGCTAGATTTTGTTTAAACTCTGTGTTACATTCCTGAAGACGCAGAGTGTTATGTTCAAACTATTTCATCTTTAATGGAGCAGACAAAGTTATTTGAAGGCGTGATTTAATTTGAAGTTGAATGCCGTCAAGTGGTAGAGGGCCCCTGCCTCTTGCACGGATTTATTTTGCGTAAATTAGATAAGTTTTTCTAGCTGCCTTTACGCTTTGCATTTGAATTAATAGTTGTTTTTGTTAATATAGTGCATTATAATTCTAACTCTTCCACCCGAAGATACTCTTCTAAAAGACCATAATGATGAATGTTGAATAACTATAGTATTGTAGAAATAGGAGTTGAATTTGTAGTTGTTTTAACTAGCTACTGTAGTTATATTCATTCCAGCTCTTTCACAAGCAGACACTCTTCCAACAGATTATAATGATGAATGATGAATAGCTGTGGTACTGTAGGATTTAGTTGTAGTTTTGCTATTCACTATCACAGTTACACTTGTTCTAATCACTCTTCCACAAGAAGAAATTCTTCCAAGACATCCTTAAGAAGTTCAAGACATGACTGTGATAATGAATGATTTAGTTGTGTGTTTGTACTAAGTATCATCTCTGTTCTTGCTCTTAAACGCTTGCCCAAGACATCATAATGACGAGTAGGGTATGGAGGTGATAACTTAGTTTTTCATTTGCTTTCAGTCCATTTGCTTACAATTGCACTCAAGTACACAGTCAGAATTGTTCTACCCCTTCCAAAAGAAGGAACTCTTCCAAAATATCACTAATGATGAACAAACAGATTGTGTAACTTCATAGAATAATGCATGTTAGTATAGTTAGAATGCTCCGAAGTTTCATTGCATTTAATTCATGTTCAATTACTTTGTTTCAAGTTTGATGATGACTTATAGTTCAGCATTGTTCTAGATTAGTGGCATCTTAGGTTCATTCTTAGATTAACTCATTGTACTTGCACTTCATATTCAAATTGTCTTCCATTGCACAATAGATTACTTTAGTTGTTAGGATTAACAAGACAGCCTTCATTATTCACAAACATCTTCTTGTTCTAAAATCTACAAATGATCTATAGCCATAGGAACAGAAGATAACATCACTATAAGGTCTGAAGTATCTCTGCAATTTCCTCATCATTTTATAAACAGAGCTCTTCCTCAAAAGAACTACTTTGAAAAAGAAACCAATAACTCTTTGAGTAAAGGTTCTGTGACATTCAATTAAATTGCAGAATAGAACTAGGAATTAGTTATAGAATAGAAGAGCTTAGAACAAAATGTTGCATCATGGTAAGATTAGTGTTTAATTGTTTAGTTAGAGGATTTGCATATTTAGTGATCATTTCTCAAGTTTAGTTTGTGTCATTTGCCTAAAAATTCATTATCAAGCTTTTGCTTTTATTTAGTCATAGTTCAGATTCTGCTTCAGTGTTTCCAATTGCATTTGCCATTCCATACATTAGGCTTAACTCTGTTTTTGACCACCAACTTCTTTCCATTAGTTTTCTAGGCATTTTCATTGTGAACATAAAACACCAAAAGACCAAAAACATCATAAATCAACATAAAAGACCAAAAACACCACAAAACACTACACACAATGCATTAGGAAACAAGCACCTAGGTACATATGGTACACTTCACTTCAGTAGTTTACAAATCCTGGTTGACAATTAAATGAGCTCAGTTTAGGAGACTAGATTGAGACCCAACAATGACAAATACATCAAAGAGAAGAAGTTTCAAGAGGGAGATTGGGCATTGCTATTTGACTCTAAGTTTAAAGATTTTAAAGGGAAATTTCAGACTCATTGGCTTGGGCCATATGAGATTGATAAGATATTTAGCAATGGAGCGGTAAGAATCAAGACCATTGATGAATTTCAAACTCCTCTTATTGTGAATGGCCACAGATTAAAGATCTATCATAAGCCACTCTCAAAAGAGGAATTTGTCAAAATGTTTCAAGATAATTCTGCAGTAAGGCTGGTGCAGAAGAATCCTTCTTCTCCACCAGCCTAGCCTTTGTTATTTTCAGTTTCAAGTTAAAAAAATTAAAAAAAATTAAAAAAAATTGTATAAGCCTGAAAACCAATCACTGATTGGCAGTTTTTATACAGAAAATGTAGGGTGAAAATCAGGAGCACCTGACACCCTATATTTTCCAATTTTTTTTTTTTTTTTCTCTCTCTCATTTCGCAAGTCTTATGACAACCCACTCCATTTCATTCCACTTCATTCCACTCCACTTCATTTCATTTCACTTCATTTCACTTCATTTCATCTATTTTATTTCATTTCACCAATAAAAATTTTCTTTCATGACCATTTTCATTCAGTCAGTTATCATCCATCTATTTCCATTTACCCAAATAATTACTGTGTCAGTTTCCGCAACTGACACCAGTTTCCACATCCAGAAGCAGTTTCTGCAGCTACAACTCTGTTTTTCAAAAATTCACAGTCAGATGTTAGTTCAACAATCATGAAATCAAATGCAGGTTTGAAGACATATTATGAAGACATGGGGCATTCAAAGACATCAATGAGGAGAAACTGATTGAAGACCAATGAAAAATGGAAAGAATTCCAAGGTATGAGTAAAAATTTATTTCAAATGGCATTCAAGCACATTTTTACATAGTTATAAACCATAGCTCCATTATATGCAATGATTGCGTTGATAACTCCGTAGCCATCCCACGATCTCTATACGATTCCCCCACAATCCTTGCATTCATTTCTAAACGGCCTCATAATCAAGCCTCCGGTCTTCACCAGTGTTCGGCTATACGTTGATACTCCACCTGTAATTAAGGAACGTGCTTGATTTTACTACGGCTTCTCTTAGCCGCAAAAAATCCATAGCTGTTTCATAAACGTGCTTGCATCTACTCTGCAGCCACCCAATTTTAAATACTGCCGAATGCACTTTGATTTCCCTACTGTTCTATTGACCTCACGGCTACATTTCCACCGTGCTCACATAAGCCTTCACCCCATTTTTTTCTCTGTTCCGCTTCATACCGTGTACCTATTCCCTGATATCCGCTTACAGTCACTGGCCTCCTTCATAAACCCTGATCATTTCGGCCATCTTACCTCCGCTAAACCCTCCTCACGCAGACGAGTTCTAAAAGTACAGAAGGAAGGATGGGTCAGTTGTTGACAACAGAACCAGAGGGACCCAAATTTATGGAAGGGTATCTGCAAGTCAAAGACATACTGAAAAAGGAAAAATGGCTTTGGTTTATTTAAAAGTTCAAAGGCTACCATAAGGAGGTAACAAAAGCTTTTGCGAGGTATTTCAACGGTCTGGAGGTGGATATTGGGGACCTCAAATTTACAGTGACTGAGGCATCCATAGCAGCTGCTACAGAACTTCCTCAAGAAGGAGAATGTTGGTTCAAGAACAAGAGCATTGGCAAGGAAGCCTGGAAAGTAATCCTACGTAACCTAGGTATGGATGTCACCATTTTCAAAAAGGGAATTCCTGTTCATGCTTTAAAAGAAGAGTGGGCCAGTTTACTATTAGTTATTTAAAAATTTATCACCTGTTAGGGACGTTTTGGGTCAATGTACATGTATCATACCCGACTGTTGATGAATTTCCTAGACAACCAGGCCCTCAATCTGCCATACTTTTTACTAAATAGTTTTAAAAAGATGTATATAACCATCCAAAATCATCTGGGGGACGTAGAATCACATTTGTATCACCATGGTCTTGTGAAAATTTTGATAGAAAAACAATTAAAGGAGAAAAAGGACACCTGGGAGCAGTTTTTAATTAGAAATTTCTTTGAAGAACCTCAAGAAACCCCTGAAGGAAGTACATCAAAAAGAAGTAGAAGAAAGAGAAAAAATGATAAAACTCAAAGCACTCCTACTAACACAGTTGAAAGAACTAGTAGAGAAGAAAGACTGTCAAAAAGGAAGAAGGAAAAGACTGAGAATAAAAAGCCAATAAAATCAAAAGAGAAAAGAAGCATTGAGGCTGTGCATCAAACCCCTTCCTCGGAAGAAGACCATCAAGTATTTTCTGAGAGACTAGTTCACCTTCAGGAACAGTCAGCTATGGCCAAAAATAAAGGGAAAGAAAAACAGAAGCAAGAAGACAGCGGTCCACAGCGTGTCAGAAGAAGCTCCAGGCTTAAAGGAAAGTGGAAGAAAACACAGATAAAAGGACCCCATTTTATTGATTTGGGAGAAGTAACACCTGAAAAAACTCCAGCTGGCCATAGTCCATCTCATTCTCAGCTAAACATTGAACATAGTCCACCTCATTCTCAGCCAGCTGTTGAAACTAGTCCTCAAGATGTTGACATGAGTCCTTTTCGGCCAGATTTTGAAGTCAATTCTCCTCCACAGCATTTTGGGGACAACCCAAGGAAAACAACACCCGAGATAGATCCAAAGAATAAAAAGGTGTATGAATACATAGAATCCTTAGAAAGAACAGCCACGCGTCCCAGCACTTCATCCATTCAGCCTCACACAGCACAAGAAGTATTAGTCCAATCGTTGAAACAAGAAGTCTTTGAGTTGGAAGTTTTAAATAGACATATTAAAAATGAAAATGAAGCATTAAAGGAGCAAAACAGATTGGAAAAGATCATTCATGACAATACCGTGCTACATCTGGGACTGTGGCAGAAAAATAACAGGAAATTAAAGAAGAAATGCCAGAAGATAAGTAGAGCACTGATTAATCTCAAATACAGATGCTTGATGAAGAAGCCCAGGATGTTAACAGCACCAAGGAAGAGGAGAAGAGGACTGGATGAACTGGCAGAGGTATCAAGGCATATGAATTGAAGGAGGATGATCAAAATTTTGGTTGCATGAGGACATGAAACACCTTCACAGTGGGGGTATGTTGAGTCCCAAACTTGCATCTTTCCTATACACCTTTCTAGACTTTTTCCATTTATTTGGACCTCCTAAGTCATCAAAATCATTGCATATTAATCATAAAAGAGCATTTAAGGTGGTTTTTAACTATGTTTTGTGTCTGCTATTTGAATTAGATTTTTTCTCATTGAGCTGCAGAATCTTGTCACTTTCCGCAACTGCTGCAAATTTCCGCAGCCATTTTGTTAAAGTCTATATTGCAGGTGTCTTCAGGCAAATCGAGCCACATGGGCAAGTTGGAAATTACATGTACATGGATCGAGTCCTATTGGCTCAATCAAATTCACCTAAGAAGGCTGTGGTCAAAGGTGGTCAAGCGGTGGTCAACCGAAGAGTCCCACGGTGACAGAACTCTGTTTTTCACCACGTGAAGACTTGCGTGGCCGTTCCTAAATCGCAGGGGACATATCAACACCTGTGAACTGCTCCATAAGCCAAATTCAACGACCACTCTCCATATATTTAATCTTCACGGCAGCCATAATGCTAGATTTCTGGACGTGGTTGTTCACATGTCTTGTATCAGCGCAGAATGTAGGAAATTGGTTATGTCATCCTCTGTTATAAATAATGCATTCTCATACGCATAGTAGTTAGTTGCTGTAATGTAATTTGCTGGATAGACAGCCCACTGTGCCGTGACATTATTTCTTTGTTATGACTGCATTTTAAATATATGAGAAGACTCTGTTCATAAGCATAATTTGTGTTTGATAGCTGCTTCCCAAGGATTGTGTAGAGGGCCCCTGCACACGCCGAGGTTTTGTGTATTATTGTATAGTTTCATGCTTCATTTCCTTACGTTCATTGTGCCATAGTCATTCACATGTATATATTACATCTTTTATGGTATTAACATTTTATTTATGTTCATAATTTTTCATACTTTATACTGCTGTTAACTGATCAGTGTTTTGTTCCAGATTATAGTAGGCAGCCCGGGCATTTGCACATAGTTTTACAATGACTAATGACATGGAATCAATCTTGTCCTTCTGCTGATTTCTTTTTCTTAGTTTTTAATTCCAGTATTGTTTTATTCATTTCAAGTTTTGTACACTTGCTTTATTAGTTATATTAGATATTAAATTACTCATGTCATTATCAGTTACCTCCGAAAGCCATAGCGAGACTAATGGTGAGGGATTGAAGTATGAGTGTGTAGTTTGATATTAGTTTATTTTTCTGCAAGTTAGATATTAAATTGCTCATGTCATTATCAGTTACCTCCGAAAGCCATAGCGAGACTAATGGTGAGGGATTGAAATATGAGTGTGTAATTTGGTATTAGTTTATTTTTCTGCAAATTAGATATTAGATTGCTCAAGTTGTTTATGATTACCTCCGAAAGCCATAGCGAGACTAATGGTGAGGGGTCACAATATGAGTTGATGTAATTTGGTTTTATCTTTACTTTGCTTGCAATTCTTGGATTTCTTTGAGTACAGTTTCTTTTGTATTTAGACAGCAGCAAGGGTAATGAGTTTCATGATCAATAGTTCACTGTTTGTTTGACTAGTATAGTGGCACATTTTCATTTGAGAATTAATTTTGTCATTGCATGTTTTAAAACCATTTTTTAAGTTTGAAGTTTTGGAAATCATTATAAAGGACAACATTGCCTTGAACATTTATATCCATACTTGTCTTTTAATTTCCATCTCACATTAGGAAACCAACCAAGATAAAAACCCCCAAGATAAAAAAAAATCCAAAAACGACAAAAAGTAAGAGATAGGTTATCTTGCACATATAGTGCGCCACACTTCGTCAGCTTACGAATCCCGGATTGACAAATTAATGTAGAAATTTAGGACACACTAAATTGACCAAACACAGATCTCCCATTGAACAGGGTCTACCTCAGGCTCGAGAAAAAAAACCCTCAACAGCAAAGGCATCCCCTTGAAGCTGAAACTGCTCTAATACCAAATATAGGTTTTAACCCTGTACAGAAATTATCTACGAATGAATATTTTAAACAGAAAATAAACAATAGTGAGAGCATAAAACATAAAACAGATAAACACAGAGATTTTCCCCTGCATCCAAAATCGGGAGGACCAGCTTGATTTCTCATTATATTCATTTTAGTGTTACAACACATATATATACATGTCGAAGCATACATAAACCCCAATCCATTAACCCTGGATTAGAACATAACCGTAGTTCCCTTGACCAGATCTACAAAATACTAGGGGCTGAAAACCATCATGCCCCAAAACCATGTGCAAACCCATGCACAAAACCATGGGCGGGTCCACCCACTGGAAAACAAGGACCGAAATTTCTTTCCTAGAGTGCTGCCCCAGACCCCGACAGGGGGGGCTACCACCCTCCCGTACGTTGTGCCCAGTGAAATGTACAGGGGGGGGCTATTTCCCACCCTGTTACCCCCCTGCACGTGACTATTCGTGGAAACAATATAAAAAAAACCAAACATAAGCTTGTTTTATCACAGTTCCATATATGTTCTAGGGCATATGAGTGTTGGTCATATGTAGCAGAAAGAGGGTTATAGAACTTGGAAACAATTTCAAGGCTGAGATTTAAAGTCGGGTCTCCTTCAAGGCCCTCCGCTGTACATACTAAGAGGTCTAGGTGCCTCTTTTTAAACTCACTCCACCATGAGTTACCAGTAAATTAACCATCTTTAAAGGGGTTTGGCCTCCCTTGACAGATTTTACCTACAGTGGATTTAAGTTGTATAAGCTCTAACCCATGTCCCAATTGGGCCATCTCCTTACACCACTCAACCACCTCATCCTCCTCTTCTTTAGTCATAACTATAATATGCCGTGTACACTTTGTATTAGTCAACCCATTTATCCAATAATGTATGTTAGAGGCAACAATACCATATTTTTCTGCAGATGCATGGATTGAATATCCCTTAAACTTGATTTCATCAATTGCATTGATCATGTCTTAATTTTTCCAACCTGAGATGGCACTGATTTTCTTTGTTGAACTTGTGCTTTGTACTGTGGTTGAAGGTGGCTTTGTGGCTGATGGTGGGCTAGGATGATCTTCTACCATAGATTCCTTTTCAATGACATTGCTGGGAGAATTGGGAGCATTGAGATCCTCATTTGATGAACTGCTCTGTAGTTGGGCCCCCCTTGTCCCTCACCTCTTGTTCCTTATCTGATCTGCAATAGAAACTCTTGGCATGGCTCCAACAACCTACATATTTACCATGAAAATCTGATTTAAAATTGTATTCGAGTACAATAAGAGTAAGAAGTTTGGTAAGTATTATAGCACAACTGTATAGAGTAAACTATATTTATGTATTAATTCCAATATTAGAATGAGATTCAATAAGTAATACCTATTGATTTCTAACAACATGAAATATTATGTTGTTTGTTGTGAACTCTTCCATTTGTGTAGGCAACTTGGTATTTTACTCAAAAGATTTCAGGTTGCATCTGAGTGTATACTGTGTTATCAACAAGGTTTTATCTTAATGATAAAAGTAAACCTAATAATCCATTCATATCAATGAATAATTTTGCAAATTAATTGACATTGAAGTGGAACAGACCTGGTTTACCTGAATAGTTGAATTTGGATTACATTGTTACTTTGAATTATTGAATGATTTTCATTATAATGTATTTCAATTATGTATGACTTCCAATATCAGCATCAGAAAGATAAGTGATACCTATCGACTGTTAACAACATGGATGTAAGCTAAATGGCTATAAGCAACATGGCTGTAAGCTAACATGGTTGTAAGAAACATAGTTTTAAGCTAACATGGCTATAAGCAACATGGTTGTAGGTTAATATGGCATCTTCTATTGTTAACATGGTTGCATGAAACATACTTTTTGTATTGGTGTAGAGGTATTGACTAACAATACATTCATAGTTTCTTGTTAAGTGTATGCAAGTTTGAAGATGAATCCCTTTCATGTCCAAGCAGTCCCAAGAAAATTCACCATACTGTTTTTGAATAATTTCTACCACCTATTGTTGTTGTTATTTTGTACTTAAGTATGTACCTATGTAGAGTATTTTTCCAAGGTTAATTTCAACAAGTTTAACGGATAGTTCCTTATTTCTACCTATGGCTGGAAACTCCCTATTTATTTTTGGTGTTGCTGCTTAAAGTCTTGGTGCTGGAACCACTACTCTTGCCTTTGCTATTGGCTTAGGTTGTTAACATTGTTGTAAGCAACATAATTTTTTGGCTTCATTAAGACAATTTTGGTGACTTCGTTAAATTCCATCTATTGGGGGCAAGGGTTGAATAGAGGTATTGACTTGGCAAGAAAAACTAACTAGATAGGACATTCGATAGGACATTCATAGTTTCTGGTGAAGTTCATATTGAAGAATTTTGTACTGGTGTAGAGGTATTGACTAGCAGGACATTCATAGTTTCTGGTTAACTGTATGCATGTTTCAAGATGAATTCCTTTCATGTCCAAGAAGTCCCAAGAAAATTCACCATACTATTTTTGAATAATTTCTACCACCTCTTGTTGTTTTTTTGTACTTAAGTATATACCTATGTAGAGTATTTTCCCAGGGCTGATTTCAACAAGTTTAGTGCACAGTTCCTTATTTCCACCTATGGCTGGAAATTCCCTATTGATTATTGGTGCTATTGTTTAAACTCTTAGTGTTGGAACCACTACTCTTGCCTTTTCTCTTGGTTTAAGTTATATTAATGAAAGGTAAAAATCTGTCTAACAACTATGGCTTCCAATGATCGGATATCAAATGCCCTTATGGCAATGAACACTGCCTATGTTTGGCTATATGACTGGTTGGAAAATTCCACCTCCTGTCAATGATACTGGCTATCGACCTCAGCCTTAGTCGATGTCAATAAGATCTAGATACACTTTGGACATGGACTTATCTGCTTATTGTGTGTATATGCTCAGAAAATATGTGTTAATATTTCCTGTTTTTTTAGAAAAAAATAGATACAAAAATTTATTCTATTTGGCTAAGCATGTGATCCAACTAGTGTAGTTCAACATGTTGCTCTTAGCTTGAGCTAAGCAGTAGTTACAATGAAAGTTTTAGTGAAACTAAAATTATACTTGTAATTAGTTGTATTTCCACTCTTGGAATTTCTCTAACTCATATGTAGTTAGTATCTTTCCATTCTTATAACAACGACTATGATTTAATTAAAAATATATCTCTATTTGAATTTACGAACTAAATGCAAACCTGAGAATGGAATAAATCTAGTCTTAGTCCCATGCCTTAAGGTAAGTAACTTGTTGTCTTAGATTTCAAGATTTAGTTTGGAAAGAACTATGGCAACAATAAGTACTATTATCTTTCAATTACAACTACTAGCATTAGTCTATAACTTAAATTATTAGACTATTAGCTCTAAGAACTACTAGCTAGTATAAGGATGTATAATGGGTCTCTCCGTAATAGTGAGACCTTATAAGAATGTTACATACTCAATCTGAGCTAATGAACAGAGTAGTAAGATTTCTAGGTCGTGTCCTGGTAAGCTAGTTTGAATACTCATGGCTTCTTTAATCTACGTGATTTTCTTATAAAAATAACTCTCATTACTAGTGTTCAATATCATAACTCAAGCTTGTAAATAGTAGAAAGCCCTACACTGTTTCTATCTTTCTCTTGCATGCTTGTGGGATTTCCTTGATTTATTTGTCTAGGGTGTGAGAATAGAAGCCATAAATTTACTGAAATAAGCTCCAATAAGTAGATACTAGCAGGTATATGATCTACAACTTATAATCTTAACATGGTTTCTCAACTAAAATAATGATAAAGTACTCAATATAATAACATTATTCAACAAAAACCAAAAAAATATGTGTATCCAGCAATAGATGAAGGGAATGTATGTAACACTGTGCACACACTCTGTCTGGAATGTAACACTGAGCACACTCTTTCTGGATGAAGAGAATGAATGTAACACTCAGCACACACTCTGTCTGGAATGTAACACTCAGCACACTCTGTCTGTATGTTTGGAACATTGTATGAAAGTGATTGTATGTCTGAAAAATGAATGGAACATTGTCTAAAAACTCTGATTGTATGTGAAAACTCTGAATGTATGTCAGCAACAGCTTAAAAGTATAATTAATGCTTCAAATGTAGTAAGGGTTGATTTTTTATAGTTTTATGATCTAGAATTTAATTGGTAGGGAAAATTGGCACAGATTGATCCGGATTTTATGCAGGAATGCAAAAAAATACAAAAATAACCATAAACATATAAATAAAGCGGAAATAAGGCTTCATTTCAATAATATCAAATCACATAAATATGCTTACAGACATGATAGAAATAAAAAAGCTAGGGTGCTGGTAGTGAATCTCTAAGAAGAGATGTGGCGGCTATAAACCTATGAACTATGTTACAATGAGGCTCAAGGGCCTATTTATTATGGAGAAACAATGGATAACTCTAAATGTCCAAAACTTAACCGTAGGAGATGAAGTGCCAAAAATATGGGCCTCGTTTAGTTAAATTGGTGTTTCAACTTCTCAGGGACGTAACTTCGGCATACTATCTCCATTTGGGGCCTCAAAATGGCTCCAAAAGTTCAGGACCCAAAAAAATGCTAAAAATAGTAAGTTGTGAAAAAAACTGAAAGAGACAATGGTGGGGCCCCAAGTGGAATAGGTGGGTGGCCACCAATATCCACCTGGATAATTCCTCCCCCATGAGATGAGTAAACTTCTGTTGAACTTGGTCCCTGGTGAACCACTTGCCTTGGTGCAGGAGTTGACCAGCTTTGACAACCCGATACAGTTGAATCTTCAATCGACGAGTGTTCTTGATTTGAATGTCCATGATACAGTCTGTGGTGGCCTGTTCCATGTATTCTAGGTTTAACTCTTTTGGTGTGATTTATTTTGCAATGTCAGAGGTGTCCAATAGAGGTGGGAAGTAGGGATGAAGGCGGTCTACATTGAATATTGGGTGCAGACCAAGGAATGGTGGAATACTGAGCTCAAAGTCATTGTTCCCTATAGCCTTGGTGATGGTGTATGCCCCATATCAGAGCAGGCGAATCTTGCGGTGGGGTCCAATGAGGTGCTCCTTCTGCAAATGTAGCCACACTTTTTAGCCCACCTAGAAGTTATGTGGCATCCGATGTTGATCATGTCTTTGCTTGTACTTAGCATTGGCTCTTTCCAATATGTCATGAACCTATTGGTGTATGAGCTGAATGTGCTCGATCAAGTTGTTTTATTTGTCAGCTGCATACTGGACATGAGCCGAATCGGCTTGAGTAGCTGCAAATGGCATGGCTACGTCAATGGGACATAGTGGTTGGAATCCTAAGCCCACTTGAAAGGGGCTGTGGCTGTTTGAGCTGTGGAGAGCCCGGTTATAACTATGTAGTACATAGGGAAGGCTCTCATCCCATGTGCATGGAAGCTTTGAATTTTACATGCGCAGAATGTGTACAATCATCCTGTTGATGACCTCTGTCTGGCCATCAGTTTGGGGATGGAAAGCTGTGGACTTGGTGAGTTTGGTGTCCAAAATTGAATAGAGGCTGGTTCAAAATGTGCTGAGGAACCTGTTGTTGCGATCTGATATGATAGACTGTGGGATCCCAAAGTGCACCCATACTCGTTCAAAGAATAGTTTAGTAGTGGCTGTTGTTGTGATATTCTTCTTGCAGGCCACCATAATGGCCATTTTTGAGACTCTGTTGATGACCACGAAAACACAGTTGTTTCCATGCTTATTAGAAGGAAGGCCTAACATGTAATCCATGGAGATGGATTCCCAAGTCGACTAGGGTTTGGTAGCGGAGTATAGAGCCCTTGATTCTTGATGGTTGGTTTGGAAATGGCACAAGAAGTGCAAAATCTGATGTACTTACCAACATCTTGTTAAAGGTTCAACCAATATAAATACTTATGCAGTACTGCCACTTTTTTCTCGATCCAAAAATGCCCAGCGACTCGACTGTAGTGCGCTTCCCATATCATCTTGGCATTCTCATTTGAAGGAACACATAGGTGTCCCAGGTGACATAATAGTGCATCTTGGAGGTGAAAATTTGGAACTTGCATACCCCCCAAGATTGCCTTGTATGTGTAGCTAAATTCTGGATCGATCTTCTAGAGAAGCGGCCAATCAGAAGTCTCATGCCCACAAGAATTGAGAACGATAGTTATGGCCACGATCGATGGTTAGCTGAGGAAGTTTACAACATTATTGGTGCTACCCTTATTGTACTTGATGTTCAAATGAAATTTTTACAGATATGTGGACCATTTTTGATGGCGATCGTTCTGCAACTTCCCTTGTGTCTGTATGAACTGCAAGGGTTGGTGGGCTATGTGGATGATTGTCTTCTTCCCCAAAATTTAATGCTTCCATTTTCGACAAGCCTGCACAATGGAATACATTTCTTTTTCATAAGTGGGATACTTTCAAACCGTGTCAGACAATGTCTCACTATGATATGCCACTGGTTGCCCCTGTTGAGTAAGAACTGCCCCAATAGCATAGTCAGAGGTATCTGTCTCGATCTCAAATGGTTGTTGCAAGTCTGGTAATGTGATCACTGGGGCAGAATAGAGGTGATGTTTCAATTCTACGAATGCATTTTGTTGATATTTCGACCAACAAAATTTTTCTTTCGCTCCTCCCTTGGTGGCTTGAATCAAGTTCCAAGTGATATGAGAGAATCCCAACATGAACCTACAGTAGAAATTAGCAAGACCCGGAAAGTTGTGAAGCTCTGTTAGGGTGGTTTGTACTGGCCAATCCTGAATGACTTGGATCTTGGCTGGATCCACATGCACGCCCCTTTCATCAATAATGTATCCCAGATATTGAACCTCGGTCATGCCAAAAGTGTACTTCTCCAAATTGGCACACAACTTGTGTTCTCGCTCTGTTTGGAGAAATTCTCGGATGTGGTGGAGGTGCTCTTCCCAAGTCTGGCTGAAGATCAGAATGTCATCCAAGTATACCACTACAAATTAGTTGGTGAATGGACGCAAGATGTCATCCATTAACCTCATGAAGGTTGCAGGAGAATTTTTCAATCTGAAAGGCATGACGAGTCATTCGAAAAGGCCCTCCTTGGCTTTGAAGGCAGTTTTCCACACATCAGAGGGTTTGATTGGTACCTGGTGATACCCAGACTTCAAGTCGATCTTGCTAAAATATTTTTACCCTTTGATTTGGTCCAGAAGGTCATCAATCCGTGGGATTGGGTACCTATTCTAGATAGTGATCTTGTTCAACACCTGATAGTAAATACAGAGTCTCCAAGTCCCATCCTTCTTCTATACTAACACGATCGGGCTCCCATATGGCGATGAAATTGGCTGGATGTGACCTTTCTGTAGCAGCTCTCAAATCTACCTCTTGATTTCATCATTCTTCAGAACAGAGCACCTATAGATCGGTCCATTGGGTAGCGGCCTACCTGGGGTCAAGTCAATGGGGTGCTTGACCTAACAGTGTAGAGGCACCCCTGTGGGAGAGGTGAAGATGTCCCCGTACTCCTCCACAACCTTGTCCATTTGTTGTTGTCGTGCAGAAGAGCCATGTCTGGAGGTCGTGGCCATAATATTCTTCTTGCCCTAGGGGCGGATCAATAGGAAAAAAAATTTCCTGGTTTGGGAAATGAGCTTACTGCATTTTTTTGCAGTAACCAAAGAGATAGTGGGAGGCAGTGGTACCTATGGTATTCTATACAATTTATTTCCAAAAGTAACAATAACAGCGCGAGGCCAGGACTCATACACAGCATGTCACTTCCACAAGTATGGTTGGCCTAATAATACATTAGAAACATCAATAGGAGCAATGTCACATAATACCTCGTTTGTCAAGGGCTTCATGGTATAGGGAAGGTGGCACTGCTGGCTGACGCAGAGATCTCGTCCTTGGTGAGGCCACCTGATGGTGTATGGTTGTGGGTGCGCTGTGCTCGAAAAGCCCAACTGCTTCACAACATCTACTGAAATGAGGTTCTTTTGGCTCCCATTGTCGACAATGAACCATAGCGAGGAACCCTTTACCCACATCTGGGAGTGGAATAGATGCTCTGCCTCCTCTGGATCTTCTGGTTCCTCCTTCCGGATCTTCGTAGTGGCAACAATGGCGTTGGGCTCCGCATCAATAATCTGCTTCCCTTTTTCATCCCCCTTGTCAGGTTCTGATTCAGATTCAGAGCATGCATCTGATTCAGAAGTGTTGAAGATTGCAACAAGAAACAGTGAAGGAGGCATCCTGAAACATCATTCCTGATCCTAGTTGGAAAGTGATCACCAAAACTAAGTGGGGCCCACATAGGTGATTTTTGTCGCAAAGTCTATTTTTAGACAATGTCTATTTTTAGACATGTCGGTCATATTCTATGAGTTGTAGGATGCTATTTGTGGATGGTTGGTCAAGTTGGAAAAATATATGGACTTCTATTTTTAGACATATTGGGTGGAGTCTTTTTTTAGACTGCCAGTCTAAAAATAAATATGTCGAATATTATTAGCTCTTAATAATATTTGGACTCTAAACAATATCTTATTCTCTTGGAGAACTTCAGTTAAGTGCACAGATGTGGCACAAGAGCTGACATAAGGAATTACACTATTCCTGAGGGTTAAGTGGAGCTATTGCATGGATAACTCAGTTAGAACTCATGTGAGAGAGTTTGGTGGAGTTGATTGAGGAAGTTAATGGAGTTGTGTTCAGTTTAACTAAGCTAAACATAGTTGAGCTAGTTGTATCTAGTATAACTGATTGATACGCTAGTGAGAGTGGTGTGAATTAATTATTAATTAATTCAATAATTATAAATTCATTAATCAACTAAAGAATACATCAGTTAACTTCAGTGCATGGAAAATTTCAGTGGAGACCAGTGAAGAGGTAGGTGAAAGAGGAGTGTGACTATCAGTTGTGACTATAGTGTTGCATTATTTGCAACAAACAGTGGTTGGAGATGCCAATTAGGATTGCATGGTCAATATAGGATGGATTCGAGTTCATTATGAGCCATTCTTCAGCAGTGATTTCACAGTAGAGGCAGGCTATCAAGTGGCAGAGATTGGAGCATGTGTTTTGCTAGATCTAGCTTGATTAGTGTGTAGCAATTGGAGATTGTACTGAGAGCTTGTGAGGAGCTTTGTATAATGATTGTTACATGATCTCTATGACATATATAATATACAGATAGTTGGTGTTTTCAGATTTAAGCTTTCCCATGAAATACTGTGTTCATATGTGTGAATTTTTATGGTTTTAATGTGTGCATGCAATTGATTTTATTTCCGCATATAATGATCAATGGTAGAAGAGATTATGTATTGTGCATGAAGATAAAATAATGTGTGATCAGGAGAATATCAAGCAATAATATATCATTTATTCAAATTTCTACATGGTATCAAAGCAATATTGATCATTGGAGCAATTGTAAAGCATTGAAGCAGTTGAGTTTTGTGCTGGTGGAATTTGAAATTGCTATAATGATTTCTTGGTGTCGAAGTTGAGATGTCTTTCAACAGATTGTGATTGGAGTATTCCCTTGAGGTTAGGTCGAATTATATTGCATGGAAGGATAGGATGGAGGCGGTGCTGGATGACAATGGGTTGAAGGAGTTCATAAATGTAGAAATTCCAAAACCTACTTCTAGTGATGCTGCCATAATTGACGCATGGTAAAAGAAGGTAGCAAGGTGTCAAAGGATTTTGTTGGAAGGTGTGAAGGATCACATAGTGTCCAGCCTTCATGGTAAAGATTCTCCATTCTTGATGCGGAAAGCTTTGACAGATTTTTTCCAAATCAAGAGCAACCAGAGGAAGTTGGAGCTCAAGGATAAACTCAGGAAAATAAAAATGGAGAAGAATGACACTATTCTGGTATACTTGACA
>JAXQQM020090278.1:0-37829 GCA_034641835.2 Pinus albicaulis
TATTATTTATCTTTGTTTTTGAATGATTTTAGGCTAGTTATAGATGCAAAGTTTGTTTTGGGAAAATGGTGGAATCCACAAACTAAGGGCAAGGTTGAGGGCTTTCAGTCCATTGGGCTATGGAGTCTATGGATGGCTTTACCGGATTTCTTTTCTGAACACAAGATGGTATTACAGGGCAAGATAGCTAGACAGAGAACAATCCTTAAAATTTAAAGTGGATGGATGGTCTTGAAGGGATGAAAGGCAACTAAGAATCTTTCACCATATTCAAGAGGAAGAAGGGATATGATTACAAGCAAAGAGCAATGAAGGATTCTTTGTTACAGTAATCAACAATATTGAATCAGCAAAACATGAGCAATTAAGAATTCATGCTTATAACTAATCCAGAAGAAAACATCGAGAATAATTACATTTGAAAACAGAGTACAATTAAGCAAATTCTGTTTCAATCCTTTATGTAAACTATTCAGAAATGGATATGATGATAGCATAAACTAATATAAAATTTAAACACAAGGGTTGGAAAACTTATTGAACTCGAAGTCCAACACATGAATCCTGCAACAAGTCCAGTGCTTCAAAACGTCATCCAGTAAGCCACAAGTAAATTTGTCCAAAAGCTTTTTATTCCGAAAACCTCAATGTTACAACAGAGTAATAGAATCCACCCTCAAAACTCTCTTTGAAGGCTTATTTATACAAAAATAATCTTAACAATCTTACTCTATCCTAGCCAATAATTCAGGCTGACTTAAAGCGTATTTACAACAAACAAGAGACACATGGTCTCAAAAATAGAATAATGAGTAACGGCTGATGTGCTGTTCCTTTCTTCATGGACGTGCTAACGATAAGTGCTCTAAATAGGGATCCGTGCTGTCCTTTGCGTATTCCTTTGACTTGTTGAATACTTTTTCTTCTCACGGATACTCTTTAATCTTTCATCTGATACTCTTTCATCTGCGTTTCTGTTTTTTACCATTTACTCAATAGTAAAGATAAACTTTTATCCTGACAACATTTTTTTACAAAATTTCCAGCATTTCCTTCCACCACTGATCATCTGGTATCATTGTTCTTCTGAGCTTCCTTAAAGTTTCATCGGCTTCAGTAAGTTTATAAAAAGTGGGCTCGCTCGGAAATAGATACTTTAACTCATGTTCCAGATGAAACAGATTTCTCACTTTTTCATAAATACTCTTCCCAGTTGGTACTGTAGGTTCTGATGAGCTAGTAGAACCTATACTAGTAGAACTTACAGCTATATGTTTAGCATGAGCTTTGATTCTTTTCTCATACGTTTCCAAGTCTACTATTTGATCCTCGGTGAGCATGGGACTTGGCAAGTAAATCACTGTCCAGCAGAGCTTGAAATTTTTCTCTGAAAACGTTGATGTAGACCAAAATATCATTACACTTTCTTTCTAGATTTTGCATGAAAGTTCTTTTTGTAAAAATTCTCTTTGCCTCCAAAACTACACCTGTTCTGTCATCAATTCCTAGCAATGCTAGATGTTGTTTTGTTCTTGAATTCAAAAACTGAATGAGCTGCTGGGCTAGCTCTGGCTTACCTCTTAATTCATGTCTAGTTTTGTTTATTTCCTCCTGGGCTATCTTGACTATCTCATTCTGTTCAAAAATAGCTTGAATGGAAGGCCAAATATCTCTTATTAAATTAATGATGTTGTCCCAAAGAATATCATTTATTTCATTCAGAGGCTTTTCCAGTGTAAGATCTTTTTGCAAAGCCTCAACCAATTTTTCCAACCTTTTTATTTCTCTGAGGTTGTCAGCTACTGTCTTTTTTGATGTGTCATATTTTCCCTCCAATTTTGTTAATTGTAATTTTACTTCTTGGAGTTCTGTGACCTTTAGCTGCAAACTCTCCATTTGTTTAATCAAATCATCAGAATTCAAATTAGAAATATTCACCCGAGATGATTGTTCCTGTTGTCCTGTAGTACCTGCTGCTGAAGCCTGTTTGAGAATTTCCTGTTCCTGCAATGCCTTTTCCAGCTCCTTCTCGGTTTCATTTAGTCGCTCTGTCAAGTTTAAGAGCAGCTCCATCATTTCTTCTTGTGAATTTCCTTTTATTATTTCCTGTGTCTGGGGGTGCCTTGAGGCTGGTATTTTCAACTGTTTTCTCAGTGCAGCTATATCATCCTCTTTCTTTTTTATCAGTGCCTCAATACCTTTAGTGTCTTTGGGATTGTGTCCCAAACCAATAATGCTCTCTTCCAGAGACTTTATTCTATTGTCCTTGGCCTGTGAGGAGGCCCTTTCAATTTTCAATGTTGCAGCAGTATTATTCAAGGAATCTTGTAGTGTTAAAGCTGCCATGGCTTTGTTGGTGAGAGTGGAATAAACCATTTCCCCTGTTTGCCTATGAAGCTCTATCTGATCCAAGGGATGGATATCCTTTTCTAACACTTCAAAATTTGTTCTGATGTAATCTGTTGCTGAAGTTGGCTTTGGCACTTTAGCTTTGAAGTGGCTCATTTGCATTTTACCTTGTGAAAGATCTAATGCTGACATCAACCTTTGCTGATTGTGAGGAGCCATCTTCATATACTGATCATAGACCTTCATTTTTAATGGTTCATTCCTTGTTTTGATATCAATGAAGGTTTTCTTTATGTCTCCAGTACCTGTCTTGGGCGGTCTGAAAGAAGATACTTCAGTGCTCAGTTGCTTTTGTATCCCTTTCCGGCTTATATTTGTTTCACTTGCTGTACCTGTTTGCTGACTATCTTCCCTGCCATCATCAAATATTTCATCTATGATCTCTACATCTGGAGGTGGATCAGATTTATGTTTTTTAGCTTGATAGACTTGTGGGGCTTCTTTTTAAGGTGTGGTATCTGGAGCTGACCTCTTTTTCCCTATTTCCACATTCAGTGGAGTTTGCATCTCTGGAGCTTGGATTTGCTTTGCTGGTGTTTGAGAAGCTTTAGATTGTTCTGGTGTTTTGGAACTCTGTGATTTTTCCGCCATGACCAGGGTTTCAATGACCTGAACTATAGGTTCTTTTCCTTTACCTTTAGGCTCTGCTGCTACTGATGGGCTGTCTTCCTGTATAGCTTGTTGTAGAGTGGCTGTTGAATATGTGCCAATATAGGGTACCTGCATTTGATCATATGTTTCTAGGTCAAATTTCTTCTCAGCATCTTTCATAAGTTTATTCAATTTGTCAGCTCCACTTCCCTCTTCAATAAGTGTGCCTTTAACCCATTCATCTTGATTTGCATACTGTTCTATGTCAGGAATTCTGTGATGTATATAAGGAGATGACTTATTTTTTAACCTTCTTTCACAAATGAAACCAAAGGGGTCATAAGGGACCCAACGGAAAGATGTCTGGAATTTTCTCTCTAATATAAGCTCTGCATCTCTCTCAGCTTCTCTAGAATTGCAAATGAAAGGACCTAACTGGCTTTTGATCCTTAACTGTGCTTTCTTCTTTACATTGCAGAAATGGATTACATCCGAGTTATTCATCTGTCTAAAGTATTCCAAAGAAAAAATTCTCATTGGTACATATCTGGGTAACTTGAATGGATGTAATTCACATCCATAAATCCTGATAACTGTATGGTTTTGGTACAAGTACCAATCCCCAACTTTGTAACTTTTTGACAATTGCAGGGTCTTTCTTATCTCAGTACTAAGCCTGGGGGGAGAAACTCCCGTTAACAAGGTTGTAGCAGGATGTACAAATTGATCAATGAATTCTGAATAAGAGTAGGGAGAATCAGAGGACAAATGAATGATGGGGGACCAAAAAATAACAGACCTGGGATTACCTTTAGCATCAAGTTTCTGAACAGGGAAAGGGAATTTGTCCGAGTGATAGAAAATTATGAGGTGATAGATAACTGAGGAGTACTTGAACACTTTTTCATCATCTAGCCTTAAAAATTGATCATGGATTTTGTTGGCAATGAAGGAAGCATAGTCATACTTAATCTCAGGAGGCTGTCCAGGGGTGAAGATAGATAGCAAAGCCAGAGTTATCACGTCAACATACTCACTGGTATTGAATCCTAAGACAAAGGATATTACATTCACAATAAGCCTTCCCAAATGATTGAAAAAACAAAAACCATAGGGGGGAGTCCCTTTTGGCTGATGCTCAGGTAACATGAAGTACCGACACATTGCTTTCAATTTTTCTGGAGTTAACAGTCTGGTTTTCTCAATTAGCCCTTCCATGGATAGAGGTGCTAATTCTTGTTCTGGCTCAAATTGTAACATAGCATTGATAGCCTGAGGTGTTATAGGGAACAAAACACTTTGATCAGGAACTAATACAGCTCTTTGTATGGGATCATAATTTGCATGACAATAATGAATGATTTCAGGGAAAACGTGAACTGTAGGAATGAAATACCTTGGGAGATTGGATTCCCACAACCCTATAAGATCTTGCCCCTTTGAGTATTCGTCTCTGCAGCGACAGAAACTCAAACGGGGACTTTCATCGAAATGCATGTCTTTTATTTGGAAATCTTCATCTATGAGAGGCAAGTAGTCTAGATCTCGGTGAGGAGCATTCAAAGGAGTGACGTTTAGAGCAGTAGGGGCCTCCATTTTGGTTCTTGTGGATTCAAAATGGAGGTTTCAGTTTTTCTTGCAGACCGGACGGGATATCGGATAAAAGAAGAAATTGGGACAAATTGCAGGTTTGGGAAGTAAATTCACAGGTTTTAACTCTTCAATGAGGACTCAGAGAGGATTTTTAACCACTTTTCAGAGAAAAACACAAGAAACTAAGCTTAACTTGCAGTCGGGGTGCGGAATGATAAATACCTGTTTTTTAATGAAAACTGGTTCTTCAACAGGTAATGGATAATGGCAGGAATGTTCTTCAACACGGGCGCAGCGGAATTTCTGAGTAATTTGGTGTATTTGCAGTGAATTTTGAAATTTGCAGCGGGAGCTTAGTCTCTTTCGAAAACCAAAATAACTAAAAAACGCGAAAAATGGCTTAAAAACAAGTCAAAAGGGTTTTTGTCGTTTTCGAGGTGATGACGTCATTCGACGTACGGGGTGACGTAAGGGAGTGGGACCGGCGGTATTTGATAAGCGGTAAGCGGTGAGCCCGCACCGCTTATGGAGGAAGGTGGTAAAAATCGCAATGGCAGCGATTCCACAGGCTGCTTGCCACGTGGAATGCTGAATAGTCAAACCCGCTCATTCCCCGCTGGCTAAAAAACTCACATGCGATGGGCAGCGGGATTGATCGGGACCGTTGATCAATGGAGGAATGATCTGATGGCTGGAGGAAAGGGAAACTTGTGCGGTTTGGAAAGTGGGCCCGTCGGGGTTTAAACAAGTTTTGACGTGTAATCTAATCACCCCGGGGAGAAGCTAATAGGCGGGAATGGTTGTTAATTAGTCCAAATGACTAATTAACCCCGTGATTTTTATAAAATGATTTGCGGCGGGGTTTGGCCATGTGGAATACCACGTGGAATGCTGAGTATGATGGCGCGGGGTTCAGTCGTAATCTTTTCTTGTTTTTGGTGTTAAACACATATGTTATGTGTTTAACGTTTTTCTTCATATATTTTATTATACGATGAATAAATTAATATAATTAATTCATCATAGGGGCGGGATGTATATATAAAGTTAGAGTTTTACCAAAGGGTTTTATAAAGCGGGGTATTTAAATGTGCGGGACTATATATGCTTTGGTAAAACATTATAATAAGAGGGTTTTGGGGATATTTATTAGAAAAGGGAGTTATATACATAGGAAAAAAGGGATTTCACTAGGGATTTAATATAATAGAGTTAGGTGTTAGCATGAAAAAGGACAAGGAAAATCAAAACATCTTTGTATATCTAAGAAAGTGAAAACTTATGAAGTAAATTGCACATTTTTATCTTCAACACTTAAACTTAGAATAACAAGTTGTTTTGAGGAATTTTATGGAATGTTGCATCAGTTTCCTAAGTAAAATAGGATTTTACTTAGAAAAAGTTAAAATGGAAGATAATCAATGATGGATTATTTCAAGTGCTTAGGTCTTTTGATCATTAGGCCGAGGGTCCGGTCCCTCCAGAAGTCAAGGAAATGCCTTGAGCCCCTTTGATCTCAAATTACCTTAGTACTTTTTGGGGAAATTAGTAAAACTCTTGAGGGGGAAAAATGATGAGGGAGGTTAATGAATTTGACTTTGCTTGCTGTGATTTTCCAGTGTATTTCCTGCTTTAGTACTTGTGATGAAAGTAAATGATTAACCAACATGTAGCAGCACCATTCATCAGATAACACTTTGTAGCACCATCTACCTACCCTATCTACTTAACACTACCATTTTGTCTTCTTTATTAGGGGGCATTTAGACTTGCAAACCCTTTTCAATCTTTTCTTTTTACATGATGAATCTATCTATTTCTACCCTTATTACATCCAAGGGCTCAGATTAAACTGTTGAGCACCTTTTATTCACTCTACCTAGCTACTTATCTGCCAAGATTAAACCGTTTGGCTAGATATTTATTCTCTAATCTAAAACATGAAATTGAAATATGACTAAGCCAAGTTTAAACAGTTTGACTTATTCATGAATTGTGGCAAAAGTTTCACAAGCTGCACACAATTATTTTATTACAATAGATGAAAAAAGTAGTGGCATTTAGACTTGCACACTGTCCTTGGTCTATTTTTGCTTGGGGTTCATTTCTTTCTCTTTTTGACCATTTTTATTCTTTTTACCCTTTGATTTTTCTTTTAGGGTATACCCTCTTTACATTTTTTAAATTTTTTGATTTTTTGGTTTTTTCAGAATATGGAACACCTTTGCTCAAGTAAGAAGGTTTTGAACATATTCCACACTTCCATCAAGACAATCATGAAAGATGAAACCTATTGATATAGGAGGCTAACACTGGCTCCACTTGGGGATGGCTTTTCCTTGTGGAAAGTCTAGAACAGTAGATCAGATGCCTCAGAATGTCTTCAAACTGAAAGTAAGGAATTTTCCTTCTTCTGGTAGCTTTATTTACATATGATAGTAAAACTTTTTTTGAACTTAGGGCCTTCACTTCGGGCTTCAATTCCAAGAAGTCACCATCCAATCCAAACTGCAGTAACAAAAATATAACAAGCAAACAATATATTATGTACAAGTTAGGAATGTCTAAACATTCTAGTAAATTGGATCAAAATAATGCTTAAGCATTCGACCATTGACTGGTCCTTCTTCACCTTCTGAATTGTCCAAGTCCTTCAAAAAATAAGTATTGTTTCCCTGCAAGGCATGGATGATATAAGGCCCTTTCCACAAGAAATCAAACTTCCCATGTTTCCCTTTTTCTTCTCCTCTAGAATCCCATCTTAGGACCTTGTCTCCTAATTGAAAATCCTCTGCTTTAGTCCTTTTATCAAACATTTTCTTTAGCTTTTCCTGTAAGACTTGTGATCTTTGGTATACCTCTTCTCTGGTTTGTTGTAGGTGGATTGTCTGATTAATTCTTCTTTGTATGTCATTTGGCTCCACTTGAGCCTCTTGAAGTAATTTCATCACAGGGATTCCTAACGATGATGGGAATCTTGCCTCCAAACCATAAACCAATTCATAAGGACTAGTCCCAATGGATTTCTTGGTTGTAAGTCTGTCTGCCCATAATGCATAGGTCAGTTTCTTATGCCAGTTCTTTTTATTCTCCTCCAACAATTTTTTAATGATATTGATCAAACTCTTATTGGAGGATTCTGCTAGTCCATTACCTTGGGGGTAATAGGCTGTTGAATGGCCTAGAGTAATATGATATTTATGGCAGAAATTTATCATTTTCTTTGATTTAAATGCAGCAACATTGTCTGTTATGATCTTTTCTGGACATCCGAATCTTGAAAGTATGTTGGTTTCAAGAAACCCTATGATTACAGAATCATTGGACTGTCTACATGGGATGGCTTCAATCCATTTAGTGAAATAGTCTGTAGCAGTTAAAATCCATCTATGTTGTCCTGAAGAAGGGGGGTGAATCTCTCCAATAAAATCTAAACCCCATTGTTGAAAGGGTCTCTCTGTGGAAACTGGTTTTAAAGGCAGGGGTAACAACTTTCTTTTACCCTCAAATATCTGACATTTGTGACAACTTGTTACAAATTTCTTTACATCAGAAAATAATGTTGGCCAGTAAAAACCAGCCCTTAAGATTTTGTCTGCAGTAGATTTCCAGTAAAGATGTCCTCCACAATCCCCTGCATGAAATTCATTAAGCACTTTATCAGCTTCATCTTTTAAGAGACAATTCAATAAAATTCCTTCGTGATTCTTCCAAAATAAGGTGCTATCTAAAATACAATATTTCGAAGATGTCATCTTTAAAAATCTTTGCTTAGTTCTGGACAACCCTGGAGGAGCTTGCAGGTTTAAAAGAACATGAATTATATCAATATACCAGGGTGAATCTAAGAAAGCTTGACTGATCTGGGGAGTCGCCATCTCCTGCTCGTTATCCAGTTCATTGATATCTAAGGCTTGGCAATTGGTTTCTGTCATAAGTTGTGCTAGGCCTTGGCCTTTTATCAGTTTGGTTGGCTTGATTTCAATATCATATTCCAAAATGGTGGCTATCCACTTACCTCGTTTACCTTCAATGCCATCTTGAGTCAAAATATCTTTAACTACTGCATTGGGCACATATGCTATCACGTGAGAATATAATATGTAAACTCTAAAATCTTTGATTGCTTTTACCAATGCAAAAGCCTGTTTTTCCATAATATTGTATTTTAGAGGTGCATCCCTCAGTGCTTTACTAAAAAATGCTATTGGCTTTTCACACCCTTGGTCATCTTTTTGAAGTAAAACAGCTGCAACAGTATGTTCAGAAGCAAATGAAAAAATAATAAAGTCTCTATCAAATTTAGGACTGGTCAAAACTGGGGTCCTTGTTAAAGCCATCTTAATTTCCTCGAATGATTGCTTGGCTTCTACAGTCCAGTCAATGTTTGAATCTTTCCTCAACATGTTAGTTAGTAATCTAAGTAACTCTGCTAGACTAGAAATAAATCTTCTCAAGAAGTTGATTTTTCCTATAAATGCTTGCAATTCTTTTATGTTTCTGGGGTGGGGTATTTGCAGAATTGCTTGAATTCTTTCAGGATCAATCCTAATGCCATCTTTAGAAATGATATGTCCTAAAAGCTTTCCTTCTTCCAAACCAAACAATGACTTTTTAGGGTTTAAAGAAATTCCATATTTTCTGCACTTTATAAATACTTGCCTTAGGTGACCTAAATGTTCTTGATCCGTTTTAGAGAAAACGGTCAAATCATCTAAGTAAATAACCAGAAAATCATGTATCTCTTTAGCAAAAGCAATGTCCATCGCTCTTTGAAAGGTAGCTCCTGCATTCTTGAGTCCAAATGGCATTTTGACATATTTAAACGTACCCCATGGTGTGGTAAATGTTGTTTTATCCTGATCATCAGGATGAACCAGAATCTGGTTGTACCCTGAAAATCCATCCAGTAGTGATATTCTCGAAGATCCCACTACCCTCTGCAGAATGTGATCCATTTTAGGTAGAGGATAGTTGTCTTTTAAAGAAACTTTATTCAAATTCCTTAAATCAACACACAGTCTGATTTCTCCTGTCTTTTTTCTGGTTGGTACTAGGTTAGAAACCCATTCTGAAAATCTGATAGGAGATATAATCCCCGCTTCAAACATTCTTTTGATTTCCTTTTCAATTGAGGGTAATAAAACAGGATTAATTCTCCTAAGCTTTTGTTTAAAAGGTTTCTGGTCTGGTTTCAAAGGTATAGTATGTTGAATAATGGATGTATCATAAGATTTGAGGTCTTCATAACTCCAAGCAAAGACGTCCTGGAATTCTTTTAATAGTTCAACATATTTTACCTTCTGATCTTTTGGAAGAGATTTAGACAACTTAACAATTTTTGGATGTTCTGATGTTCCTAAGTTGCATTCCTCCATATCGGTTTTAACAGGTTCCATTTTAGGTCTGAATGGAATATCATTTGAGTCAAATAGATCTTCCAAAGGTGTTAATCCTTTGGGTAATTGATTATCTTTTAAATTGATGATTTCTGTTTCATCTACGACTTCATCAAACTCCATTTGTTTCAAATTTTGCATGTCTTTTTCAGTGAATGCGGTTGGATGCAGCATATGAATTGCATTTTCTCTTGAAATTTCCATTTTTTGTTCTTTTTCTAGATCAATTTTATCAGCAGTAATGTCTTAATCTATATTACAGTTAGAAAACTCATTCTGAAGTGTCAAAAAACTATTGATTTGATGGTTATTCACAAATACTTGCCAATTCAAAACATTGTCTGGTATTGCAGGCCTGTGTCTTATCTCAGCTGAAAACTGATGATTAGGATCAAAAGGCAACTTACATGTACTAGCAAACATTGCTAAACTGTGAGCATGCAAGTTTTGTTTCCTGGGAATCTTGGCAAGTTGGGCTTGTAGAAATGTGTTGAGAATCTCAACAAGTGTCTCTCGGTATTGTTTCAGTCTCATGTCCTTTGTTGCACATTCTCCTTTAATTTGTTGGATAATTAGTTCAGAATCGCCTATGATTGATACCCTGATGCCTCCTAACTTCTTGACATGTTTAAGCCCCAATAAAAGAGCTTCATACTCTGCCATGTTGTTAGTGCATTTGAAATTTAACCTATAAGCATGACCCTCTGCATGATTGTTCTCTATATTGTGTAACCAAATTCCAGCTCCTGCACCTAGTCTGTTTACTGAGCCATCAAACTCTAAATGCCATAGAATTTCATGTTCGTAATCTTCATCAATTGTTTTAATAGATTTTCTGACAAGAGCTAGTTGTTTAGTTGTTCCAGGTTTTTCTTGGTCATCTGGTGTTTCTTTGTTTTCAGATATTTCTTCAATTTTGACAGTGGTTTTGTTTATGATTTCCTTTTCAGGAGCTCCTATTTCAGTAGGAAGATCTGACTCAGCATTGTATAAAATAAAAGAATCCATGTCGGAATGTACAGAATAAACAGGGAAGTTTTCAGGCTTCTCATGGCTACTCACTAAGTACTTCATCAAAGTTTCTCTATATAATCTTTTAGGCTGACCAAATACTGAAATAGTTGCATAAGACATATCTAATTGAATAGATCCTCCGAGTTTAGCACCCCAAGACCTAGATAATAACATACCATATTTGGGTGGAATATCAGCGACTACTATGTCCATTAAAACAGACTTAGCAGGGTATTGGACCAAAGTGACACACAGATCTTTAATTAAACCTAAACATTTTACCTGACTGGAATCAAATGAAAACAAATCTTTGTATGGTCTAGTAATATCCAGATTCAATCTTTCCATTAATGCTTTTGGCATCAAATTGTGAGATGCTCCAGAATCAAGCATTGCATTATGGAGTATCTTGTCATGAACATTCAGGCTTACATAAAATGGAGGAGTTCCCCCACTTTCTGGTTTGCCATTAACCTCAGGGCCAAAAAGAAGTTTGGGTTGATCATCAAGAATATTTACTGAATCATCTAATCCAGTAATGTTAATGTTTAAAGACTTGGAAATCCGATTCCTATAGACATCATGTTTAGCCAATTCTGATAAAGGAACAGCTATCTTGAGTTTGCCTATTTCAGCTTCTAGATTAAAGGGTTTTTCTGTTTGAGCTTTAACGTTTTGCACAGTTGGATTTTCTTGGTTTACTGGATCTTCAATGTTTTTCTCTTTTTCATGAATGAAGTTTTGCTTTGAAGATGTTTCAGGACTAACTTCCACTGTTTCTTCTACAGTTCCTACTTGAGGAGATGTATTAGATTGCTGTTTGTCAATTAGTTGGTTGTCAGAGATATCTTCAATTATTGGATTTGAAAAACTAGGAGTTATCCTAGGCAAAATTTGTATTTGGGGAATGTTTTGTACAGGGGAAGTATTTTGTACAGGGGGAATGTTTTGTTTTCCTTTGACATTTTGTTTTGTGATTTTCTGTTTATTTTTCTCTGGTACATCTATCCGTCTACTTCTCAAGTTGTACTGCTTATGAACCTCGTAGATTGCTGTGTCATATCCTTCTTTGAAATCAAAAGTCTCACCTGAATGAGTGTGGAATGTTTCAAGGATATGATTCTCTTGATCATCCTGAGATAGGAAGATTTCTGATTCATCTTTGTCCTCATTGACATTGTTTATTTCTACATCTTCTGTAGGTCCTTCCGAGGTCGAACCTTCAACAAAGTTTTCTTGGAAAGGTGGTCTAATGTTTTGATCAGGGATATTCTTTCCAATATTTTGGTTCAGATTCCTCCTAAAGTTTGGGTTTCTTGCAACATTCTGGTTATCAGTAGCAGACTTTCTTTCAATGGTTTCCACTCTATCACCTAATCTTTCCATACCTTTAATGATTACATCCAACTTCTTTTCAAAAGCTGAAGGTTCTTCCTTCATAGGCATTCTTCTCTCTGCCCTATCTCTGGCTCGTTTTTCTATCAGATTTGCTTCTACGCTCACCACTATGCTCTGCATTTCCTCTAGTGTTTGTGGAGCTCTTTCCCTAAGAGAATAAGCTATTTCAGAGTCAAAACCGTCTGGGAATTCGACCAACACGTTATTAGGTGGGGGTCTTAGATTCAGAGGAACTGCATGATATGATTCATTAAATCTAATGATGTAATCTGGTACGGTTTCATTTGGTCTTCTTGTTAATTTTTCAAATTCTGATAAGATCTGGAGAGGATCTTTCTTTTTCTCCCATCTGTTCAAAAATGCCCTATACAAAGCTTCTAGGTCAGCAATACTGTTCGGGGTGAGAGCCCTAAACCAAGTTCTAACTTCTCCAATAAGACTTTGTACAAAAATTCTCATACGGATATCATCAGTATCAATCTCATAAAACTCAAAGTAATCTGTCATCCTTTTGGTGTGTTGTTGAGCTGTGTAGGTACCTGATCCGTCAAAAGGTGTGATCTTACTTTGGTAGTCTGGTGGTAAAGCTGGAGGGTTGGCCGGTAATATTAAAGGGGCATATCGATTGGCCATTGGAAGATAAAGTGGAGTAACAGGAGTAGCCGGTCTAGTAGGAGGAGAAGGTGGTCTAAAGGGAGGAGATGGAGGTCTGACAGGTGTTTGAAAAGTGGCTGAGCTCGGAGATGCTTCAGTTATTACAGAAATGTTTGAGCTTTCTTCAAAGGCTTGCTCAGATTGAATGGAGTTATGAAATTCTCTGTCAAGATGATGCGAAACAAATCTATATTGCAATTCTTCAATGAACCAAGGATCAGGAATCAACCTAGATAATTCAGTCTCAGAAAAATTTACAAACAAAGATGTTTCAAATCTCGCGTCAAAAGGAACGTCGTCAATATAAATAATTTTCACAGGACAAGATGCAGATCTAGAGAGTGGTCTAGAACTACCTGTACTTTCCTGACTTTCTCTTTCAGAACTCTCTTGACTTCCTTGTCTTCTAAGAATCCTAGGGATCAGATTTGGATTTTCAAAAATTGGTGGTGGATTTGGGTCAGGGTTTGACCTAGTATGTCGAATCCTTTTTGAAGCCAGTTTTCTTAGAATATGTGTTTTTGAATTTTGGGTTTTACTTGAAAAATAAATACAACTTCTACAAATTCTTTAAGAAATAATGATATGTGATTAAGATTTCCTCAAAGATCTGTTTAAACTAGAGATTCTGATTGAAAAATTTGAAACTAAGATTCAATTTATAAGCTAAATCAAAGATAGACTGAAACAGCATTTATTTACTTTTGCAATTGCATAGCAAAAGCAATTTCAAAGGCTTCCTGGCTGATTTTCAGACTCTGTCTGTAGATTATAAATCAAACAATAGTATCAATAAAATGATTTCAGTCCCCAGTATGGTCGCCACTATGTTATCACTCAGGTTTTCCTAGAAGTTGTGTAAGAGGAAAGTATACCCGAGGTAACCACAAACCAACCTTTTAGATGCAGAATCTAGCCAATCTGCATCCAGAGAGGGCTCTCTCTTTATTATTTATCTTTGTTTTTGAATGATTTTAGGCTAGTTATAGATTCAAAGTTTGTTTTGGGAAAATGGTGGAATCCACAAACTAAGGGCAAGGTTGAGGGCTTTCAGTCCATTGGGCTATGGAGTCTAAGGATGGCTTTACTGGATTTCTTTTCTGAACACAAGATGGTATTACAGGGCAAGATAGCTAGACGGAGAACAATCCTTAAAATTTAAAGTGGATGGATGGTCTTGAAGGGATGAAAGGCAACTAAGAATCTTTCACCATATTCAAGAGGAAGAAGAGAAATGATTACAAGCAAAGAGCAATGATGGATTCTTTGTTACAGTAATCAACAATATTGAATCAGCAAAACATGAGCGATTAAGAATTCATGCTTATAACTAAATCAGAAGAAAACATCGAGAATAATCACATTTGAAAACAGAGTACAATTAAGCAAATTCTGTTTCAATCCTTTATGTAAACTATTCAGAAACGGATATGATGATAGCATAAACTAATATAAAATTTAAACACAAGGGTTTGAAAACTTATTGAACTGAAATCCAACACATGAATCCTGCAACAAGTCCAGTGCTTCAAAACGTCATCCAGTAAGCCACAAGTAAATTTGTCCAAAAGCTTTTTATTCCGAAAACCTCAATGTTACAGCAGAGTAATAGAATCCACCCTTCAAAACTCTATTTGAAGGCTTATTTATACAAAAATAATCTTAACAATCTTACTCTATCCTAGCCAAGAATTCAGGCTGACTTAAAGAGCATTTACAACAAACAAGAGACACATGGTCTCGAAAATAGAATAATGAGTAACGGCTGATGTGCTGTTCCTTTCTTCATGGACGTGCTAAGGATAAGTGCTCTAAATAGGGCTTTGTGCTGTCCTTTGTGTATTCCTTTGACTTGTTGAATACTTTTACTTCTCACGGATACTCTTTACTCTTTCATCTGATACTCTTTTTTCTGATACTCTTTTTTCTGATACTCTTTTTTTACCATTTACTTGATAGTAAAGATAAACTTTTGTCCTGACAACATTTTTACAAAATTTCCATCATTTCCTTCCACCACTGATCATCTGGTATCATTGTTCTTCTGAGCTTCCTCAAAGTTTCATCGGCTTCAGTAAGTTTATAAAAAGTGGGCTCGTTCGGAAATAGATACTTTAACTCATGTTCCAGATAAAACAGATTTCTCACTTTTTCATAAATACTCTTCCCAGTTGGTACTGTAGGTTCTGATGAGCTAGTAGAACCTATACTAGTAGAACCTACAACTGTATGTTTAGCATGAACTTTGATTCTTTTCTCATAAGTTTCCAAGTCTACTATTTGATCCTCTGTGAGCATGGGACTTGGCAAATCACTGTCCAGCAGAGCTTGAAATTTTTCTCTGAAAACGTTGATGTCGACCAAAATATCATTACACTTTCTTTCTAGATTTTGCATGAAAGTTCTTTTGGTAAAAATTCTCTTTGCCTCCAAAACTACACCTGTTCTGTCATCAATTCCTAGCAATGCTAGCTGTTGTTTTGTTCTTGAATTCAAAAACTGAATGAGCTGCTGGGCTAGCTCTGGCTTACCTCTTAATTCATGTCTAGTTTTGTTTATTTCCTGCTGGGCTATCTTGACTAACTCATTCTGTTCAAAAATAGCTTGAATGGAAGGCCAAATATCTCTTATTAAATTAATGATGTTGTCCCAAAGAATATCATTTATTTCATTCAGAGGCTTTTCCAGTGTAAGATCTTTTTGCAAAGCCTCAACCAATTTTTCCAACCTTTTTATTTCTCTGAGGTTGTCAGCTACTGTCTTTTTGGATGTGTCATATTTTCCCTCCAATTTTGTTAATTGTAATTTTGCTTCTTGGAGTTCTGTGACCTTTAGCTGCAAACTCTCCATCTATTTAATCAAATCATCAGAATTCAAATTAGAAATATTCACCTGAGAT
This sequence comes from Pinus albicaulis, assembly GCA_034641835.2. NCBI lineage: Eukaryota > Viridiplantae > Streptophyta > Pinopsida > Pinales > Pinaceae > Pinus > Pinus albicaulis. The sequence continues at coordinate 15,958 of JAXQQM020090278.1, forward strand.
GATTGTTCCTGTTGTCCTGTAGTACCTGCTGCTGAAGCCTGTTTGAGAATTTCCTGTTCCCGCAATGCCTTTTCCAGCTCCTTCTCGGTTTCATTTAGTCGCTCTGTCAAGTTTAAGAGCAACTCCATCATTTCTTCTTGTGAATTTCCTTTTATTATTTCCTGTGTCTGGGGGTGCCTTGAGGCTGGTATTTTCAACTGTTTTCTCAATGCAGCTATATCATCCTCTTTCTTTTTTATCAGTGCCTCAATACCTTTAGTGTCTTTGGGATTGTGTCCCAAACCAATAATGATCTCTTCCAGAGACTTTATTCTATTGTCCTTGGCCTGTGAGGAGGCCCTTTCAATTTTCTATGTTGTAGCAGTATTATTCAAGGAATCTTGTAGTGTTAAAGCCGCCATGGCTTTGTTGGTGAGAGTGGAATAAACCATTTCCCCTGTTTGCCTATGAAGCTCTATCTGATCCAAGGGATGGATATCCTTTGCTAACACTTCAAAATTGGTTCTGATGTAATCTGTTGCTGAAGTTGGCTTTGGCACTTTAGCTTTGAAGTGGCTCATTTGCATTTTACCTTGTGAAAGATCAAATGCTGACATCAACCTTTGCTGATTGTGAAGAGCCATCTTCATATACTGATCATAGACCTTCATTTTTAATGGTTCATTCCTTGTTTTGATATCAATGAAGGTTTTCTTTATGTCTCCAGTACCTGTCTTGGGCGGTCCGAAAGAAGATACTTCAGTGCTCAGTTGCTTTTGTATCCCTTTCTGGCTTATATTTGTTTCACTTGCTGTACCTGTTTGCTGACTATCTTCCCTGCCATCATCAAATATTTCATCTATGATCTCTACATCTAGAGGTAGATCAGATTTATGTTTTTTAGCTTGATGGACTTGTGGGGCTCCTTTTGAAGGTGTGGTATCTGGAGCTGACCTCTTTTTCCCTATTTCCACATTCAGTGGAGTTTGCATCTCTGGAGCTTGGATTTGCTTTGCTGGTGTTTGAGAAGCGTTAGATTGTTCTGGTGTTTTGGAACTCTGTGATTTTTCTGCCATGACCAGGGTTTCAATGACCTGAACTATAGGTTCTTTTCCTTTACCTTTAGGCTCTGCTGTTACTGATGGGCTGTCTTCCTGTATAGCTTGTTGTAGAGTGGCCGTTGAAGATGTGCCAATATAGGGTACCTGCATTTGATCATATGTTTCTAGGTCAAATTTCTTCTCAGCATCTTTCATAAGTTTATTCAATTTGTCAGCTCCACTTCCCTCTTCAATAAGTGTTCCTTTAACCCATTCATCTGGATTTGCATACTATTCTATGTCAGGAATTCTGTGATGTATATAAGGAGATGACTTATTTTTTAACCTTCTTTCACAAATGAAACCAAAGGGGTCATAAGGGACCCAACGGAAAGATGTCTGGAATTTTCTCTCTAATATAAGTTCTGCATCTCTCTCACCTTCTCTAGAATTGCAAATGAAAGGACCTAACTGGCTTTTGATCCTTAACTGTGCTTTCTTCTTTACATTGCAGAAATGGATTACATCTGAGTTATTCATCTGTCTAAAGTATTCCAAAGCAAAAATTCTCATTGGTACATATCCGGGTAACTTGAATGGATGTAATTCACATCCATAAATCCTGATGACTGTATGGTTTTGGTACAAGTACCAATCCCCAACTTTATAACTCTTTGACAATTGCAAGGTCTTTCTAATCTCAGTACTAAGCCTGGGGGGAGAAACTCCTGTTAACAAGGTTGTAGCAGGATATACAAACTGATCAATGAATTCTGAATAAGAGTAGGGAGAATCAGAGGACAAATGAATGATGGGGGACCAAAAAATAACAGACCTGGGATTACCTTTAGCATCAAGTTTCTGATCAGGGAAAGGGAATTTGTCTGAGTGATAGAAAATTATGAGGTGATAGATAACTGAGGAGTACTTGAACACTTTTTCATCATCTAGCCTTAAAAATTGATCATGGATTTTGTTGGCAATGAAGGAAGCATAGTCATACTTAATCTCAGGAGGCTGTCTAGGGGTGAAGATAGATAGCAAAGCCAGAGTTATCTCGTCAACATACTCACTGGTATTGAATCCTAAGACAAAGGATATTACATTCACAATAAGCCTTCCCAAATGATTGAAAAAACAAAAACCATAGGGGGGAGTCCCTTTTGGCTGATGCTCAAGTAACATGAAGTACTGACACATTGCTTTCAATTTTTCTGGAGTTAACAGTCTGGTTTTCTCAATTAGCCCTTCCATGGATAGAGGTGCTAATTCTTGTTCTGGCTCAAATTGTAACATAGCATTGATAGCCCGAGGTGTTATAGGGAACAAAACACTTTGATCAGGAGCTAATACAGCTCTTTGTATGGGATCATAATTTGCATGACAATAATGAATGATTTCAGGGAATACGTGAACTGTAGGAATGAAATACCTTGGGAGATTGGATTCCCACAACCCTATAAGATCTTGCCCCTTTGAGTATTCGTCTCTGCAGCGACAGAAACTCAAACGGGGACTTTCATCGAAATGCAGGTCTTTTATTTGGAAATATTCATCTATGAGAGGCAAGTAGTCTAGATCTCAGTGAGGAGCATTCAGAGGAGTGACATTTAGAGCAGTAGGGGCCTCCATTTTGGTTCTTGTGGATTCAAAATGGAGGTTTCAGTTTTTCTTGCAGACCGGACGGGATATCTGACAAAAGAAGAAATTGGGACAAATTGCAGGTTTGGGAAGCAAATTCACAGGTTTTAACTCTTCAATGAGGACTCAGAGAAGATTTTTAACCACTTTTTCAGAGAAAAACACAAGAAACCAAGCTTAACTTGCAGTCGGGGTGCGGAATGATAAATACCTATTTTTTAATGGAAACTGGTTCTTCAACAGGTAATGGACAATGGCAGGAACGTTCTTCAACACGGGCGCAGCGGAATTTCTGAGTAATTTGGTGTATTTGCAGTGAATTTTGAAATTTGCAGCGGGAGCTTAGTCTCTTTCGAAAACCAAAATAACTAAAAAAACGCGAAAAATGGCTTAAAAACAAGTCAAAAGGGTTTTTTTGTTGTTTTCGAGGCGATGACGTCATTCGACGTACGGGGTGACGAAAGGGAGTGGGACCGGCGGTATTTGATAAGCGGTAAGCGGTGAGCCCGCACCGCTTATGGAGGAAGGCGGTAAAAATTGTAATGGCAGCGATTCCACAGGCTGCTTGCCACGTGGAATGCTGAATAGTCAAACCCGCTCATTCCCCGCTGGCTAAAAAACTCACCTGCGATGGGCAGCGGGATTGATCGGGACCGTTGATCAATGGAGGAATGATCTGACGGCTGGAGGAAAGGGAAACTTGTGCGGTTTGGAAAGTGGGCCCGTCGAGGTTTAAACAAGCTTTGACGTGTAATTTAATCACCCCGGGGAGAAGCTAATAGGCGGGAATGGTTGTTAATTAGTCCAAGTGACTAATTAACCCCGTGAATTTTATAAAATGATTTGCGGCGGGGTTTGGCCATGTGGAATACCACGTGGAATGCTGAGTATGATGGCGCGGGGTTCAGTCGTAATCTTTTCTTGTGTTTGGTGTTAAACACATATGTTATGTGTTTAACGTTTTTCTTCATATATTTTATTATACGATGAATAAATTAATATAATTAATTCATCATAGGGGCGGAATGTATATATAAGGTTAGAGTTTTACCAAAGGGTTTTATAAAGCGGGGTATTTAAATGCGCGGGACTATATATGCTTTGGTAAAACATTATAATAAGAGGGTTTTGGGGATATTTATTAGAAAAGGGAGTTATATACATAGGAAAAAAGGATTTCACTAGGGATTTAATACAATAGAGTTAGGTGTTAGCATGAAAAAGGACAAGGAAAATCAAAACATCTTTGTATATCTAAGAAAGTGAAAACTTATGAAGTAAATTGCACATTTTTATCTTCAACATTTAAACTTAGAATAACAAGTTGTTTTGAGGAATTTTTATGGAATGTTGCATCAGTTTCCTAAGTAAAATAGGATTTTACTTAGGAAAAGTTAAAATGGAAGATAATCAATGATGGATTATTTCAAGTGCTTAGGTCTTTTGATCATTAGGCCGAGGGTCCGGTCCCTCCAGAAGTCAAGGAAATGCCTTGAGCCCCTTTAATCTCAAATTACCTTAGTACTTTTGGGGAAATTAGTAAAACTCTTGAGGGGAAAAAATGATGAGGGAGGTTAATGAATTTGACTTTGCTTGCTGTGATTTTCCAGTGTATTTCCTGCTTTAGTACTTGTGATGAAAGTAAATGATTAACCAACAGGTAGCAGCACCATTCATCAGATAACACTTTTGTAGCACCATCTACCTACCCTATCTACTTAGTACTACCATTTTGTCTTCTTTATTAGGGTGCATTTAGACTTGCAAACCCCTTTCAATCTTTTTCTTTTTACATGATGAATCTATCTATTTCTACCCTTATTACATCCAAGGGCTCAGATTAAACTGTTGAGCACCTTTTATTCACTCTACCTAGCTACTTATCCGCCAAGATTAAACTGTTTGGCTAGATATTTATTCTCTAATCTAAAACATGAAATTGAAATATGACTAAGCCAAGTTTAAACAGTTTGACTTATTCATGAATTGTGGCAAAAGTTTCACAAGCTGCACACAATTATTTTATTACAATAAATGAAAAAGTAGTGGCATTTAGACTTGCACACTTTCCTTGGTCTATTTTTGCTTGGGGTTCATTTCTTTCTCTTTTTTGACCATTTTTATTCTTTTTACCCTTTGATTTTTCTTTTAGGGTATACCCTCTTTACATTTTTTAAATTTTTTGATTTTTTGGTTTTTTTCAGAATATGGAACACCTTTGCTCAAGTAAGAAGGTTTATGCACCCAGTGATGGAATCTGATGTAGGATGTGCATTGAATCGATGTCGCTGATCAGATGCTCGTAAGCAGACATCACCTTGTCTAGGTCCTTGGATAGCTTCTCTTTGGACTGCATTTTCATCCGGATCTGGACCTTGGCATCCTATGTATGGATCCAGTCTTTCTTTGGCAGGTGTTCAGGAGCTTGGGGGTACCGCATCGTCCAATCCATCATGTTGTCTAAGGCAGCTGAGGCTTCCTTCAGTTGCTCATTCTTTTGCTTGGTTTTTGTTTGGGCCCTCACCAAGGAGGAAACTGTTTGTTTTATGGTAAACATCTCCCCATAGACTTGTCTCATGGTGGCTTCTAATATATCGGACTCCCTTTGAATGGTGAGTGGCACTTCGTTGATAGGGGCAGTTTTGTTTTGGAGTTGTTGGATCTCCTCTCTCAATGTTATCTTTTCCTTTTCTTCCCTTGCCTCCTTCTGCTCTGATTCTTGCAACCTATTTTGTAGAGAGAAGATCTCTCTACTCATTCTCTTCACGTTCTCCTCTGTGGCCGCAGCAAAAGCTGTTCCGGCCGATGCTATCATCACCGGGTTAGTCCTAGTGTCTAAGACTATGTCCTTCTCTGTTGCAACTGTGGATGGGGCAGAAGGATTTCGCGCCATGAATCTCCTTTTCTCCTGTCGGATCTTGAAGGAGAACTGATCGTAAGTGAGCCTGGTAAGATCGAATACCTCCTCCTCCTGCCCTTCGTAAGAACTAAGATCAGAGAGTGTAGCACGTGTACCGACTACAGGTACCTCGAGGGGAGGTAGCTCAGTTTGTGATCCTGCGCCCTGAGGAGATGTCTCGATGTTTTCTAGCATCTGATCCTCCTCTTCCTTCTTTTTCTTTTCTTCATCTTCTTTTCGAAGGCGTTTGGCTTCTGACTTTTCATGTTCTCTCTTCTGTCTACGCGCCGCTTCTGTCGTTGCCTCTAGTTCGGCTTTTCTTTTGCGCTCAGCTACTGCTTCTCGCTCTGCTTTCTTCTAGCGTTCAGCTTCAACTTGATCTAATTCTTTCTTGAGCTCCCGTTCTGCTGCAGCCTCCGCCTCCTGTTCCTCCTTCTTTTTTCTGGCCTCTTCGGCCTGCTTCTTCTTCTGCTCTGACCTTAGACTCTTCTTGTGTTTATCTTCATCTTCCTTGATCTTCTTCTCCCTTTCTTGCTAGACTTTAGCTTCCAGTTCTTTCTGTTGGGAAGAAGTGATGTGCCCTTTACTAGTTTGAGGCTTCTTAGCCAGAGAAGAAGAAGCACCTCCCAATTCACGGCTCATGTCTTCCAATGTTTGTTCATCTGGGTCTTCTTGACCAGAGTTCGCCCCCGGAGCAATTTTCCTGTCTGCATTATACCAATTTATTCTCTCATCTTTGCCTGGGGAATCCATGTGCTGATAGTTCCATTTGAACTTAGCCCGCTTGCAATGATCAGGGACTATCCTTTCCGGGTCATATATCCAGTGGTCTAATGCCCCAAGTTGGTAACTTTTCATCTCTTCCGCTTCTGCCTCTACCTCTCTGAAATCTTTGATTATGTAAGCACTGATAGTGAGGGGTAGCGTAGGCCACGACTTCTTCTTACCCCTGGACAGGACCCTGGAGAAATCGGAAGACATTTGGAAATAGACCTCTTGCATGAGAATTTTGTCTGTGACATATCGAGGCATGGTATGTGGGGCCTTGAACGATCCAAAGACTCGGATGAATGTGTACTTGGCAAATGGGAACCAATGCGCCACGTTGCCTAACATCTCCATGGCTCGCCAAGACATGCAAGGAGTGTCTTGGCCGAACAATTTTCTGTAAAGAGCTGGGATGAACACTTGAGAGATCGACTCTATGTATTGCTTATATCTGGAATCCCAAAATACTTTAGTTTGTAAGTGTATTGCACGGGTCTATTTTGGATCCCAGTTGTGCACCCATCCTTCAAAGTGGCACCTTGAACAGACAACATCCAACAAATAAGAGGCCATGTAGAATTCAAAAGGCAATCCTTCATCTGGTACCAATGCTGAGGATATGTTTGTTTGAAGGGAGGCCATCAGTATGCTGGCCCAGTTGAACCGGGTGCTGTGCACAATGAAATACTCCATGAGGGTTGCCCATGTGCCACTGAAGGTGGTGGCATCAGGACGCCCGTACAATCTGCAAAGCATAGCAGCCACCAATTTATATACTTTCCTAAGGCCTGCCACTGGATATTCTTGATCCTTCTTAACTTTGAATTTATCGGGCTCCTCCCACCATCCTTTTAGAGTATCTACTATGGGGATTGCATGGGTGATGGCCCAACCTTCTGTAAAGTCCTCCTCTCTTTCAGGCAATGAATAGTAAACTTGAGCGTCTGAGCCTTTGAGAGCTGCGAAAGCCTTGCCTTCGCTATCCCTGATTACGAATTTCTTGGGGTCAGTGTTCTGTATAATCCAATCTATAACCTTCGCGCATGGGAATACAGCCAGATGGGCACCTGCGAGATGGACCTTTGACCTTTTGACCTGCATGTATAATTCTCGCTCGAGAAGGTCCTCTGGGAATTCCTATCGAGTGAACTCCTAGTACACCTGGTACCAACGCATATTGTCCCCTTTGGAAAATGTGCACAGGGTATCTCTGTAAATCGGGGGCGGGGACATTGGTATGTCCATCTCTACATCCTCTACTTCCAGGCTCTTGCCCTTTTTTCGAGACACTGGAGGTGCCATGTCGCTTGAATTCGATGGGATAGGGATACACTCTAGGTATGCTTCAAATTCACCTGTCATGTTCATGAAATAATCCCAGGATAATAAAGATGCCATGATGATACAGAACTAGGTACAACTACTCATTATTTCAACAGGGGACACAGGCAGAGCTGAATAAGCGGCCTACTGGGTTTCAGGGTCGCAAGGTCGCGATGTTGATATTTTGAAGCTTCTGCAACTTTGCGACCTTGCGACTAGGTCGCGGGGTCGCTAGATCGCAAGTTGTGAAAAATTGGCAGAAGTGCGACCTTGCGACCTTGCGACTAGGTTGCGGAGTCGCTGGGTCACAAGTTGTGCGAAATTGGTGAAAGTGCGACCTTGCGACCTTGCAACTAGGTCGCGGGTCGTTGGGTCGCAAATGCTAGAAAACCAGCAGTAGAACAACTCTGTGACCTGCAACCGAGTCGCAGGGTCGCTAAGTCGCGAAGCTGTGAAAAAACAAAAGGAAGAGAAATTTGTGACCTGGCGACTTAGCGACTGGGTCGCGGGGTCGCAAGTCGCGCTAGGGCTTGTCGAGGTTTTGGCGCGCGCCGCGTGAAGTTCTTTTCTCTTTAACTTGAAAACCACAGGACTAAATGGGTCCAAACAGAGCAAGGGGATAGATTTTGAAGCAAGATACAGGCCATGAGAGGCTGGATGAGGAACTATGATAAGTTTGGGCAAGTAGGGTGAATCTTAGAGTCAAAAGGAAAACCATAAGTGACAAATGAAAACCAAGGCCAAGACAGGGGGCCATTTAAAAGCTGGGGAAAGTAATATTAGGCAAGAAAAACATAAAAGGAAACAACAGGAGGGAAACGACAACTTACCCGGGAAAATCGCGCGCCAGTTGACTTGTCAGAGGCGTTTTTTTCCTATCTGTCGAACATGCATAATGCGACCCAGCGACCTCCTACTTATAAAAAGATTGCACGTGCGGACAATTAATGAGGTCGCGGGGTCGCATGATGTGGTGGTTTAAGAGAGGTGCTTTCCAAAAATTTAGAAATCTGCGACTCAGTGAATTAACCCTCCCGGGACTTAACTTTTTTTTTATGCTGAAGGGGCTCCAAAAAAAATTTAAAGTGTGAATTTTGGAGGGTGTTGTAGAGGCTAGAACACACTGATAACACATCAAGAAAAGCAAAAAAGGCAAGTTCTTTGTAAATTTTTTACAAAAAATATTATTTTTGAACAATATGTAAGTTTAACTAATATGTATCGTTTGCTGTGTATCATGCAGAGCCACAAAATGACGAAGCTCGATAAGATTATTTCTGATCTAGGACCAGAAGAGCGTAAAAGCTTAATGGAAAAATTGCAAAAGGATGAATCAGGTGAATGAAAAAATACTATCGATCCAATATGAGTTTCTTTTTTTAGTTTTCATTAATAACATAATTAAAATTATTAGATAACATGTGTGAAACATTCTATTAATTCACATTTGTTTAATGTTCTACAAGGACCAACAACTCAGAAAAGGAATGTTGCTCTAAGAAAAGAAAAAAAATAGAACATGCAAATGAAAATGAATTGCTCATTAGCTCATCTAGAGTGGTGGCTGAGGTTAATGAAAGGGGAAAAAACTTTTACAAAAGTTTGAGGGATCTAGTGGAACGAATGCATAGACGTTTTTTCCACTTACAATACAAAAACCAATCCAATGATTCCAAGAACCAAATTTTATCTAAACTACAGGAAGAGTTTCCAGAGAATTGGTCAATGAGACATGTCAGACTTTTAATAGCAAAAACGTACAACAACAAAAAAGAAGGAATGAAAAAATAATATTCCTTTAAATGTTTGTCTAGAATTATTTATAAATATCACTTTTGTTATATTTACTTTTCATATATCAATATAAAAATTAAATAGTTTATTGTCATGTTACATTTTCAGGAAGATTATGAAAATCTCAAAATATGAATGAGCTGATATCAGAAATATGCCAGTAGGAATGTCCAAAAAGGTGTACAAGGAGATGGTCAAAGAAATGGACAAAATTGCATCGCTGGAGGAGCCATCTCAACAACAACTTGCTTCAAATGTAATATGTAATCATTGATTTTTTCGATCATTAGGTAAAATAAATAAACAATTTAGCATTAAATATTAATTTTCAAGTATTTTCTTGCAGAAAAGAAAAGAAAATGGAACCCATTCAGCACATAACACGGGACGACAAGGAAGAAAAGGATTGATATATAAGTTTGTGAGTAATTGTTACTTCCTTATAACAACTTAGCTAGATTTCATTTTTGTATTTTTTAAGTTGTTTTACAAAAATCATCATTGAATGTCTTCAAACAGGTGCTAACATACAAAGAAGAACCATCAGAGGAATTGATTGAAATTGGGTTAAATATGGGTTGTGAGTATATGTTGGCATATCAGAACTTAATTGTGGAATTTGTAAGCTTCTATCGATCTTGTTTTACTTAGCTCCGCCTATAATTAATAGAAAAAATAAATCTTTTATATTAAATATATGATTTTTTATGCGGTATAAAACTTTCAGGAAACAAAGTATGGCACTGCGCCAACAGATCAAATCTTCAAAGATGGCATGTTACATGGTTTTGAAAGAATGTGTATAGTTTATGAGTCAATTGTTGCATTGGTACATCATTTATTTTCGAATTACACTGATGTATATTATTTAATATTGCAATTTTCATTATTCTCACCAATGTATATACACTCATTACAGTTTATTTTTATGTTTGTAGATGGAAGGTGAAAAAGAAGAAAACAATCAACTCCGTGAACAAAACATTCCTGAAAATAACCCAGGTCATGGAAGTAGCTCTAGCAGTGACAACAGTTCAAGCGAAGAACGATGATCACTATGTTTGGATATCAAAGCAAGGCATTGTATTTTTTGAAAAATGTCTGTGAAATCAGACATTTTCTTTAATGTAATGGAAATAGTGTCCCAATTGAAAGATAAAAGGATACCAATAACTGTCCCATTTTGTACGACAAAGAATGTCTTATTCATATATATATAATAATAAATGTTTTAATTTATTCTATTGCGTTCTCTATTGTCGTTATTTCTTTCTCCATTGTCGTTCTCAAATGCACTAATAAAAATTTAATTCATATGACTATTGTTATAAGATATATATGTGTCGACTTTTGATGAATAGTGAATTTTAAAAAACCACAATAATTATGATATGATATAACAAATTAATCCAAACATCACATTCAAATGCATTAATAAAAATTTAATTAATATGAATATTGTTATAAGATGTGTCGACTTTTGATGAATAATGAATTTAAAACAATCATAATAATTGCACTCTCACAGGTCGATGTTTCTAAAAAATACAAAATGAAAACTGGTGCGTGTATTCTTATATCGGTGCGCTTGTATTCTTAAGCGGACCGGAGAATTTTTACAACCTATGGGCACCGCACAAATACCAAAACCAGTTAAAAATATTGAGGTGTTTGTGCGGTACAGTGCTCTGGTGCGTTTATGTCTATATACGCACTGGTGCCATTTTACAACGTATGAGCACCGCACGAATACCGATACCAATTATAAATCTCGGTGCGTTTATGTGATACTATGCACCGGGGCGCTTTTGTGTCTATACGCACTGGTGCATTTGGACGGCCTATAGGCACCGCATGAATACCGATACCAATTATAAATCTCGGTGCATTTGTGTGATACTGCGCACCAGGGCGTTTATGTGTCTATATGCACCGGTGTATTTGTATGATATATTTGCACCATACGAATACCGATACCAATTATAAATCTCTATGCATTTGTGTGATGCTGCGCACTGGTGCGTTTCTATAAGTCTACGCACCGACGCGTTGATACGACCTATGGGCACCGCTCAAATCCCAAGACCAATTAGAACGGCCCTGTGCGTTGTATCACCAACACTACACTCGGTGTTGTTTTATACCTTAACGACTCGGTGCATTCTCCTTCGAGCGCCCCAGGGCTTCGGCTATAGGTACGCACCAGTGTGTATAATCCTAATTAGTGCACCGATGAAAAAAACATCCGTAATAACCTCCGGCCACCTTTTTTTTTTTAGTTGTGTTGAATTTCCGTTAAAAGCTCCGCCAAAACCTCTGTAACCATAAACGGATGTGGTAGCATATGTTTTTTTAACAATTTTGGCCAATTTTAGAACACTAAAAACCTCCTTTATAACCTCTGATAGAGGGTATTTTCCTTGTAGTGTGAGATGAATTCTCCCTAAACTGAAGAAAATGGACGAATTATGCAAAATTTCCCAAAACAGAGTATGAAAAACATGAATTATGCCTTTCAACTTTAAATTAATCATATCATAGACATGAAAAGGTTTATGAGCTTAAAATACATCCATACAAATGATCACAGAGAAAAAGAATATGTCAAACATTCATACCACATGAATCCCAAAGAAATAGCTGCAATTTGTCATTAATATCCAGGCCAAAATGTTTCTTGATCAATACGTAAACTTTCAAACTAATGCCAACATCCAAACTCCTTTGAAAACCTGAGCTAAATAGACCTCAAACCACCTCCTCTCATCCTAAGGGGTTGAATCCATGAGGTGAGGGAGATATTACATGAAAAGCTGAACTGAAAGCTAGAGTGTAGGATGAGAAAAGTGACTCATTCCTATCTCTAGGAACTGATTCATTACACCTCAATTGATTGACTTACCTAATGTATCTACCCTAGATAAAAGTAAAAACATGACTTTTACATTCATCTTGACCATTTACATTAGTCATTTCTCATTTCCCAAGGTAAAAATTCAAATTGGAGTGAAACTCAAAAAATTGTTGAAGACTGTAAAAAACACAATTTGCTTGTCAAACGCGCAGCATCTAGGTAGAAAAATGATCTTTGTTTAAAGATATTTTTTAGTGCCTTCCCGATGTCCAAATAAGCTCCATGATAGCCCATTGGAAGGCTCTTTAAGTCTATTTTCCAAAAATACCTTCAGTTTTAAAAATGGTGCTCATTATCCCTGTCAAAAATCACTTCTCCCAAGACTAGTAAACGCGCAGCGACCAGGGTGTATAAATGCAGAGTGTTGTTGCAGGAAATTTTTGGAGGCCTTCATAAAATCAAAATTAATCTCATGATAGCTCATTGGAAATATTATTCTGTCTTCTTTCCAAATATACCTTTTTTTTCTGATTGGATTTTATTTACCTTTCCAAAACGTAATTCTCCCAAAACTAGTCAAAAAGTGTTGAATGAGGGTGCAAAAATGCAGAGTGCTATTGCAGGAACATTTTGGAGGCCTTAATAAACTTAGAATTGAGCTCATTATATCTCATTGGAAATATCTAATTGTCTAGTCATTATTTTACTCATAAAGAAAGTCATTTGGACACTCAAGGTATGAGAAAACGTGATTTTCCCAAGGTCACTCTAGAAGTGCAACAACTCTCCTGTGGCACCTGTAGTTTTGAAATTTATCTAAAACCATGAAACCTGTGTAAAAAATGAATGAATTTTTCCTTCCTTGACCTATTATGGACAAAAAAATCTCTCACATTTTTCAAATTCATCTCTGTTTGGTCGGAAACACAGTTTTAAAAAACAGACCCTATGAGTGGCAAATGACTTGACTCCTGGAATGACTTCCCAAAAAATGATGGATACATGATGTTTATGAGCTAAAATTAACTCATACTGACTGATATGACCTACCTTATGGCTCCTCTACTCAAATGTGTCATTTCCATAGCAAACCCTGGCTCAATGGGAGAGGAAATTAGGGTTTGGTGCTTGTGAACAATGACAACTTGGGCACCTTTTGGAAAAGACAACTCCCTTTGAAATTTGATCAATTGATGAACTAAAGACTCTTTCACTTTGACATTTCATGTGTTGGCATGTGTAAATATAATGTGATAGCCTTTGGGAGACTGAATACTTATTACATTTCAATTGACATAAAATTACATGAATAAATAAAAATTACATCTTGGAATGAAACTCGCACTTGAAATAAAATTACAACTTTAGAAATCGTCTTGGAGGTCATATTTACATGGTAAAGATACATTATTGGGATCACTCTCATACTTTTCTGACCTTATGCAAATTAAATGGTGCATTTTTGGACCTTGAAAGACAAAACCCTAATGACCTAATGAGACTTTGAATAACCTGACTTATATGGTTGACTTTAACTAAGACAAGACATGGTGAAATGAGCTTTTCATAGGTGTTATTATGCTCAAGAAGACATGAAGGTGAGTCAGCAAATGTGATCTTCTGAGGGAGAGTGAATTTTTATTGAGGGAGGCTACCATTAGTGAAACAATTTTTAGTATGACCTAATGGAATGATATAAAAATTTCAGAGTGAGACACCTAAAATGATAATGAAATGAGAAATTTCGATCACTGATGGCAGAATGCATATTTTGACACTAACACGGTTAACCAGTTGAGTCAAGCTATGTTTAAGCCTACCAAGCTCGTTTGGAAGGCAGGGAAGCATGTACTGAGATACCTGAGGGGCACATCAGGTATGGTCTATGGTACAGAATAATGGATGGAGTGAAGTTGCATGGATTCACAGATGCAGATTGGGCTGGAAGTCCATCGGATAGAAACATCACATCAGGAGGGATATTTAGTATCAGTTCTACAATTGTTTCTTGGTATATCAGGAATCAGAGATCCATGGCACTCAGTTCAGCAGAAGTGGAATACATGTCATCAATCCAAGCTGCATGTGAGGCTATCTGGATGAGAAAGATCTTGGTTGGTTTGTTTGGTTCTCAGATGGATTTGACAGTGATTCATTGTGATAATCAGAGTTGCATTAAACCCTCAATTAATCCTGTGTTTCATGATAGGTCCAAGCATATAGATATCTGGTACCATCATCTCAGAGATTGTGTGCAGAGGAGGATCATGTTGCTTTAGTACATTCCCACAGAAGACCAGGATGCAAATATTCTGATGAAGGCACTCACTAGAAGAAAATTCGAATACCATAGAGACAGGATCGGGGTGAAGGATAATCCCTTTCTTGTTGAGAGGGAGTGTTGAGATTCAAAAAGAAGATTCAGCACCCACACTATTGCATTAAGCACCTACACTAGGGTGGGGCCCACAGGGCTATTTTTTGGGTGCATGTCTATTTTTATTATCCCTTAATTTAGATGGAAATTAAATTGTATTCTATTCTCAATGTGGACTTGAAATAGTTAAATAAAGTGGAAAATTCAGTTAGCTAGTGAATTTCGAGATAGAGGTTGGTTGGTGGGACATGTAGAGTAACTCTAGTTGTAACAGAGTTCGAAGTGTAGTGGTGCATGAGTTGGTGCAAGTTGTAAAAAAGTTTAAATCACTTAAGTGAGTTAAAATCAGTTGTGCTAGATGTAACTAAAGATACACTACTAAGAGATTCAGTGAATTAAATATTAATTAATTCACAATCAGTGATCTCACATGCAACTAAATATTTACTATTATTAGCTGCATGCATGTCAGATTCAGTGGAGACCCAGTTGAGTTCTAGGTGAAAGGGAGGTTGACTATCAGTTGTGACATTATCCGCTTGCACACATACAAATAAACACACATTGGATGTTCCCATGATACTCGTGCATTCAAGGCAGGCGGGATTGCATCAATTCAGGGATTTCATTCAATAGGGATTGTGCAGTGAAGGCAGGATGTTTGGAGGCAGTAAATTGGCTAAGGGATTTGCCAATTTTTGTATGACAGTGTGAGACAATTAGCTAATGTACTGCGGGCTCTTGTGAGAAGAGTTTTGTATGTAATTGTGTCATGATCCATGATATAATATACAATAGAAGATAGTGGGGTTTTTAGCTATAATATTTCCCCGGGAAATTATCTGTGTTGTGTGTGATTGATCTTTCTTCATGTTCATGTGATTAGTGATTGTGTTTTTAATTCCGCAAAATATCTGTAGAAGCGATTTAGTATTTAACTTTAGCGATACAGTATTTAACTTTAGCACATTGTTAGATCGGGTGAATCCAAGATATACATTCTTGTTGTATAATTTCTACATCACATACATCCTAAACATGTCCTCCAAAATCCTGATAACCCTATATGTCTGCGAATGATAAGTTGTGCTAAAGGAAAACTCTATACCCAAACATGCAAACAACTCTTTCCAAAACCTAGAAGTGAAATTGACATCCCTATCTGACATAATATTCTTCGGTACACCATGCAACCTCACTATGTCTCTGATGAATACATGTGCTACATCATTAGCTGAATAAGTAGACTTCACTGAAATCAAGTGCACTATCTTTGTCAACATGTCCACCACAACCATAATAGAGTCATGTTGTCTAGATGTCCTTCACAAACCTGTAATGAAAGCCATAGAAATTACCTCCCATTTCTGCTCTAGAATCAGAATCGATTGTAGTAATACACATGGATGCTTACACTATGATTTTACATGTTGCCAATCCAAGCATCTAGCAACAAACTCTATCACTTCCTTGTTCAGATTCGGTGAATAATAAAATTTATTCACTGTTGTCAATTTCTTATGATATCCTGGGTGACCTGAGTACCGCTTAGTATGAAATTATCTCAAGATAAGCTTATTGAGCTCACTATTTCCCAACACATAGATCATATCCCAAAATATAACCAAACCATTTATAGTGAGAATGTATTCCACATCCTGATCACATGTACCCTATTGTAACCTGTGCATAAGCTCTTTATATCTTTCATCTTGGTGACCCATATGCTATGAGTTACCTATATCCTCCTACTAAGAGTAACTATAACCTTGTTCTCTTTAACTTTAATGTACCTGATCTCAAAGTCGAACTTGCTGATCTTGGCCAACAATCTAGCTTGTTTAGCATTCAGGTTCGGTTGGTAAAATAAGTACCTAAATCTACTCTTATCACTCATAAATACAAACCTCCTGCCAAGAAGATAGTTCTTCCATATCTTCAATGCATGAACAATCACTTCCAGCTCAATATCATGTGTAACATAATTATGCTCGTGCTCATTCATTTTACTTGATTCATAACACATTACCTATCCTTCCTCCATCAAGACTCTGCCAAATCCTCTCTTGTAAGCATCTGTACATACTATAAACTCTTTATCTGGATTTGCAATATTTAAGACTAGAGAATTTGTCAATAACTGCTTTAACTGCTCAAAATTGACTGTGGATTCATCTGTCCATTAAAATTTATTACCTTTCCTTTAAAACGATGTAATAGGATAAGAAATTTGTGAGAATTTCCTCATAAACCTCCTATAATAACCTACTAACCCCATAAATGAGCTTACCTCATCCACATTCCTAGGATTTTCCCATTCCATGATAGATTTTATCTTTTCTGGGTTCATTGTTATGCCTTCCTTGGAGACAACATGACCCAAGTGATGTACCTTTGTCTGAAAGAAACTTCATTTGCTAAGCTTGGCATACAAGTGATGCTCTCTTATAAATATCAACAATGCTACTAAATGTTCAAAATGCTCTTCCTCATTCTTAGAATATATAAATATATCATAAATGGTTTCAATAAAAAACTTATCCAGATACGGACGCAATACACTATTCATCAAGCACATAAAACTAGCTGGAGCATTATTCAAACTGAAAGGAACTACAAAAAACTCATAATTCCCATACCTGGTCCCGAAAGATGTCTTGTAAATATCCTCTTCTTTTATGCACACCTGATGGTATCTTGATCTCAAATCAATCTTCGAGAACACTTCTTCTCCCTTCAAGTGATCAAACAAGTCATCAATATTCGACAACATATACCTGTTCTTGATGGTCACCTTGTTCAACTTCATGTAATCAATGGATAACCTGAGAGTACCATCATTTTTCTTCACAAACAATACTGGTGCACCTCACGACGACACAACCTAACTTTACCCCTTGTCAATCATTTCCTTCAAATGAAACTTCAATTCCTATAGCTCTGAAGTGGTCATCATGTATGGTGCATTTGATGCTAGTGCTGCCCCTGGCACCAACTCAATAGAAAATTCCACTTCCCTATGAGGCGAAAAATCTAAAATCTCTGTGTAAAACAAATCCTGAAATTCTTGTAGAACTTGATACCTGTTCAATACCTCTACATCCTCAACATCCTTACCTCTATTACTGGAAATATGTATTGCAAATAGGACACACCATTCCTGTGACTTTGCTTTGCCTGCATAGCTATAACCATTCTGACTGACATAACTTTATTCTTACCTTGAAACAATCTTTTTTCCCCATTGTCATCTAAACACTCAATAGCCTTATCATAGCAGTCTACCTTAGTCCGATGAAGATACAACTAGTCCATACCCAATAGCAAATTATATGATCCCATCTGAAACACATTCAAGTGCATTGATGTAGGCATACCATTCAACTCAAATGAACAAGCTCTTACCCATTAATGAAATATCTTCTTTGTACATGTAGCCAATTGCACTAACCAAGTTTCTACGTGAAATTCCTTATTCAAACCACACTTATCCACCAAGTCAAGGTTAACATAACCATAATTAGATCCAGGGTCAATCAAAATAGAAACAACGTGATCATAAATCTTACCATCCATCTCGATAATAGATGCCTGATGATCTACCTGCATGTTATCCAACACTACATAAATCCATCACTGTTTGTGCCTCTTGAGCACTGTAGATCTACGGTTTACCACTCTAATTTTGTGGACAATATTGCATGCGATTATATTTGCCACAAGTCCAACACTGTAAAGGATTCCAACCTGCACTGTTGTTGTTGAAATCGGCAAAAAGACACATTGAAAATGGAATCCAGAAAATGGAACCTAAAAATGGCACCATATGAGGCTTATGATTTAATTTTCCCTTAATTAAATTGGAAGAGAAATTGTAATTTTATCTCATGACAACTCGTATTAGTTAACTGAGTCATGAAGACTTAGTTAGCTTAGAAAATTTGAGTTAGAGGTCAAATTGGAGGCATGTATAGGATTTTCCTATTTTTAGGGGGTCTAGTTATAAGTATTTGTGAGTTGTAATTAGTTAGCTCAATTAATTTAGTTAAAATCAATTTAACTAGTTCTAACCGAGAGATGAGCTAATGATAGGTCCAGTGAATTAAATCTTATTTAATTCTGGCAGAAGGTAGCATCAATGTTATTCAATAATCTTTTATAATAGAAGAAGGTATGTCACTAAGTGAAAAAATCAGATGAGAATGGAGCTAGGTAAAAAGTATACTAATGTTTGTAAGTATTAGAAATTGAACAGGTAAAAGCATGCATTTATGCCTAAAATAAATCATTCCTTAATTAAAGAAAATTTCATTTAAAAGGAAGAATGAAGGCACAAGTTTAGTCATTGTTTAATAATGTTTGTTAGTATACCAAGAACCATGTTTCAGTGGTTTTAAAGAGAAAGTAGTCATTCCAGCTATATTAGAGTGAGATAATCAACAGAGTGCAGAGGTTTCTAAGTGTGATGAATATAATTTTATTGTTTCATGATCTTGAATTTATGAAATATAGAGATAGAGGGGTTTTGAGCAGTTTCTTTCCCCAGATACATCTTCTGTTGTGCGATTGATAATTCCTTTCTCTTACTTTTTCTGTGATTGTGCGATCGCGTTTTTTTTCCACAAATTGTAGAAGGATTCAATATTTATCTTTAGTACATTACAAGATCAAATTGAATCTTGTGGATAGAGTTTCTACATGATATCAAAGTGCCAAGAATCACAATTGAAGAGAAGAAATTGTGTTTTTTTTTTAACAAGATTCAAATTTGTAGATTTATTCTTCAGGATCCAGCAACAGATGAAGATGTCTTTCAATGGATTGAGACTCGAATATTCCCTTGAGGTCAATTTGAATTACGTAGCATGGAAGGATAGGATAGAGGAAGTTCTCAATGACACTAGACTAAAGGAATTCATAGACAATGATATTCCCCAACCTGCAGTAGTAGATTATCAACTTCTTGATGCATGGAAGAAGAAGGTAGAAAATAGGAGAAGGATCTTGTTAGAAGGAGTTCAAGGTCATATTCTCTCAAGTCTCCATGGGAAGGTGACTCCATATGATATTTGGAAGGCCTTGACAGATCTATTTAAGAATAGCAGCGACCACAAGAGGTTGGTGATGAAATACAAGCTCAGAAAGATCAAGATGGAGGAGGGCGAGACGATACCAAAATACTTGATGAAGTTCACTCAATGTCAAGATGAGATTGGAAGTGTTGGTGTGATAGTATCCCACGATGATTTGGTGAGCCTAGCTCTTCTAGGCCTTGCTAAGAGTCGACATAGTTACCACGACCATGTGAATGGGAGGGAGAAGCTAACAGACTGGGAGCGTTTGTGGTCCGACTTGGTAATAGAAGAGATAAGGCGGATCACGAGAGACAGGACCTCTGACAAAGACAAAGAAGATTTTTCATTGGTCAAAAAAGGCAAGAAATCCAAGGTAAAGAAGTCCCAAGACGAAGAGGGCAAGAGAGACTTGTCCAAGATCAAGTGTACTCATTGTAACGATCATGTGCATTATGCCTAGAATTGTCCATGGAAGAAGGAAAGAAAGAAGGAGCCTATAGTTCCAGTGGGTAAAGTGCTAGGTTTATAGTTCAAGCTTGATTTTACTCTCATTGTGTACATGGCCAGCACAATAATGGGATGCATGCGATATCTAGACAGCGGTGCCTCGTTCCATATGATGAGGAATAGATATCTCTTCAGTGACTTGGAGGATAAGGACCTCTAGTAGAACATAGATTTTGGAGATGGCGGTTGGTATAGCGAGACCGACATAGGTACAGTTACCTTTTAGAGGGAGTCTAGCTCCCCTATTAGACTAACAGATGTTTTGTATGTTCCATGACTAAAGAAGAATCTTGTCTCCGTAGCAGTATAATTGGAATACCGTGGTTATGGAGTCATATTTAGAAAAGGAAATATGTTCCTTAGACACATCACCATGGGATGGGAGAAATAGATTGGTGCAAGAGTCAAGAACCTGTATGGTCTTGAGGTTGAAGATGCATGCAAAGCTTTGAGGAGAAAAGAAGAGGTTAGTGACTTGGTGGTTAAGAGGGACCCTAAACTACCTCTTAACTCGCAACCTCAGAAGAAGTCTCAAAAGGTTGTGGAGCAGCCACAATTGGAGAAGTAGAGAGCAGACTGAGTAGAGGCATCCACTCAAGCAGATACCTCCAAGAGGGGAAAATTTCGAGTCAGATGGGCAGAGGGAGCATATGTAGCCATACCTCCAGGTGAGAGGTGGGGCGATGTGTAGACATAATACTAAGAGAATAAATTTGGGTAGGATCCATTGAGATGGCTAGTCTCATGGATCGAACTTGGATACATGGAGCCCACAGTACACAACATCAGGAAGGATCAGTAGGATTGATGCAGTCAGATCTCAGGAAGACAAAAATCAAAGTGACAAATTTCAGATACTGGAGAGCATATCAAAGTTCGAAATATTTCAAAGGGAACATATGCAGAGTCAACAACAGCACAGAGTTTCCAGTAGATAGTGTAGTAGCTAGTAGAAGTCAAAGGCTTTGATGATAGATGCATCATACTGATTCTATTTATTTTTTTAAGGCTATTCAGTTTCAGGAGTTGTGGGAGAAAACAACACTAAATAAGTGTTGTATGTAGAACATTCCAAAGGTACCAAATTAGGATAAATTGAATTCCTTTCTTGTTGAGAGGGAGTGTTGAAATTGGCAACAAGAAACATTGAAAATGGCAACCAAAAATGGAATCCAGAAAATGGCACTTAGAAATGGCACCATATGAGGCTTCTGATTTACTTTTCCCTTAATTAAATTAGAAGAAAATTTGTAATTTCATCTCATGAGAACCTGTATTAGTTAACTGAGTCGGGAGGACTTAGTTAACTTAGAAAATTTGAGTTAGAGGTCAAAGAGGAGGCATGTAGAGGACTTTCATATTTTTAGGGGGTTGAGTTATAGTTATTTATGATTTGTAATTAGTTAACTCAATTAATTGAGTTAAACCAAGTTTAACTAGTTCTAACTGAGAGATGAGCTAGTGATAGGTCTAGTGAATTAAATATGATTTAATTCACATGCAGTGATCAATCAGTTAACTGATAATTCACTATAAATATTTGTTGCATGTCAGTTCTAAGGAAGACCTAGTTAAGGTTGGAGTTAAAGGGAAGTATATTATCAGTTGTATAGTT
>JAXQQM020091281.1:0-223915 GCA_034641835.2 Pinus albicaulis
GCAAGGATAGATAACTCAGGGAACATCAAGGCCATTGGGCAATGGAGTCAAGAAAGGATTTACTTATGTTCAATGTGTAAGCTTCAGTTGGGCTAGTCATCTAGAGCATTTGGATCTCAAAGACTGATTGGATTCATGGGATGGAACACTAAGGAATGAGAGTGAAGGTGGAAAACCATCTCGTATTCCGTTTATAGATCGTGCCGAGGTCATTTAACTCTAGCCCGCTTTCGGGACAAAAACCAGTATGACACAAGGGGTCTGAAAAGGTTTGCATGGAAGGTGTTATGAAGAGTGTCAACATGTGCTTTACACCTCCAATGTTCCTAACCTCTTTCAATTAAATCTAACAAAGACATCTTGAACATCGATTCTATCAACTGTACACGGGGAGAGCAGGCAATAATCATCCACTACACCGGTTTAGGGGGTCAAATTAAAAACAATATATATCTGACACACATATGATAATGTTAAAACATTAAAGATCAGACTGAGAGAGTCGGGACATAAGGTACCTAACAAGGGTAAATCTTATGTCATGCATTCAGATGTCAGTCAGAAGAACATGAAATGAAATGGAAATAAACACAGAGATAAGAAAAACATCACCAACTGCTGTAGATCAGGATCCAATGAAAACTTCTTATCATGTTAGAAACAACACCAATCAGGTACATCACTGCCCAAAGCTTTTACATTCAGCCTGAATACATCATATTTCTCAGCCTGTCATACAACTGTTACACAAGAAACTTGTCTCGGGACAAAAATGCTTGCAATTCACTGATAATGCAACAACAACCATTACAATGGTATCCCTCTGTGCTTTATAGCAGAAGAGACACAGAGGACCGACTGAGGAGGTAGGTGAATTTTAAATGTTACATTTAAACACCACAATGAATGTAGGGCCGAGACCCATTCTGCTTGATGCACTGTATATTTAATCATTGTCACCTTCCTTGTGAAAGAAAGATCTGCTCCGGATATGATTTGACCTTTTGGCTGCAGTGCTCCAGGTGAGTTGAACAAAATGAAAGAACTTGCTGAGGGGTCTGCCTCATGGATGTTAGATTGTTTTGAACTATAGCTGGGACGAGAAATTCCTTCAAGGGCACGGTGCATAATAAAGGCTGTATGGGGGACCTGTCCTTTATGGAAAAACATTCCGCTGATAAGAAACCCTGATACTACCTCTTATTGATGTTTAGGATCTCCAGAATCGATCCTCGGGGTCTTCAAAATTATGCTTTGCCTCTTTAAACCTCTGTTTCAGGTTTCAAGATCTTCGTTGACGCGCATTAATCCCTCTTCTCTGTACTGAAAATCCCTGCTGCTTCATTACTGCCTCTGTCAAGTTAGCTCGATCTTTTAATGGCGCAGAAGGATTTCGGCATTTGAACTCTGCTCTCCATTAATGTGAGTCCTGACGGCCCCATTCCTTGACTTTCCTGATGGTACTGGCTCATTAGATTTGATCCTGACTGCGCCGCTCACCATTGAGGTAGTACATTGAACAGCGACGGTCCTCTTCCTCTAGAAACTCTGCAAGATAGCAAAACTCATGAAGAAAACAGTGGACGGAGCAATGGACGCAGGGTGAACGAAATGGTGGTGCGGCGGTGGCGGAAACAACGGTATTATGTAAACGAACGATGAAAATACAGTGAAGTGGTGGAGTGCACGGACAATAGGGTTTGGTGTGAATATGCAGCGCAAACCGTTAGATCTTGGCCTAGAGACAAAGATCAATGGTGGAGATTGATCCATGGTACGACTCATGGACATGGCGGAACACATATGAAACTTTAGACTTTGGCGAAAATGTATTGAAATGCATACAGATGCAACGAAATGTATATAAGAAGTGGGACCCAGCGGAGGCGGAGGGCGATTAAACCTGAACCGTCAGATCTGGGAGGAGATGGACGGCGGAGATGAAATCGAAGGATCACAATCGCAAGGGCACAAAAAGGAGACACTCACAAACTTCCGATTGCGATCGGCAGGGGAGAGCGATAGCCGTTGGATCGTGAAACAAACGAACGGACGAGATCAAATCGGAGGACGGAAGGAAGGGGATGCGATTGCGATCGGAGGTCAGGATGCGATTGAGCACTAGCCGTCGGATCGCAGGTTGAATGGACGGTCGAGATACAATCGGGAGACAGCGGGGAAGGCTTGCGATCGGCGATCGGAAGGAATGAAGAGATTGAGCGCTAGCCGCCGATCTGGCGGAGGAACAGACGACAGAGATTTAATCGGAAGACAGAGAGAAGAACTTGCGATCGGCGATCGGGGGGGAGTTGCGATTGAGCGATGACCATCGGATCATGGGAAAATGGACGACGGAGATACAATCGGGAGACGGGAGGAAGGACCTGCGATTGTGCGATAGCCGTTGATCTGGGGGAGGGATGAACGACTGGGATTAAATCGGCGGATCGCAATCGGAGGTCAGAGCGCAAGGTTTGCGATTGCGATTGAGCGGGGGCTGCGATTAAGCGCTGGCCGTTAGATCAGCGGGAGGCGCATTGGTACCCGTCCGGAGGCGGCAATTGGGAATACTCGATACACCGGCGAGGAGCAAGGCTTGCGGACAAGCGAATACCGCGCATCAGCAGAGATCGCTGTCGTGAATGAACCCAAGATTCCACCTGTGAATCATGGTGAGTTGCGACTGCTGACGGACGGGGGCCGCGATCAAGGCCCACCGCCTGGGATTGGCATCAGCGATCGACGTGAATAATGCATCAGGACTTAAAGGCGAAAATGATCGGACGGGATTTCCTTTGAGTTTACATGAAATGCGCCCGACGACAGCCTCCGATTGCGATTGGCCCCGGGACTTAAGCGCTTGGTCTTGGGTGACGGGCATACGTGGGGAAGTGGTTAATTGCTTTGCGGGAAAGGGGCTAGGGCCTGAATTAAGGTCGGAATATGGGTTTTTTGCCCATTTTAATGGGTTTTAAGGGGTTTAAAGGGAAACGATAAGGGGACAAAGGGGAAAGGTTGCAACAAAGGGTGGAAGAGGGGGAATTAAAGGGGATTTGAGGGGATTTGAGGGGTAAAATGGGAAATAGAAGGGGAGCCAAGGGAGGATAAAAGAGGCTAAAAGAGAGGTAACAGAAGGGGAATTTAAGGTAAGGAAAGAGGGGGAATTGATGTATGTCACAGGTACGGAAGCAATGACAAGACTGAAAGGAAGCATTAGGCAAGAGGATTTGTATTAGGCACAGCAACTGAGAGACTTCAAGGAGGATGAGTTTTCAGGGGAAAGGCATTCCTTGAAGACTCAACAATGATCTAGCCCCCTATTTGCTTGTCAAAAATTTCAATAGGGGGGGGGGCTAACAGTGGCTCCACATGGGGATGGCTTCTTCTTGAAGGAGTCAAGAATTCAAAAATCGATCTCTTGGTGTAGGCCAGATGCCTGTTGCTGTAAGCCATCTTTCTTCTTTCTTTAGGTTAGCTGCGACAATATATTAGATACAAAAATCAGCAGAAACATTTCCCAACCGATCTACCTACCCAAACTAGAGCTCTAACAATTTTCCCTTGGGTGCATTTGAACTAGCAGACCCTTTACATTTTATTTTGCAAAACAAAAACAAACCTATTCTAATTCTACCCTTATTGCTCCATGAGGCCAGATTAGACTATTGGCCTCATACGATTCTCTACCTAAACTACTACCTGTTGGGATTAAACTGTCCAACAGGTTTCTTCACCTACATTCTAAGACAGGAAATTTAAACACAGCCAAGCCAGGATTAGACTGTCTGACTTGCTGGGCAGAAACTTGAAGAAAACAAAACTGTGAAGGCATGGAATTTTGCAACCGTGAAACATCCTTCTTTCTTTCTTGTGACTCAGGTTTTGAGCATATTTGAGTCACTTCTTTCCTTTGCTCCAGCTCTGATTTTGGGCATATTAGAGTTGGATCTTCTTTCACTGCTGATCCAGATTTTGAGCTTGTAAGGACCAGCTATTCTTCTTCCCTTTGGCTCAGATCTTGAGTTTATTAGAGCCAATCCTTTTGCCTCAGAGGTTCATGTTTTGAGCATGTCTGAACCTCTCTTTTCATTCTGTTTTTTTTTTTTTTTTGGAACAATTTCTTCACTTTTTTGCTGAAAATGAAAATTTGCAACGGTATATACAATGGAAATGAAACTGGAAATGGAGAATTAGCAAAAATAGTGTTTGAGCATCCTGCCATTGACAGGACCCCCAAACAGCTCTGTACCATCGAGTTCTTGTAAGAAAAATGCATTAGGACCCACAGTGGCCTGAATGATGAATGGACCTTGCCAGAAGCTGTCGAATTTGCCATGTTTGCCTTTATCCTCTCTTCTTGAATCCCACTTCAGGACCTTGTCCCCAACCTTGAAATTTGTTGCTTTGGTTCTTTTGTCAAACTGTCTCTTCATGTTTTCCTACACTCTGACAGCTCTGTCATAAACTTGCTCCCTTGTTTGCTGGAGATGGATTGTTTCATTAATCCTCCTTATCATGTTGTCTTCTTCTGATTGGACTTCTTGAATAAGCTTAACCACTGGTATCCCAAGGCTAGTAGGAAAAACTGCTTCTGTCCCATAAACCAGATGGAAAGGGGATATGCCAATAGATTTCTTTGTAGTGAGCATGTCTGCCCACAAGGCATGTATCAAATTTTTATGCCAAGACCTTTTGTTCTCTTCCAGCAGCTTCTTAATGATTGTAACCAGGCTTTTATTTGATGATTCAGCTAAGCCATTACCCTGGGGGTAATAGGCAGTTGAATGTCCAAGTGCAATTCCGTACCTGTGACAGAAATCAATCATTCTTTTGGATCCGAAAGCAGCAACATTGTCAGTGATTATTTTCCTTGGGCAGCCAAACCGAGATAAGATGAAGTCTTCTAGGAACCTAATGATGATAGAATCAGTGGCATTCCTAGTGGGTATGGCTTCAATCCACTTAGTGAAGTAATCAGTAGAAGTCAAGATCCATTTGTGTTGCCCAGAAGAAGAGGGGTGGATTTCTCCAATGAAGTATAAGCCCCATTGCATGAAGGGACCTTCTATGGTGATAGGTTGCAGAGGGAGGCGAAGGAGCTTTCTTTTGCCTTGAAAAATTTGGCATTTGTGGCAGGTAAGAATCATTTTATGGACATCACTAAAGAGTGTAGGCCAATAGTAACCAGCCCTGAGTATCTTATTTGCAGTGGCCTTTCAACTTAGGTGGCCTCCACACTCCCCAGCATGGAATTCTTGTTTGATTTTTTCGGCTTTAGTTTCAGACAAGCATTTCAGTAAAAGGCCATTTGGATTTTTCCAATATAGACTCTCATTCATAATGTAGTAATTTCTAGCTTTGTGTTTTATGAATATGGCCTTTGTTTTGGATAGTTCCGGAGGGGCATTGAGGTGTGTGAGCACGTAAAGGATATCATCATACCAAGGAGAGTTCTGAAATGGCTCCCCAACAGTTGGATGGGGTAATCCTTCCTCCTCATCCAGGGCATTCATCATGTTAATATCAAGGGCCTGTAGATTAGTTTCAACCATCAACTGGGCCAGGCCTTGACCTTTGATCAGCTTGGTGGGTTTGATTTCAATGTCATATTCTAAAATTGTAGCAATCCATTTGCCCCTTTTCCCATCTAGGTCTTGGGACAGGATATCTTTGACCACTATATTTGGCACATAGGCAATGGTGTGAGAATGCAAAATGTACACCCTAAAGTCTTTTAAGGCCTTAATCAAGGCATAGGCATGCTTTTCCATGATGTTGTACTTTAAGGGTGCATCTATTAAGGCTTTACTGAAGAAGGCTATAGGCTGTTCATTACCTTCCGAATTTTTCTGCAGCAAAACTGCAGCTATTGTGTGTGGGGAAGCAAATGAAAAGATCAGAAAATCTTTTGAGAAGTCAGGGCTGATAAGGACAGGGGCTTGGGTGAGTGCAAGTTTTACTGACTCAAAAGATTTTTTGGCTTCAACAGTCCACTTGATTCCTACATCTTTCTTTAGCATTTCAGTCATTTTCCTAAGATGCTCAGCAAGATTGGGGATAAATCTTCTGAGGAAATTGATCTTCCCTATGAAGGACTGTAGCTCCTTGATGTTTCTTGGATGTGTAATTTGAATTATTCCCTCAACTCTCTGGGGGTCTATCCTAATCCCTTTCTCGGATATGATGTGGCCCAGAAGCTTACCTTCTTGCAGCCCAAAAACAGTCTTCTTAGGATTTAGGGACAGACCGTACCTTCTACATTTTTCAAAAACTTTCCTCAGATGTTTTAAGTGTTCTTCTTCTGTTTTAGAAAAGACAGTTAAGTCATCCAAGCAGATAACTATAAAGTGTCCAATCTCATCGGAGAAAGCAATATCCATTGCTCTCTGGAAGGTAGCTCCAGCATTCATCAATCCAAAAGGCATTTTCACATACATGAAGGTGCCCCATGGAGTGGTAAAAGCTATTTTGAGTTGATCTTCTGGGAGTACCAGAACTTGGTTGTATCCTGAAAAACCATCAACCAGGGAGATTCTTTTAGAGCCCACTACCTTCTGTAAGATATGTTCCATTCTAGGCAAAGGGTAGTTATCTTTCAGGGAGGCTCTATTAAGGTTTCTGAAGTCTATGCACAGTCTAATCTCCCATGTTTTCTTCCTTACAGCCACTAAGTTTGACACCCAATCTGAAAACCTTACAGGGACTATGATGCCCGCATCATACATCTTCTTAATTTCCTTTTCTACTGCAGGCAATTGTTTTGGATTAATCCTACGGATTTTTTGTCTGAAAGGTTTCTGATTTTCCTTCAGTGGTATCTTATGTTGTATAATGTTGGAGTCATAGGCCTTTAAGTATTCGTAGCTCCATGCAAACACATCAATGAATTCCTTAAACAAGTCAATGTATCTTTTCTTCATGTCTGCAGGTATAGACTTAGCCAGTTTTATCATTTTGGGTTTGTCTTCAGTGCCTATGTTACACTCTTCTACATCTGATTCTGCATGTTCTATTGTGGGCTTTTTTGCAACATCATCGAAATCAAAGAGGTCCTCTAAGGGTGCTAAGCCTCTTGGTATGTTCTTGTCTTTGGCTTGCAGCACCTCCATTTCTTCTCTATCTGCGTTTTCACGTTTTATGGTTGAATCTCCAGTTTCTTCAGAAAAATAATTTATTTCTATACTACTAGGTGTTTCTAGTTCATCTGGGGAATCCTCGCTTGGGCAGCTGTCATCAGATTTTGAGTCCGAATCAGAAAATTCAAACTCATTTCTGCCCATCAGGAAATCTTCAATCTGCTTGTCTCCTTCAAAGACCTGCCAATATTTTTCATTGTCTGGCACTGCAGGCCTGAATTTAGTCTGAATGATGATTTTTTGGTCAACTGGGGCCTTAGGATAAGAGCTAGCTAGGCAGGCTAGTCCATTTGCAATAGCGTTTTGACCCCTAGGAATGGATACTAAATCATATTCAATGAACGTTTTCAACAAATCTAGAGTATCATTCCTATATGCCCTAAGCCTGGGGTGTTTTTCCGAATACTCACCATTCATCTGTTTGATTACTAACTCAGAGTCTCCTCTCACGACTATCCTACGGGCTCCTAATTTTTTCAACAGATTTAAACCCAAGATTAGAGCCTCATATTCTGCAATGTTATTCATGCATTTGAAATGCAGATTGACAGCGTGGCTCTCCGCGTGATCATTTTCGGTGTTACGCAGCCACACTCCAGCTCCAGTGCTTTGCCTAGTGTAGGACCCATCAAAGTTCATTTCCCACAAGGGGTATTTGTTTACTTCCACTTCACCTTCTTCCTTACAGCTGGGTTCACCATTAGGTTGAGTTGGGAGATCTGTACTAGGTTGTAAACTATCTTGTTGTTCGTAGAGGCCATGGATGTCAGGGAGGTGGTTAGCTTGCTGTTCTTGTTCTGTTTCTGTTTCACTTGGAGTGAGAGGTCCACCACAGATCCTACAGGCTTCATTGCTGATTTCCTCTTCCTTTTCAGTGTGCTGCCCATGGTCTCCCTGATCATATTCTTCCAGAGTGGCCATTATGTGGAGATCTATAGGCTCGGTGTTCTCATTTGTATGCCTATTCTGGGACTCTGGCTCTTCTAAGGATTCGTCATTACAAAAGATGAAGGAGTCAAGATCGGTATGCACAGAATATAATGGTGAATTTTCAGGTTTCTCGGGGCTGCTGACTAGGAATTTCATTTGGGATTCTCTATATAGTCTTCTTAATTGGCCAAATATAGGGATAGTGGCATATGAGCCATCCATCTGCATGGTGCCTTGCAGCTTGGCTCCCCATGATCTTGACAACAACATGCCATACTTGGGTGGCATGTCTGCCACCACTACATCCATAACCATACATTTCGCAGGAATTTGAGTCAAACTCACGCACAAGTCTTTGATCAAGCCAAGACATTTTACCCTACTCGAGTCAAAAGAATACAAGTCTTTATAGGGTCTGGTGATTTCGAGGCCTAACTTATCCATGACTACCTTAGGCATTAGATTGTGTGATGCACCGGAGTCATGCATGGCATTATGAAGGATCTTGTCATGAATGTTAAGACTGATATAAAAAGGTGGAACTACCCCTTCCTGAAATTTCCCCTCAATCTTGGGACCGAATAAGAGGGCAGGCTGATCATCACTCAAATTTACAGTGTCATTATTTATACTTAGATTTAATGCTTTCAAAATCTGGCCTTTATATACATCCTGAGAGGCCAGCTCAGATAATGGTACAAAGATTTTGATTTTTGCAATCTCACTTTCTAAATTGAAAATGGATTGGCTTTTGGGACTGTTCAAATCTGTTTTATTTGCAACTACCTTAGTAGCTGAATCGGTTTGTGTTTTCTCATTATGTACATGTGTAGACACAGTTTTATCAGGAGCGCTAACTGAGGTGCTAGTGCTACTGGTTGGTTGACTTTGTTTTTCATTGTTTTGGTTGCCTTTCTGTTGGTTTTCCTCAGAACTCTCAACTGTTGATTTACCGTTTACAGCAGTTGCTTTAGAAGATTTTTCAGGCCTCTTTTTGATGGTTACCTTAGGAGTTTTGGTTTTGGAAGTGTCTTGGTTCTTTTTTCTCTTGAGCCCATATTGTTCTCTAACCTGTAACATGGCATCTTGGAACCCAAGTCTGTACTCTTCAGTTTCTAATCTTTCCTCATCCCAATATGAAGATGAGGGCTGATCATCCTCTGAGTCACAGTTCAGAATTGAGTCCTCTGTTTCAAACATGTTTATCACATTCCCTTCAGACTCTTCTATGATTCCCTCATCCTCATCAAGAAAGTTTTGGAAAGGGGGAATGACTTGCTGATCTGCCTCTTTCTGTCTGTTGGGAGTGTTGTTGTTTCTTCTAAAGTTTTGGTTCTGATTCTGATTTTTGCTTAGGTTACTAACCGTGACAGCCATTTTTTTCATCATTTGTTTCATCTCTTCCATGTCCTTGCACACGCGTTCATTATTGGGGTCAGACGTGGAGGCTACATTGTCATCCTTGTATGTTACCCTCTTCTCAGATCTCAGTTTTGCTCTTTTCTCGATCAGATTTGCTTCTATGTTTACTGCCCCTTTCTGCATATCCTCCAATGTGGTATATTCTTTATCTCTAAGCTCATAGGCCATGTCAGCATCAAATCCATCAGGATATTTGGCCAGGGCCATACCTTGTGGAGGTTTCATGTGTGGGGGAAGAGCGTTGTAAATACTGTTGAATCTAGTAGTGTAATCATGAACACTTTCCCCTACGTTCCTCTTAAGGGACATGTATTCTGCTAGGAGCTGGCGAGGGTTTGCTCTAGTTTCCCATTTGTTGATGAAATTCTGGTATAAAGCAGGGAGATCTTGGATACTACCAGCAGGTAGGTTTTTAAACCACTTTTTAACCTCTCCCCCCAGGCTCTGCGCAAAAATTCTCATTTTGATTGTTTCATCATCAACTTCCATATAGTCGAAAGAGTCCTCCATTTTATCTACATGTTGTTGTGCTGTTGTAGGCTCTTTAGCAGGGAAGTGTGGGATTTTTTATTGATAATCATCTGGTAAGGGTAGTAAAGGTTGAGGTAAAACTAGAGGTGCATACCAGGCTGCCATGATGGTGTTTTGGTGGAGTATAGGGTTGGCTTGAGCAGCTGGTAGTTGGATGACAGGGATGGTAGGACCAGCAGAAGTCTGTTGAGCAGATCTAGGGTGAGAAAGCCCCGAGTTTTGGAGAAAGTGGAGATCAGGTGGTGTGGAAGGAGGGGTTTCGCTGTCCCTAGTGTCTGGCTGGTTTGAAACACTGAATGACCTAGTTCTAGGTAATCTGTTTTGGAGGTCTAGGTCGAAGAAAGGGTCTAATAGAGCTGCAAGATCTTCTAGTGCAGAATTGGCTCTATGAATGTTGCTGGAAATAGTTGATCTCCTACTCACAGGTGTTATTTTAAGGATTTTCTCAGGATTATCAACTGTTTCAGGTGGGTTTGGATCAGGGAAAGCTCTTGTATGAATGGTTCTGTGAGCCAGAGTGTTGTTTATAAGCCAAGTAGCTTTGCCCTACTTGTTATTTCTACTGTGGTTAATGTTGTCTTGGGAACTGGCCTCCTGGTGGAGTCTTCATTATGCTTGGGACTGGTCTCCCAGTGGAGTCTGATGTGAAACCAAGATAATCAGCAGGCCTACTGATCACCAGTGGAGTCTTTAACGTTTAGGAATAATGGAGTCGCCAGGTGGAGGGTTTAGGATGATTCTAGGGCACACTGTCCACCACAGTGCTCATGCACTATCACCTTTCATGAATCTCCTCTAAAGCAACAAGCTCCAACCAGAGATTGACTGGGAGGGAATTTACCAGATATGTCACCTCTGAAGAGAGGATGAGATCTGGAGGCTACCTGGCCCTATCCAGGCTCTGTCTAAGAGTATGGTGGATATTCAATAATGGAGGCTGATTCAAGAAAGGTGTGACTTACCGTCAACCTAGCCAGAGTTCTAAGTTTCTGAGGTTTAAAGAGTGTTTAAGACGAAATGTACTCAGAAGTCCCCAGTGGAGTCGCCATTATGTTGGGGTTCCCATGTTTTGGCCAGGTTGATAGAAACCAAAAGATGAGACAACATAGAACCACTTACAGACCTTAGGATCTAGCCCTCCTAGGTCCAGAGAGGGATCTCTCTATGATTATCAAAGGATATATGTCTTTGAAGTTCTCAATTGTGATTTTAGGCTAGTTATAGGCTCAAGGTTGTTTGTTTGATTGTTTGATTTTGGTTGTTGAGAATCAGGAAGGAAGGTTTCATCATAAGACAAGGATGGGTAAAGAAGGAAGTTTAAAAGGATATAAATTCCAAAGAACATCAGCTATCGGGCAGCTGAGCGAACAGGCGATTTACTTATGTTCAATGTGCAAGCTCGTCATTAGTCATTCAGAGCATCGGATTCCAAAGATCGATTGTGATGGAACACTAAGGGATGAGAATGGAGGATGGAAAACCATCTGATTCCGTCTATAGATCAGGCCAGAGGTCATTTAACTCCAGGCCTGCGTGGACAAAACCATAGGCAACACAAGGGGTCTTGAAAAGGTTTGTATTGGAAGGGCAGGTTATGAAGAGGCAGCGACAGGCTTTACACCTCCCAATGTTCCTTAACCTCTTTCAATTAAATCTTAACAAAGACATTCGAACACTGATTCTATCAACTTGCACATCAGAGAGCAGGCAATAATCATCCACTACACTGGTTTAGTCAATTAAAAACAATATTCAGACACACATATGAGCAGAAAACATTAAAGACTGAGAGAGCTGGGACATAAGGTACCTAACAAGGGTAAATCTTATGTCATGCGTTCAGATGTCAGTCAGAAGAACATGAAATGAAATGGAAATAAACACAGAGATAAGAAAAACGTCACCAACTGCTGTAGATCAGGATCCAATGAAAACTGCTTATCATGTTAAACACAACACCAATCAGGTACATCACTGCCCAAAGCTTTTACATTCAGCCTCAATACATCCTATTTCTCAGCCTGTCATACAACTATTACACAGGAAACTTGGCTTGGGACAAAAATTCTTGCAATTCACTGATAATCCAACAACAACCATTACAATGATATCCTTCTGTGCTTTATAGCAGAAGAGACACAGAGGACCGACTGAGGAGGTAGGTGAATTTTAAATGTTACATTTAAACACAATAATGAATGCAGGGCCGAGACCCATTCTGCTTGATGCACTGTATATCTAATCTTTTTCACCTTCCTCGTGAAAGAAAGATCTGCTCCGGATATGATTTGACCTTTTGGCTGCAGTACTCCAGGTGATTTGAACAAAATGAAAGAACTTGCTGAGGGGTCTGCCTCATGGATGTCATATTGTTTTGAACTATAGCTGGGACGAGAAATTCCTTCAAGGACACGATGCATAATAAAGACTGTATGGGAGACCTGTCCTTTATGGAAAAACATTCTGCTGATAAGAAAACCTTGATATTACCTCTTATTGATGTTCAGGATCTCCAGAATCGATCCTCGGGGTCTTCAAAATGATGCTTTTGCCTCTTTAAACCTCTGTTTCAGGGCTCAAGATCTTCTTTGACGCGCATTAATCCCTCTGCTCTGTACTGAAAATCCTTGCTTCTTCATTACTGCCTCTGTCAAGTTAGCTTGATCTTTTAATGGCGCCGGAAGGATTTTCGGCGTTTGAACTCTGCTCTCCATTAATGTGAGTCCTGACGGCCCCATTCCTTGACTTTCCTGATGGTACTGGCTCATTAGAGTTGATCCTGACTGTGCCACTTGCCATTGAAGTAGTACATTGAACGGCGGCGGTCCCATCCTCTAGAAACTCTGCAATACAACGAACTCATGAAGAAAACAGTGGACGGAGCAATGAATGCAGGGTGAACGAAAGGGTGGTGCGGCGGTGGCGGAAACAAATATATTATGATGAAAATGCAGCGGAGTGGTGGAATGTGCAGACAATAGGGTTTGGTAGAAATATGCAGCGCAGAACGTTGGATTCAGGTCTGGAGACGGAGATCGACGGCAGAGATTGACTGGCGTGACAATATATGAAACGAACCAAAAATAGGCAAAATGCATGGAATGTGATGGAGGCGAATGAAAGAGTGGGACACAGCGGAGGCGGAGGGCGATTAAACCTGAGCCGTCAGATCCGGGAGGAGACGGACGACGGAGATGCAATCGGAGGATCACAATCGCAAGGGCACAAAAAGGAGACACTCACAAACTTCTGATTGCGATTGGCAGGGGAGAGCGATAGCCGTTGGATCGTGAAAGAAACGAACGGACGAGATCAAATCGGAGGACGGAAGGAAGGGGATGTGATTGCGATCGGAGGTCAGGACGTGATTGAGCGCTGGACGTCGGATTGCGGGTTGAATGGACGGTCGGGATACAATCGGGAGACAGCGGGGAAGGCTTGCGATCGACGATCGGAAGGAATGAAGCGATTGAGCGCTGGCCGCCGATCTGGCGGAGGAACGGACGACGGAGATTTCATCGGAAGACAGAGAGAAGAACTTGCGATCAGCGATCGGGGGGGGGGGGGAGTTGCGATTGAACAATGACCGTCGGATCGCGGGAAAATGGACGGCGGAGATACAATCGGGAGACGGGAGGAAGGACCTGCGATTGTGCAATAGCAATTGATATGGGGGAGGGATGAACGGCTGGGATTAAATCAGCGGATCGCAATCGGAGGTCGGAGCGCAAGGTTTGCGATTGCGATTGAGCGGGGGATGCGATTAAGAGCTGGCCGTTAGATCGGTGGGACAGATCAACAGTCCGGATGCAATCGAGGGATTGCAATCGGAGGAGGGAGCAGAAGGCTTGCGATTAGCGGAGGACCGTCGAATCAGGCGGGGAGATCAGCGGTCAGGATTGAATCGGAAGATCTCAATCGGGGTGGCACCGTTGTGAGTTGCGATTGCGATCGGACGGGGGTTGCAATTGGCGCTCCACCTTCGGATCAGAACAATAGATCGACGGTGAATAATGCATCGCGGGACTTAAAGTGTTAAAATGATCACATCGGGACTTTGGAGTTTACAAAGGAAATGTGTCCGCTGACAGCTCCGATTGCGATTGGCCCCCAAGGCTTAAGCGCTTGGTCTTGGGGAAGGGCGTATGTGGGGAAGTGGTTTGAAAGGGACTGGTGGAAAGGGGCTTAGACCTATAATAAGGTCAGGAAGTGGGTTTCGGCCCCTTTTAATGGGTTTTAAGGGATTTAAAGGGTAACGATAAGGGGAAAAAGAGGAAAAAGGCTAAGCAAAGGGTAAGAGGGGGAATTTAAAGGGGATTTTAGGGGGATTTTAGGGGTAAAAGGGGAAATAGAAGGGGAGACAAGGGAGGATAAAAGAGGCTAAAAGAGGGTAACAGAAAGGGAATTTGGACAAAGGGAAAGAGGGGGAATTGATGTATGTTGCAGGGGTAAAGGAAGGAATGACAGGACCCTTTTAGCAGTTTACTAGCAGAGGTGGATTTGTATTAGGCACAGCAATTGAGAGAATTCAAGGAGGATGGGTTTTCAGGGGAAAGGCATTCCTTGAAGGCTCAAAACAATCTAGCCCCCAGCTGACTTGTCAAAAATTTCATAGGGGGGCTAACATATGGATCACATATTACAAAGGGTAGTGGGTTATTCTAGGATTTCACTGTTAGATGGTTTTTCAGGATATAACCAGATCTTAGTCCAAGAAGAAGACCAAGCTAAAATAACATTTACTACTCCTTGGGGTACTTTTATATATGTAAAAATGCCTTTTGTCCTAATGAATGCAGGGGAAACCTTTCAAAGAGCTATGGACATATATTTTTCTAAGGAAATACATGATTTCTTAGTGATTTAATTAGATGACATTGCTATTTTTTCCAAAAATGATAATGAACACTTGGATCATCTGAAACAATTTTCTGTTA
Source organism: Pinus albicaulis (assembly GCA_034641835.2). Classification (NCBI taxonomy): domain Eukaryota; kingdom Viridiplantae; phylum Streptophyta; class Pinopsida; order Pinales; family Pinaceae; genus Pinus; species Pinus albicaulis. The sequence continues at coordinate 14,957 of JAXQQM020091281.1, forward strand.
AATGAAGGAAATTTGGCATCTCTTTAAATCCTAAGAAAAGTCTATTTGGATTAGAATAAGGCAAGTTACTGGGGCACATAATTTCAAAACAAGGAATTAGAATAGATCCTGCTAGGATAGAAGCAATTATGAACATCATCCACCAAGAAACATCAAAGAATTACAAGCCTTTTTAGGTAAGATAATTTTTTTAAGAAGATTCATATCTAACTAAGTTGAGATAATTAGAGAATTAAATAACATTCTAAAAAAAGATTCAGTTCTTAAATGGATTGTTGAGGCTAAACAATCATTTGAATCCATCAAACAAGCCTTAACTAAAACTCCAATCCTAATAAGTTTTGACTTTAAGAAAGATTTCATAATTTTTTCATTTTCTTCAGAACAAACCATTGCTGCAATTTTACTGTAGAAAAATGACCAAGGATTTGAACAGCCTATAGCTTTCTTTAGTAAGGCCGTTAGAGATGCCCCTTTGAAGTACAACATTATGGAAAAACAAGCCCTAGCTTTGGTAAAGGCTATTAAAGACTTCAGAGTTTACATTCTCTATTCACACATTATTGCCTATGTCCCAAATTCTATAGTTAAAGACATTCTTACTCATGATGGTCCTGATGGAAGAAGAGGTAAGTGGACTACCACTATCTTAGAATATTACATAGAGATAAAAACCAACCAAGCTCATTAAAGGTCAAGGATTAGCCAGACTTATGGCTGAATACAATTGTAATGCCCTAGATATAGATTTTATTGCTCAAGTAGATGATCAGGAAGATATGGTGACTCCAAAGATCAGTGAAGCCTTCTCAGATTCACCTTGATATACATATATCATATTTGTATTACAAAACTTACAAGCTCCTCCTGGATTGTCAAGAACCAAAGCTAGATTTTTAAAACTTAAAGCAATGAGATTTTGTATCTTAGATAATGTACTTTTTTGGAGAGATCATACTGGGATTTTATTAAATTGTTTACTAAAGGAAGAAGTTGACAAAATACTTGAAGAATTTCATGCAGGTGACTGTGGAGGACATTTATACTGGAAAACTACTACAGACAAGATCTTGAGAGCTAGTTTTTACTAGCCTACCTTGTTTGCTGATGTCAAAAAATATGTTACTTCATGTCATAAGTGCCAAATTTTTTAGGGTAAGAAAAAAATGTTACCCCTGCCTTTAAAGCCTATTTCAACTGAAATTCCATTTCAGCAATGGGGTTTAGACTTCATTGGTGAAATTCACCCTCCCTCTTTAGGCCAACATAAGTGGATTTTGATAGCCACTGATTATTTTACCAAAAGGATTAAATCCATACCCTCCAGACAAGCCACATATACAATCATTATTTCATTCCTAGAAAACAAAATTCTTTCAAGATTTGGATGTCCCCAAAAGATAATTACTAATAATGCAACAAAATTCAAATCCAAGAAAATGTTTGACTTTTGCCACAAATACCATGTTACCCTAGGTCAATCTACTGCATATTACCCTCAGGGTAATGGCCTAGCTGAATCCTCAAATAAGAGCCTTGTAAACATCATAAAAAAGTTACTTGAAGACAATAAAAAGACTTGGAATAAGAAGCTAGTCAATGCCTTATGGGCATATAGACTTACTACTAGGAAATCCATTGGTACATCTCTTTACCAGCTTGTATATGGAATGGATGTTGTTTTTCCATCCTCCTTAGGAGTAACAGTGATGAAAATTATCTAAGAGTTACAGGTTGAAACAAATGAAATTCAAAGAAGGATAAGTCAAACTATTCACTTGCAACAAACAAGGGAAGAATTTTATATCAAATCTCAAGTCATTCAGGATAAAATCAAGAAAATATTTGATAAAAAGACTAAAGAGGATGATTTCTACATAGGATATAAAGTGTTAAAATGGGATTCTAGAAGAGAAGACAAAGGGAAACATGGAAATTTTGATTTTCTATGGAAAGGACCTTATGTTATTTATGGATATAGAGGTAATAATGTTTTCTTTCTAAAATAATTGGATGGAACAGATCTGCAAGAAGGACCAGTTAATGGCAGAATGCTGAAGCACTACTACTCTCTTGAGTTAACAAATAGTTAGTTTTTATTCACTTTGATCATTGTACATATACATTGCAGAGTTTAGATTGGATTGGACATTTCCCTAACAAAGTTGAAGCCTGGAGAGAAGGCCCTAAGCTTTGAGAGGTAAATATCATACGTATAAATAAGTTGCATATATTAGGAGACATTTACAGGGTCATCACAATCAAATTCCAAAGGCTACTAGTCTCAGAGTTCTGATATTTCACCAGGAAATGTCATCCCCATGTAGAGCCACTATTAGGGTCCTATAATAATAGGGTTCATAAATTTTGAATTGAATTTGATAGTGTTGTAAATATGTACATACCTTGCTTTCTGAAAATTGTTTTCCCATATTTTGAAAAATGAAAAATAATAAAAAACCAAAAAAGAGGGTAAAAAGTCCTAAAATAAAGATCAAAGGACTTAGAAAAATATAAACCCCAAAAGAAAAAAGAGATAAAAATAAGACCTGAAAGTGGGCAAGTCCAAATGCGACTACTTTTACTTTTACTGCAAGAATAATGATTATGTGCAGAGTGTCAATAAATGCCATAATCCATGATCAGTTAGGCAGTTTAATCCTAACTTTTCATGCTTAGATAGTGAATAAATATTTGTCAAACAATTTAAACTTGAAAAATCAGTAGATAGGTAGAGAATAATGAGGATCTCAACAATTTAATTTGATGCCTCGGATGAAATAAGGTAGATCTAGATATTTTTATGCTTTCAAAGAAAATTTTTTTAAGGTTGCAAGCTTAAATGCACCTACAAAGTGAAGAAAAAACGTTAGAAATAAAGCTGGGTAGGTAGAAAGCAGTTGAACAAGCATGTAATAAAGCATCATCGGGAAAAATCACTAATTTCCCCTCCCCTATAAGTATTCAGTATTATAAGCTATCAGTAAAAAAGGCTTAGAGCATTTATCTGACTTTTGTTGGGACCGGACCCAAGGCTCGATGATTGGTTAGTTAAAAATATTGAGTTCTTATGTTAAACCCACATTGATCAGCATTTACTCTTCATTCATACATCAAAACCCCTTTTTCTTAAGTAAAGACACATTTTTACTTAGTAAAATTGAAACTCTAAAATAATTAACTTCATCCCTTCAAAATCATTCATAAAACCCTCAAAATTACATTTATCCTAAGTATTAGTGAAATAAAATAAAAGATGAGAAATGCTTTATTTTTCACACTTTACTTAGAGATAACATGTGTTTTTACATTTCACTACCCTTTTCATATTAACTTTAACCTATTTTATTAAATCCCTAAAACCATGCCTACTCGTAGATATTAATTCCCCTATATCTAAATAACCCCCAAAACCCATTATTTTAAAGTTTAGACCATAATTATTATATCCCACGTGCATAAAATAAAAACCCCGCCTATAAGCCCTTTGGTCTAAACCTATATCTAATGAAATACCCTACCCCTATATTTTTAAACTATTCAAAAGATTTAAAACTATATAATATAATACACTGGATCCCATATATGTTTTATTAAAACATTTCATAAATGTTTTAAATAGAAATACATTACATTAATCCCCTGCCTATATTTTTTATAACCCAAGGTTTTTTGAATTAAATAAATGTCTATCGCTAAATTTCAAAACCCTTTTGCGCATAATACACCTTGGCCCCATCCCTAATCCAGTGCAACTCTCAAGCTAATCTCAGTAGTTCTCTCATGAACTCCAAATCTGATGGCACAGATTTGATATAGCATGTAAAATATGCGCTATCACCCAAGTGCCAAAGCCGCGTGAAATAGGATGTTTTGCAAAGAATTCTCTCCTCCACGTGTCCTTGAATCATTGGATCGTGTGGGTTGAGTCCAGAACTTCTTACCACCAAATCACTGAGCGATAATTCGTTTGAAATCCCAAAACCTCCCTCCCGCCTAATGTAAGTTGCATTCAATGCTAGTCTAATACAACCACAATGTTTAATAAAGCTTCGGAAATACATTCATTTCATATCATTCTTGCGTGTTTAAACCCTTTGAAAAACTTTCTCGACTGTAAAAACACCCTTATCATGCCATTTTTCGCCATTTTTATGCTCGAAGCCTACAATCATTTGTCCTGAAACCTTTTAAGACTGCTGAGGAGCTGTGCATTGCTCCAAACAATTCACTAAAGCCATCGAATCAGCTAAAACCTCAAAAACCCTTCCAGAAACCGATACCTGCATTACAACAGGTATTTTTCTAGAATTTGAACATGCAATCAAGTTGAAAAACATTTTAAAAGAGAGAAAACACATTTAAGTTAGGAAATTGATTAAGTAAATTGCCAAAAAAGTCCCAAAAAAAGGCTAAACTCTGGCAAATTTTTCCCAGAAACCCCGTTTCTCTGTTGCATGCTATTTCAAGGAAATTTATGAGTTTTTCACAGTTTAATAGTCCATTTAAAGCTCTAAAAAAGGCCAGAAAACCTCTGCAGGCACCCTGAACCCTCTGTAACCCTTTTCAAAAGAGATTTTAGCCCAAATTTCCATTAAGATACTCAGAAAACCCCTGTTTTCTATTTTAAACCAGTTTTAAAGCCTCAAAACTTCTTTGATAAGCCTAATTGGACAAACAATCCAAATAAAAGCCTATACTTTGCCAAATTTTCCCAATTAAGTCTCTGTTGAAAGTAAATTGCCTCTGCAAACTATTTAAACTTGCATAAGTAGATCAAAATGCCTAAAAAAAAAAGTGCAAGCATGCCTAAAGGTTCTAAAGCACCTAAACCTACTCCTGCCATGACTTCAAACACTTCTATTGTTGTAAATCCATTACAACCCCCAGTTTTTGATATTGAACACATTCCCCTAACTAACACTGATTACAAAATAACAGATCCAATAGTTGAATTCAATCTGATAGATATCCATAATTGGTGCTATGAAAATTCATTGGACAATGAAGAAGAAATCCATATTTGGGAATCCCATTTACCCAAGTATGTTGTCCCATTAACTCACCCTTGTCAGGAAATTATTAGCGTGTGTCAGCAGCACTATGTCCCAGAGAAAAGAGCCATTGTAAATTCCAATAAGGAGGTGCTTTTTACCATCACTGCAGAGTCAATTAACTAGATGTTGCAGCTTCAACCTAATCCCCAAGTCCCTTTTTCTATAGTGGCCCTCACCAAATTATACATTGGCCTAGATTTTCCCAAAAGGTTCACGATTTTTTAGAATTTTATGCCTCTGCATGTAGAAATTCCTAAGTTAAATCCTCCATATTCTACTGATAAATTCCTTGAAGGTTCAAGACATGTTATTTCCATGCTTTCCTTCATCCTTGGGTATTTCACTGATAAGCACACTAATGATTCTATCTTGGGATTTTTTTCCACCTTTCTCCAGGTCAACCACCCTCAGTTATCTTTGCTTATGCTGGTTTCATTGCTGATAATATTCATTATTAATTGACCAATTTGTAGCTTGAGGGAGTATTCAAATATACCTCCTATATTTTCCATATGTTTCTATGTTTCCAATAAGATAATTTTCCAATTTCCCTTCAAAAAATTGATATTGAAGGAAATCCTTTATTCGTCATCTTTTGGACATCCATGCTTAGGAAAGAATGTATAGACTTCAGTTATTCAGAGTTTTCAGATTTATTTGTACATTCAGTGATTACCATGTTGACCAAAATAGAGCAGCCTAGAATAAGTGAAGAAATGAAAAAGATATTGCAATTATCAGAGAAGAGTAAAGTTGGTGACTGGTATTTGTATGAGAAATACATTGAAATCAGAGTCTTTGGGTCAAACTTGTTACCTTACAAGTTACCCAAACATCCTCCAATGAGGATCCTTGCCTTGGAGTATATCAGGCAGATCCTAAACTCTGATTCAATCAATTTCATGGAAGCTAAAAATAAGACACAATTCAAACTTAAGAATCATATAGGGCCATTCATATGCAATCACAGGGATGCAGAGAAAGAATAAGCAAAGCAGTTATCAAAATATAATTTGGAAGAAAGTTTCCCTTGGAACTATGATCCACAAGGGATTTTGAGAAAACTAAGGGTTAAATGCAAGTTGACACCCTTCATCCATGAAGCTAAACCGGAAATAGAAAAGTTTTCCAATCAAATGGAATGGACTGAAAACAATTTAATAGATGCAGTAAACAAAGGTAATACTAGTCAAACCTTAGAGACTGCAGATCAGCTAGAGAAGTCCAACAAAATAATAAGGGAAGAAGGAGCCTATGTGGCAGAGACTACAACAGAAACAAAGTTCAAGATCATTTATAACAAAAGGCCCAAATTATATTGAGAAGATAAAGGAAAAGTGATAATAGATGTGGAAGAAACAGAGCCTTTCAATACCAATACATATTTGCCAGAGACTAATGTGGCTACTGTGATTATCAATGAGCTAAATTAGAATGAAGAAATCAATAGAGAAAATACAGAGTTAATGGAAAGACAACAAAGTATGGAAGCTTCTTCCTCACAGGTAGCTGAGGAAAAGGATTTGGATATTAACGAGAAATATAAGTAGATCAAACTAAAGAATGAGGAAATAAAATTTAATATATTCTCAGTTCTTAAAGCAAAAGCCAGGTAATCAAAACAAATTTATGTCAGCCTTTTATTACTCAAGTAAAAAATTGATTATGTCAGTATTGAAGCCCACAGTATCAGTGCCAAAAATAGTTTCAAACTATAGGAAAGTTGATCTAGTAGTATATACAAATAGCATCCATGAATTGGATCAAATAGAGTTTCACAGGCAAAGCTCAGAGATGCTATATTCCACAGTTACAACAAAATCTATGAGTGCTCAAAAGCTCTAAAAAACCATCTCCAACATGCAAGATCAGATGAAGATGGACAAAGCCTCATTGGATGCCAAGGATCTAAGGATAAAATCCTTAGAAGAACTAGTGTTACAGGTAGGATATGATCCTGCTAATATCAAAGCAGCTGAATTATTGATTAAAAATAAAAATGAAGATATAGAAGCTTTGAGGAAACAACTCAAACTTCCTCAAAGTGAGCATCCTCAAACAAAAGAAGTCATCGAGGAACAAAGTGAAAAAGATGAAATGATGAATTTAATTCTTCAGCTGACAACCTAGAATAAAGAGATGGAAATACAGATGGAAAAGCTTGTCCAAGAAAAGGAAACAATGAAAGAACCAGAGATTCCTACAGTCATCCCAGTTATCACTACATCAATACCTTCAACTTTAGGTGAAAATTTGGCACCCAAAGAGCCACTGGCCACTACAGTGCGAGTGACTTCTTCCACAACTTCAGCTTCTGAATCCTCTACAATAGCAGTGCAGCCTACAGATGAAGCCAATCAACTAGTGAAAGCAATGGAAGAGATGTCTTTAAAGACAAATGAGATAAATAGATTGAAAAAATTGGTAGAAAATCTAGAGAATTCAAATAAATTAGCTCAGATAAATGCCAAGACACATGAACAAAAGGCTATCAAATTAAGTGAAAAGCTCAAGAAACTGAATAGTGAGTTATCTTTAACTGAGAAAATATCATACATTAAAAACTACGTTTGGAGCAATGTAATTGAATCCATCCATGATGTTTTGCCTTCAATTCAAGTAATTTTTGAGCAAAGAGAATTACTGCTAGTAGCTCAAGCAGAAATTCAAAAGACTCAGACTGATTTAGCTGATAAACCAGAGCAAGCTATAAGGCTAATCAATTTCCTTAACAACAAAAAAATACAGGAGTTGGAAGAGCTTAAAATAACAGACAAGACAACAACTATCCTAGAAATTAGGAAAGTCACAACAGAAAGAAATTTGATGAGGTAACTTGAAGAAAAATGTGAAGGTATGAATATTTCCATAACTAGATTTATGGTTAAGTTCACAAGTCTGAGACAAAAATGACTTCCTGATATCATGGTCATTAATGATAAATTGATGCCTCAAAATGACTATGATAATAATATTAGAGAGTTTGCAAAGGAACAGGTAAATAAGCCACAAGGGCAAGGCATTCCAACAGGGAAAGTCTTACTGAAGAATTTTGAGGATTTATTTTACTTACAACATGAGATCAAACACTTGTTTGTCATCAAGCCAACCTTTGCTAGATATACTGAAGCTGATGAGAATTTTAGGAAATTAAAGAATATAAAAATTCCTAAAACTGAGGATTGGAAAACACACAATTTTTCTATGAAAGATAAAAGACAAAACATGTGAAAAGAAGACAAAAAACTATTTTCAGATTGATAGTGAAAATAGATTTTATTTACAGCAGTAAACAATTTTGACTAAAGGGTTAAAGAGTATTAGTTTAAAAGAGTATTAGTGAATAAAGAGGTTCAGAAAAAGAGTATCAATCAAGGCAAATTAGATTCTGATAAATATCTAAAGAACCAACAAAGAGGACACCTAAGCAGCGAACTGCTTTATCCTCAAAGTTGTTTCTACTTCTTTTGAATAAAATAGGATAGCTTGTTGATTTGTTAAGCAGTCGTCTCTATTATTGTTGTAAGATATTTTATTTTCCTAAGTTAATTCCTAGAAGTTTTCTAGGATATTTTGTAAAACATTATGTATAAATACTTCACTCTTTATAAGTATTTTGGTGTGGAATAAAATTGCTGGAGATTACTATAGATATTTTGTTGGACTTGAAGGCTTTATGTTTTGAATTTAAGTAGCAGGCTGGATCAAACCAAATTGGCATCATACTTTAGGATTCCTGTGATGAGCTATTTGGAGTGAAGTACTCTCTAAACTTGTCATTGTTATCTTTCTCTGTTACATGCATACATCTATGTTTTAATTCTAAATTTGAATGTATAACTAGGAGTATTACTACAAGACATGTTAATAGCACCCTGTTTTTAACTAGTTATCATTTCTTTGTTTTCCTTTGATTTCTAGTGTAGAGAATTCTTAATTTCTCTCTCATTTGTTTTACCTCTATCAACTACTTCCATTTTCCAGATCAAAGGATCCTTAATTTCCCTTTATCCCGATCATACCATCTCATAAAAACACCTTTCCAAGATCTCCAAGGGTTATCTATCTTGCCCTGAAGACATTTTGCCTTTTTGGCCTTGATCCCAGTTCTGTTAGCTTGATTTAGACTCCATAGGCCAATGGAAAAATAGATTTCCATCTATCCATCCCTCCAAGTGAATTTTTCCCACCAAACCAATCAAAACCAAAACCAATTTCCCAATCATAACTAGCCTAATATTTTACAAAACAAACAAAGTTAAAACTTAAAGAGAGAGCCCTCTCTGAACCCTAGGAAGGCTAGATCCTAGAGTTTTAAATAGGTTTGTGGTTACCTCTAGTGTTATTTGACTAAAAACTGAAATCCCACAACTTAAGAAATTACTAGAGCGATAACACGCGCCATCTTCCATTACCCATCTAACACGTTACATATCATTACCTGTCACTTATCCAAGCATTAGGGGAATTTTGAGGTCTAAAATGGGCCTCCTAAGAAAAATGTACAACAAAAATAAACTTTATAAGAACCAATAGGATTCAAGATGATGATGTCAACCATGGGGGATGATTCACCATTTTTTAAGTGAAAGGGTAAAAATATAAAAAAAAATAATAAAATAATAAAACTAATTTTTCAACTCGTATTGTCAACTTATCTCCCAAATATTTTTCTAAAATTTTGAGTGAGAGTACTCCTTGGATGAAAAATTTAATTCCTCATCCAAGGAGTACTCATGTTTCATACTTTCGATGGACCCTGCTAAGCGAAAAATGATAAATACATGAAAAACGTGATTGCAATCACATTTTTCATGTATTTATCATTTTTCGCTTAGCAGGGTCCATCGAAAGTATGAAACATGGGTACTCCTTGGATGAAGAATTAATTTTTGCATCCAATGAGTACTCCCGCTCGAAATTTGAGTAAATAATTTGGGAGATAAGTTGAAAATACGAGTTGAAAAAGTAGTTTTTTTATTTTTTCCCTCTAAAATTTGATGATGTCATCAAATCTTATTTTATTATTTCTACTATTATTTTATAATTTACTTAGGAGGCCCATTTTAGACCTCAAAATTCCCCTAATGTCATATCACATTTATTATCCCTCCTACCCCACCATTACATAAACAATCGTCGTATGTTAATTACCACTTATCTCACCATTCATAAACCGCACTATGATATAATCCAACGACCGGCACACAACTTCGACCCCTGCTCATCATCCGAAACTTAACGTCAGGGGGGGAGGGGTCCGAAAAGAGTGGTTACATAATCCAACCCCACCACTACGTGGCACCCCCGCGTGATTTCGCACCCCCTTCTCATAAAACAATTGCCGCCGACGGACCCCTCCAAAATTACGCTTATCTGCTGGATGAAACCACCTGCTCTGCCCGCCATTCGTGTCATTTCACATGGACTGTGCTACTTTCCAATAAAATAAATTCCTGCACTCATATAACCATTAGCTAATTAAATTCAATGCTAACTGTTAAAGATAACGTACCCACGCCTCTTCCAATGGGAATTAAACCAAAATGTTTATAAATTCATTCTAAAAACCTGTTTAAACCTTCATTTTGATTCACTCTACTTTGTAAAAGATAATTACAAATTCACACTGATCGCCAAAACTCTAGAACAACAATCCCACCACTGTTTAAAGCATACTTTGTAGCTGTCGATATTTTTTTCAATTTGTAGAGCCTTGTTTCAATCTCTGCATCCATTTTTTCATAAGAAATTCTTCCTTCGTCATTCAAACATAACTAGTCATGCCTCCAAAGAACAAAGGACCGGAAGAACCAGTAAGTCTGCTACTTCATCCTCAAATTGAATTTCATCATATACCATTAGCAGACAAAGACCATAAGATTCATGAAGCCCTATGTGAGCTTGAATTTTTTGAAATGCATTGCTGGTTAGAGGATAAATTTCTTGATAAATCTAATGATATAAGGCTGTGGGATTCAAACTTGCCTCACTATATCTTTCCACACACCCATATTGCCCTGGAATTTGTCAGAAAATGCCAAGCCTGGTATGTGCCCAACCAAAGAGCTATTATCGCTCCTATAAGATATATTTTAGTAACCATAACTGCCCAAACCATAGAACAAATGATGCAAGCCCCCATCACAGAGAATTCCACTCCATTTTCTTAAGAAGCAGTGATTGAAATATATCAGAAATTGGATTTTGCAAGAAGGGCTAAAACCCTTGAGCTATTTATGACTGAAAATGCCCCATTACCCAAGAATAATCCTCCATTTCCATCATCCATTTTTCTTGAAAGAGCCAAACAAATCATCACATTTATTTCTTACCTTCTTGGTTATTAATCAGACTAATGGGTAGATGAAGCCATCATAGGATTCTGTAATATTCCAAATTGGAAATAGTAGCAATAAAAGTCATAATAATGTAAAAAACAACAAATATAATCATGACATGAGAGGGATCAATATAAAACCATAATTTTATTAAGATATCAGCAGAAATATACAAAAAGATCTTGAGGTACAAGCCACTCAAGCAATAAGAACAAGCCTCCAATGATCAGAACATTCAACGCATGAGTTGCTGCAACTGTATAGAATGATGGAGAGCAGTGAAAACACTATCTATATTAGTGTAGCTACTTATATAAACATACATAAATGGAATATGTCTGATAGAAACAAAAGAAAATCCCATAAAAGAAGATGTGGGCTCTAATACATGATTTCTAGCCAATCTGGAAAAGATTGCTAGAAATTCCAAGAAATATACAATGTGACAAATAAACCTGGGGTTGAGATGTCACTGAAAACTGGATCTAGATATAATGAGGCTATGACATATTTGAAATGATGATGTCCTCCTCCAATAGTATTTCTAAATAGAAGGTTGATCCCTCTACTCAGAAATAGACCCTCCTGATGAGCTCAATGAACCCTCCCAGCAATTACCTCTGAAAATAACGTAGTTCAGAAATGTGACTGTGATGTGACAGATGGTAGATGGTTGACTTGATGCCAAATATGTGGAAACATGCCTAGGTTCCCTCCTTGCTGATCCTCCAATGGATAGGCTACCTCTCCACTGAAAAACTAGCCCAGAAATAGTTCTATGTGATCCTCCTTTGCTGCACCCTGCAACATAACCCAACTCTAAACAGAAACTGCATTGTAGCTGAAGGAGGTAGCTTGGCCAGAATGCTAGAATGAGGAAATTCAGCTCAAATAACCTCTTCTTACCTGAGGATGAGGTAGGGATTCCCAATTAGGAACACCCTTGTGCTAAACAGCTTAGCAACCTTGCTAAATAGCAAGAGGAAGCAATTCTAAGCAGACGAATATCAAAATGATAATCTAAAAAATGAATAACAAAGGCTGCCATCCTCTCCATATATAGAAATTGAACCTCCTCACATTAGGTCCCATCCATACTTGTTACAAAGCTCATGCAATTTGTCCTCCACTAAAACTGCGTTGTCTCATCATAAAGGCCACTCCTCCATGACAACGTTGTTGACCTAGTCAAAGTTGACTGAATCAACATGATCCAATCCCTATTCACACCCAAAGGTGCTTAATCCAGCTACTTATTATTCCTCCTTTCACATTAGGAGTGTTATTATTCCTTCTAAAGAGGTTTATGGGCCTCCCTACCCAATTATTCACCTACCTAGTGATAAAACAAACTATAATATTCCATTTATAAGAAGGCTAAATTTTTGGAATATTACAGTCCTCTCCTCCAAAATTGTTCTTGTCCTCAAGCAACTGTAAAAGTGGAGCAAAATTCCTCCCTTCCTCTTCTTGTGGCCTCCTCATCAATAGTTCCCACCACATCTCAATATAATCTGCAATAAATCTACCCTTCAATGGTTCCTCCCAAGTATGAAAACCCAAATGGCTCATCATGAAAAAGTGGAAGGTGTAAGTGGAAACCTCCTTGCTATCCCATGGCTCCTCAAGGTAGAAGTGATGAAAAACATGGGGAATCTCATTCTCATTGAGATACTCCCATACCCATGCTATCATCCATTTGAAATGAGCCATCCTAGGTAGCTCATCAAAGAAATTCTCAACCCCTGGTTTATGGAATATATTGGGGCTGTATGGAGAGATTAGATTCTTCCATCCAAGTTGTTTCTCTCTCCATTTATGGTAAGTATGGGGTTTTTGCTGATCTTGGGCTGAAATTTCATGGCCTCCAAGAATTTCTCAAGTTACCCCACCAAACAAATCAGCCATGAAGTGCTTCCTCCAAGAACTCAAGTTCTCCAAATGGATCCTGCCACATGAAGAAAATATATGTAGTGTGGTAATCATGGTTTGCCCATTGTTTCTCCTGAAACATAAAACATATAAAATAGGGAGAATCATACTCCCAATGGACACCTCCAACCCTTGTGCCACTCTCCAAATAAAAATTCCCATAAACATAAGAACATCATCAATATATGGAAGCAAAAACTAGTGAAAACAAGTTTCCATATGACAACCGGAAAGTGGATCATAGTTCCAAACATGGAACCAGCATAGTGAATCCCTTGTCTTCCTCAAGAAAAATAATAAAAAGTGTCTTTCTAGCTACTTGTTTGTTGCCACAATCATCCTGCAAGATAGGATCATGAAAGTAAAATGTGGTGCCAATGGTGCACACCAAGAATCATGTGGCCTCCCCAACAAACCGCCAATATCATGGTCAACATCAATGTTGCAAATGGCCTTAAGTACATCAAAATAAAATATACAAGAATGGATAATCCTCCTTGGTACAACATGCTACTCATATAAATTAAATAAGTACAAATCATAATGCAAAAATGTACCTCCTCTACTATGTTCTTTGGTCATTGAGCTGAAATGGCTCAGCTGAAAGTCCTCCCTCACTCTCCATGAGTAGGGAAGTGGCTATGAAAACCCCTCCATCACCATCCAAACTATGCATATATCCATATGATAATATATATCCTATTGGATGCCCTCCCAAGTGAACTCCTCAATCAAAGAATGAAATGCATCAAGGTGCATCGAAAGAAAGTCCACATGTGCTGCATGTAGTAGCTTCCTCTTGAACTCAGAAACTCTAGTTAAGAAGACTCTGCCATAAGAATATATGACCTAATCAACCACCATGTATCTATCATCTCCCTCCAGGTCATCAAGAATCATGCAAGCACCAAGATCTTTGGAGTACTCTACCAGGAGTTGAGACCTCCAATATGGATCATACCTCCTAAGAGACAACTCTGAAAATTTGAAATGTGAAGCTCCCCACATGCTGTTTTCTTTTCATTTGACATCATCCATGCCAAATTCATCCTCCAAAGTGCTTCCATGCTCATCATTTGGCTGCTCATGCTCAAGTAGAAGTGGTGGCCTTTGGAAGTTGGATTCCCATGAGAAGCAACCATCTAAAAAGAACCTCCTGATCTTGGCCAATGTAAGCATGAGTGGCCTCCATTTACTCTAATACATGTAGGATTCATTCCATAAAGGAAGCACCCTATGTTTCTCCAAATCCATGGAGTGGTCCCCTTGCACCATGGTGGTGCCATCCTCTATCACTGCAACAACTTTTGTCAGCGCAGAATATGTAGTGAGAGTGGGTGATGCTGAAAATGGGAGAATGTCTCCCTCCTCCTTGAGTCTACCCTAGACTCTCTACGCTGTACTAGACCCCTCCAAGGTATCCACCTCTTCGAGAGCCAAGATTGGTGAGCCAAATGGCAATATTTCTCTCACAAAATCTAGATCTGGTGGCCTCCCAGGTGGAATTCCTCCATGTAGTGAGACATCAAAAATTGAAGTGGACTGTATATATGAGTGGACTGATTTTTCCCTCTCTTCACTGCGCAATAAAATCTCGTTTTGTGCAGAAACCTCCCGAAATAGATAAGGGTGCATTATCATCATCCCTTGATGCTGATCCTTCTTTTCTTCTCCTCCCATCTGCCAAGATTCACAACCCATAATAACTGATGCATGTTGCTCCGAAATTGTGTTTTGGTTCCCACATGTTGGATCAATTGGAACTCCTTGCAAAGACACAAAGGCTCCTCTAATGGAAGAAAGGTATTCCTTTCCATATTCATGTGGTGATGGATCTCCTCCTGATGGTACAATGCTGTTAGCTCTTCTCTGCTCATCCTCTTCATCAATCTTTGAGAATGCCTCATCATCAATGAGACACCCTTGATCTTGGTCTTCCCTTGAAGGAGGAACCTCCATGTCTTCATCTATAGAAGAGGGCTCTTCAAGAATTGGGGATCTTGCCCTTGGCAAGGCATCATGCATGTTTCTATCCTCTTCAACAGAAATATGGAGTGGAGTTGGCAAAATAAATCTCTCCAACTCATGCAAAGGTTTTGAGTTTTTGGGTTTAACAGAAAATGTTTCATAATGTTTAATGTCAAATATTCTCACTAATTTCTTAGTGAACCCTGCATAAGTGTTTAAATTTGCATGATAGAATAAAGCATAACTACAAAACCACCAATCATGGGCCATAACTTTGAGGTGCAGTGCTGCTACTCTAATGTCCTCCTTTTCTAAAACTTGGTGTAGCTGGAAATAGGAATCTAGCTCCTCTACCCAAGCTTGGGCTGTGCACTCTACTGATCCATCAAAATTAGATAGAAATATTCTACCTCTCTTGCTTCTATTATGGTTTCTAGATCTCCTATCTTCCTTTAGTTGGAAAAACCCTTGGAATTCCAAGTTCTTTTTGAATCTCCATGATTAAGATTCATACTCCTGAAGATAGTCACTCAAGCTCTCCTCCCTCGATGCATCTTCTTCCTCCATCCTTCTTGCAGTGAATGTGGGAAATAGGCTGCGCTGTGGATTTGCATGTGTGTCTGAATGCTCACACCCATCATGTGAATATCTAGGGCTTTATTCCCTTTCAAACCCTCTTGGAAATTTCCTACACTTCTCCCCTTTCATCTCCTTGAGATCTTCTTTGATATTTTTCATAGTTTGGAAAAGAAGTTGGGAGATCCTCTCTTCCTTCATTTCTCCAAATAATGGAGTCATGCCTTTGTTTCTTATATGCAACTTCTCTTTTCTGTGAGAAGAAGCTTCTCCTTCTAATGGCATAATGTCTTGAATGCACAGGTTGAGCCAAGATTATGCTCTGATACCACTGTAATATTCCAAATTGGAAATAATAGCAATACAAGTCATAATAATGTAAAACACAGAAAATTTGATCATGAAATGAGAGGGACCAATATACATATATAATTTTATTAAGATATCAGCAGAAATATACAAAAATATCTTGAGGGACAAGCCACTCAAGAAATAAGAACAAGGCTCCAATGATCAGAACATTCAACACATGAGTTGCTGCAACTGTATAGAACGCCAGAGATAAATGAAAACATTTTATATATTAGTGTAGCTAATTTTATAAACATACATAAATGGAATATGGCTGATAGAAAAAAAATAAATTCCCAGAAAAGAAGATGTGGGCTCTAATACATGATTTCTAGCCAATCCAGAAAAGATTGCTAGAAATTCCAAGAAATATACAATGTGAAAAATAAACCTGGGGTTGAGATGTCACTGCAAAATAGATCTGGATATAATGAGGCTATGATAGATCTGAAATGATGATGTCCTCCTCCAATAGTATTTTTAATAGAAGGCTAATCCCTCTACTCAGAAATAGACCCTCCCGATGAGCTCAATGAACCCTCCCAACAATTGCCTCCAAAAATAACGAAGTTTAGAAATGTGATTGTGTTGTGAGGGATGGTAGATGGTTGGCCTGATGCAAAAGATGTGGAAATATGCCTAGGATCCCTCCTTTCTGATCCTCCAATGGATAGGCTACCTCTCCATTGAAAAACAAGCCCAGAAATAGCTCTATGTGATCCTCCTTTGCTGCACCCTGCAACACAACCCAGCTCTAAACATAAAATGCATTATAGCTAAAGGAGGCAGCTTGGCTAGAATGAAAAAATGAGGAAATGTAGCTCAAAGAACCTCTCCTTCCCTGAGGATGAGGTAGGGATTCCTGATCAAGAACACCCTTGTGCTAAACAGCTCAAGAAACCTGCTAAACAGCAAGAGGAAGCAATTCTAAGTAGACGGATATCAAAATGATAATATAAAACATGAATAAAAAATGCTGCCATCCTCTCCATATATAGCAAGTGAAATCCTCACATTGGGTCCCATCCATACTTGCCACCAAGCTCATGCAAGTTGTCCTCCACTAAAACTGCGTTGTCTCATCATAAAGGCCACTCCTCCATGACAACGTTGTTGACTTGGTCGAAGTTGACTGAATCAACATGATCTGATCCCTATTCACACCCAAAGGTGCTTAATCCAGCTGCTTATTCTTCCTCCTTTCACATTAGGAGTGTTATTATTCCTTCTAAAGAGGTTTATGGGCCTCCCTAATCACTTATTCACCTACCTAGTGATAAAACAAACTATAATATTCCATTTATATGAAGGCTAAAATTTTGGAATATTATAGATTCATGTCCATTTTCTCCACAGATTCCAAACCCTATATCATATTCCATTTCAGTCAATTCATTCCAGATTCCATTCATGAGCAGTTTGTTAAATTCCCAACTAAAGAGGTATTCAAATATGCCTCTGTGTTAGTTTACCTGTTATTATATTCTTAGGGAGACAAATTCAAGTTTTCATTACAGAAACTGGATGAGGAGGGAAATCAACAATCAGTTATTTTTTGGACTATATTAGTGATGAAGGAACAAAAGGAATATTCATATAAGCAGTTTATAAAATTTTTTCTACATCCAACACTCATAGTACTAAACAAAATTAGAGAGCCCAGGATCATTGAATAAATCAAAAGTGTTGCAACTATCAGATCAAGCCAGAACAAGAGATTGGTATCTCTATCAAAATTTCACAGAACTTAGAGTCTATGGTTGTGATCTTCCCCCTTACAAATTACCAAAATTTCTCCCAATGAGGAGTTTTTTCATTAGAATACATCAAAAAAATTCTTAATGCTAATGAAGTACATTTTGTTTATGCTAAAAAGAAGTCACAATTCAAAATAAAAACTCATATAGGACCTTTTATCTGTAATAGCAGGACATCAGGGGAGGAAGCAGAAAAATTGCTGAAAGAGATGCAATTCAGCCTCAGTTTCACATGGTCATATGATCCAATTGGTGTTATTTCTAATCTAAGGGTAGAGAACAAATATACACCTTATTTTCACACACACAAACCAGAAATTAAAAGATATATGAATCAGCTTGAATGGACTGAGGGAACTTTATAGGAAGCTGAAGAACAAACAATATCTACATCAACATTACAGACTCTTGTTGCACAAGAGAGAGAAGGAAAAAGGATCATAGAAGATCAATCATCTCCAATGATTAACCCATCCAACAAAGAATTCAAAATCCATTACGAAAAGAAGATAAATCTCAATCCAAAAGTCAATTCTAGCAATGATTTAGAGAAAGAGGTTGTTATTATTACCAAAGAGACACCTCCTTCCACATAGGAAGGTGGTCAAATTACTTATACTTGTACTACTCCAACAGTTTCTCAAGATCACCATCAAGTCATTCAACCTAGTATAGTTGTTAAATGAGAGAAGGATAAGACTATCTTTGATACCTTCAAGGAGATAAAATTGAAGAATGAAATTTTGAAGACCAACACATACAATCAGTTTTGGAGGTAAACTCCTAGCTCTCAGAGTAGGTTTCTCTTAGCTTTTGATTCAGAGAAAGGAAAAGATGTAGTTTTTTTTCTTTAAGCACAAATTCCAAGCCAAAGTCAGCAGCAGATTACAAAAATACTGCATTTTAATTTGATATTAAGGACACACATCCAATAGATCAAATGGAGTTACATAAAAAAACTGGTGAGATGATTTCATCCACTCTCACTAATACTGCTATGATTTTGTCAAAATTGCAGGTTTCTTTGCTAATGTTCAATCACAGCTGAAAATAGGTAAATTTTCTTCATTTTCTAAAGACACAAGAATCAAAACTCTGGAAGACCTGGTGATCAAAATTGGATATGATCCTTCCAATGTCAATGTAATAGAAGAGATCATCAAAAATAAAAATGCTGACATAGTAGCATTAAGGAAGCAATTGAATATTCCATCCACAGAAGATCCTCTAGAAAAAGACATTGAAGAGACTCAGTCCTAGAAAACAGAAACGATGAAGCTGATTATGGAGCAGAATGATCAAATAAAATAGATGGAATCAGAAATGGATAAAATGATAAAGGAAAAGGAAAAAATAACAAAAACATCTAAAGTTCATTTAGAAGCAGTGCCTCTTGCAGTTATTCCTATAGCCAAACCTTCTACAACAAGTATTGTAGATGGAGTGGAGAAACTAACTAAAGCAATATATAATATGTAAATTCAGGAAGAAGAGATAAAGAAACTACAATACCAAGTACAATAGTTACGATATCAGAAGTCCAAAGATGAAATTTCACATGCAGTTGAAGCACAAACAACTAAAAAGATAATTGAGAGGTTGCAAAAAGAAAAAAAGGAATCAGCCATTGGAAACACTTTGGGCCAAGTAAAAGAAATAATATAGGAATATATCATTGAATCTATTAATGAAATTTGGCCAAGTATACATATTATATTTGAACAAAAGGAGTTGATATAGAAATAAAATGAGGCCTTTGTAACAATTAAAGCACAACTTGGAGATAAGCCTGCTACAACAAATAACATTATCAAATTTATGAAATCAAGGAACAGGTATGAGCTAGATGATTTAGGCATAGATGATAGAAAATAAACAATCCTAGAGGTAAAGAAGGTTCTCATAAAGAAGAATTTTATTCTTCAGCTTGAGGAGAAGTGTCATAGTCTAGAAATCATAATCCAGATATTTTTCATCAGAATAGAGCCTCTCATACATAAGGGATTGCCTTCTCTGTTTGTAATTAATGACAAATTTATGACCAAAAAAGATTATTGGAGAATAATTAAAGAAATTTCCAGATATACTGGCAAAATTTCAAACATCAAAGGCACAAGGACAAGAAGGACGCTGTTGGGAACACTAAGAAATGATATTTTTATTTAGTATGAGATAAAACATGTTTTTGTGGTGAGGCCCACTTTTTCCAAGTACACTGAAATGGATGAAGTTTACCATAAGGTAATAAAATTGACCATCCCAGATGAAAATCACTGGGAAAAATTATGTGAATTTTAGGGGTGAATGGTAAAATAGAAAAGTCAACTTCTGCCAGGTCATCAATGAGCTGACAAGTAGCGTACTCCACAATTATCTCCTTTAAACAACTGTTTTCTGTTAGAGTAGCACCAGCACATCAAATCAACTTTATTTCCATGTTCTAGTTAGAGTCTAATTTGGAAAATAAAACACTATCTATTACGATAAAATTTATGTAATTTGTTGTAAGATAATTTTTCTATAAATACTTCATTGTACGAAGTATTCTGGGTTGGATAATTTGAGTTTTGAGAAATCTATGTATTTCTGTGGATATTTTTTACACCTTTTAATGAAATCAAAGAAGTTGCAGCATATATTGTAATATTCATGTGGTATTTAGTTTGAGCATTGTGTTTTCATCTCTGTTATTTCATTTTCATTTAAGCTTATGTATGAAAATCTTACTAGTTTATAAACATAAATCAATAATATGTTCTATTTATTAGGATTTTCACAAATGTGCATTTCTTCCGAAGAATGAATTCATGTTATATGCTCATTCAGACTCCTACATTTTCTATCATCATATACACGACGATAACTTAATTGTGCTTAATAAGTCTACCTACCTTGCCTTATTTTATTCTCTGCAATTCAGCTTTTGAAATCAACTTTAGTTTCACTGATCATTATTTTTATTCAACAAACAAATTATAAAACAAATTCCAAACATATTAACTTATATCTATCCTAAAATTTGGTACTCAGCCTTAAATTGAATATTTTGAAAGAGACATAGAGAGAACCCTCTTTGGTTAGGTAGTGCTAGCTACCTAGCTAAAAGTTGGATTGTGGTTATCTTTCTTTAATCCTATTTTCAGCTTAGGAAGTTGGGGAGAGTGATAAAATTTTGGCGTCGTTGCTGGGTACACTATTGCTAAATATTCCCCAATAAGATTTTTTTGAACAGACTGAAGTCAAAACCTGAGCTAAATATATAATTCTTGATCTTAAGTTGGTTCCAAAAAGATATACCAGGTTAAACCCTGACCCTAATCCATCACCACGTATATAATCCTGAAGGTATTTTGAGAAAACATAAAACTAAGTCTCGACAACTGGGAAGAGTTTTTCCTCCACTGATTAAATCAAATTCCTTGCTGACGAGGTTTTTTTTACAGGATTTGGCTTTCTCTCTAGAATCTAATTTTTTTTTAATTAGAACCAAGTTTGGAACCTTTATCTCAGAAGCTACTTTTGATCCTTTTGATTTTGAGTCTTTTACACCATTTTATGAAACCTTTATATCTAAAACTGATACTGAATTTTGGTCCAATTTCCATAAGGTTAAAGGCTTAGTAGATAAATTTCAAGAAAACTATGAAAATGCCTATTTTCAATATCAATAGCAGACTTTTGGTACATATTTTACCTCATCTTCTCATACAATTACACCTTTTGTTACACCATTTTTTGGTCATCTAACCTACTATCATTAGATGGACCCAAGTACACCATGTAAGACCAATTTTACCCTAAGTAAAATTTCTTTCACTATGTAAAATAACTTAATAAAACACATTTATTAGGTTGTTTATGGTCTAAACAGAAAACCCCAAAAGGAAATATTAAACAAACCTATATTTGTTTGATTTTCCTCAAGGAATAATTAATTAAACAATAATTTAATTATTATTCCTGGTCATGTTTAACCCAAAACAAAGAAATTAACTAGATAAATCCTTATTTATCTTATTATTTTCTAGGAATAATTGTTTAAATCTTATTTAAATAATATTCCTTGTTAAATATGACTAAATCACCCATAAATAATTAAATAAATCATTATTTATTTGATTATCTTTTAACCACCTCCTTAAAATGATAAATAAATCGTTTATTTATTTATTATTCACAAATAAAAGCATTTGACCCAAGTCAAATACTTTTTCCCTCCAACAAATATAATAAAATATTCCATAAAAGGTGGATCTAGATTTGGTTAATGTTATTTTAATCATGCACCAAGATCTAGAATGACCCAATATTTTGTTATAAACAGGAGGGTTTTTCCTACCATTCTTCACCTTTTGTTGCCTATTAGATCACTCTGGATCTAAACTCTTGGTCTGACTTTGAGCCATTGTCATTGTCATATTTTCCATTATTTGCTGTGTGAGCTCCCTTTGAGTTCTATCTTTTTCTGGGTTTTCTACACCAACAGGAGAGAGAAATGCTAGATCTGAAGTGCTGAGGACTTCCAAGAACCCATCCCATTGAGGAGAATTGGAAACATCTTCTTGTTTTCCTCCCAGGTGCCCTTAATACAAAAAATTCTTTCAAAAATTGTTCTTGTCTTGTCTATTGGATATATGGAGCAAACCCTTATTTATACTGCTTAATGTCTTTCTATGCATAGATTTGGTTTTTTGCAGCCCTTGTCTTGATCAACTAACTGTAGATCTGAAGATATTGGCAGCCACATTTGATGTTAGGGCTATTAGTTATGCGTAGCTAAAGTGGTATTTTTTCGTACACTTCGACAAAGGATTCATACTAACAATTGGCGACTCCACACGGGTTTTCAATTATGACCGATGTCGTTTTTCATATTCCTGCATATCCAGCTACTTCAGACCCTAGGGTTTCTTTTCAGCTTTTTGTTTTTCCTATTTTCATGTTGTTTTTCACCTATAAAACCCTAAAACATTAAAATTTCTAACTTCCGCGTGTTTCTGGCCCTATTGCGCAGGTGACAGACATCAGCCGCAACTGAGATGGCAACTTTTCTGGAAATCTGCCGCCGGGACATCCGGAGCTTGAGGTTGCACTTTTCAGCCCATTTTCTGTGACCTGCACAGAAAACAGGTCAGAACCTGCGACCTGCCAATTTTTCTGCTGTTTTTCTGCAATTTATCTGGGTTTTTCTGAAGCTTCTGTCAGGGTTTTCCAGCCTCAGTCTCAACCCGTTTCGACCTGTTTCTAATCTATTTTGCTCATATAAGTGGGAACATAGCCCCCTAGGGCTTCAGTACCCTCCACTTTTGGTGGAATAGCTTTTATCTGTTTCAGGTCTGTTTTTTCAGAGTTTCATCCCCCCCCTCTCTCCAGATCTGATTCCTCCTTTTCAGACCCCTTTTAATCAGCTCTTCTCCCTTTCAAATCACCTCCTGAAGATTTGTTTGGATCTACCTTTAGGGCCTCCTCCTTGCCCCTTCTGCTTTTTGCTGATTTCCTCCTTTTTTTCCAGCCACCTTGCCTCTGCCTCTTGGCTGTGATCTACACCTCTTTTCAGCAGATTTCTCCTTTAGATCCCTGTCCCTTTCGACCCTAGATCTATTGGCCTCTTTTTAGTGTGTTTTGACTATATTTTTTCCCTCTTTTAGATTAGTTTTGAGAGACCCACCTTCTTGGGTTGGATCGATGCACTAGTAGCTGTTAATTTTCTATTATTTCAGCATTATATACTGTTTTTTACAGCATTATTTTCAGTTACGCAACACACTTTTTCTCTTTCTCTCAAAACGAAAAGGGTTTAAAAATTAAAATTAACGCACGCCACACACTCACCCTAAGCGAAGAAGAGCTTGGTTTACACCGCCAGGCAAAGACTTTAAAATCAATTGACACTGCACCTTTCCGCCCTTGTTTTGACATTGTAATCACTTGATTCTGCACCTCCCTGCCTTTGTCGGTCGTTCTTCTTCCCCTCGTGCCGTGTTTGTGTTGTCACCATTGCACCCCCAAAGCGCACATCCCAGAGACTTCTTGGCCTTCACCCTCAATTTCTGATCGGTCGACCTACTCCTTCCCGCTGTCGTCGAGTTAGTCCTCCTCCGAGTCCGCACTCCGACTCCTCTTCTGATTCATTGGGTTCTCCTTTTACTTCCGGTTCTCCCCCTGTCACCTTCACTATGTCTGGTCCAGGGCCTAATGCTAGCGGTAATCCCGGCCCTAATGTCGGGACTGCTACTAGCGGAACTTCCATAGGAACTACCTCGGCTGCACCCTTGTTCCCCTTCATGGTAGGCCTCAGCATTCCTGATTTGGACCGGTTGACAAATGACCCTATACACCATGATGCTAGTTGGCCTGCTATGTCGACAAAGCTCCCTTCTGACATCCCAAAGTTTGAAGGCCTTGCTGGAGAAGATCCTTCAAATCATGTCCGATCTTTCCACATGTGGTGTTCATCTACCTCCATTACCGATGACTCTGTCCGTCTTCGGTTGTTCCAACAAACGCTTACAAGCGCGGCTTCTAAGTGGTATGTTGATCAACCCCCTTCTTCTCATACCACCTTTGCGACTCTTGCCCGGGATTTTTTATCTTACTTCCAGCTTCCCCTTCGTTATGACACTGGTATCGAACTTTTGACTTCTTTCTGTCAATCATCTGCGACCCGCCTATCCGATCATGTCTGGGAATGGCGGAGACGAAAGAGCCTATGTCAATCCCCTACTTTTGAAGACCGTGTCTACATGGACTGGTTCCTTAGATCTCTATTGCCTCCTATCGGGAAAGATGTTGCGTCGCATTTTCCCCAAACCGAATAAGCCGCCCTCCAACTGGCGTTAAAATATGACTTGATCTACGCTCAGACAGGTTATGTTTATACCATTCTACCTGATCTCCCCAGACCCAGTGGTGTCAACACACAGGGGGCACGTCATGCCGCCGACAGTATTGTTGGAGCTCTCTCTCATCCATATGCCCCACCTCCCATGGGTTATGGTTTTCCTGGGGGAGGGGGTGGCACCTCCCGCACTTGTCCCCCTCTTGGTAGCACATATCCAGGATACAACATACCTCCTCTTTTGGCCCAACCTCCTGCTCACCATACTATTACCCAACCCCCTTATTATTTGTATCCGCAGTTTGGTGCTCCAACTCCACCAGCATCAGCACCTCCGCCTCCCTTGCCTTCTCAACCCCTACAACAGCAGTCACCTGCCGTTCTTCACAATCCTTTCCCCAATCAACAGCAGCAACATCAACATATGGTTGACAACCTGCCACAACCCCATCAACGGGGCAATGGTGGTTCGAATCCTTCCAGCGAAGGACCATCTGCCATTTATGGCATCGAGAGTATTGACCTTCAAACTCGCGCCAAGCTTTATGGAGCCCCTACCATAGATGCTCAAGAATCTGGAACTAGTTCCATTCCGCCAGCGCCTAACGATTTGCATATCGAAAGGCCTAATGCTGAACCTGTAATTCGTCCCCCAAAAGGGACACTTCGATGCACGACTCACAATACCTCTGCACGTGCAGCCCAAAACTACAATATTGTAGAAGATTTGGCGCAGGCACCGTCAGCCATGTCTGCACTTGAAGTATTACAAACATGTCCAGCACAAAGGAAAGCCTTGCTTTCGGCCATAGGCGGAATAGATCCCCAAGATTCCATGCTAGCAGTCTTTGATATGGAAAAGGCTAAACCTCGCCTCTCGCATCAACTCGCATTCCCGGTGCAAGTGGTGTCGAAGAGAAACCATCCATCGCACGTAAGCGAAGGTTAGCCGACACTGCGTTATGTCTGCAAGCTTCTTCCAGATGGTGGGTTCCTCTACTCTGCCCCGCCATCGAATTCACTGAAAGCTTTCGGTGACACACGTTTCCTGCAAGGATACCTTTCTGGCTTTCCGTCCACTCTTGGTGGGAAAACGGTAAACGTGGACGTTGAAGTCGTAGAGCGTCATCTCGACTATAATCTGTGCTCGGTCGCGAGTTGTTCTTATGCTATGACCGCCATCGTGTCTTCGGTCTTCGCGACTCATCCTATTTCCATTGGATGGGAAAATAGTCACGGTCGATCGTATCCTTCGCTTTTGATTATTCCACTTTGCAATTAGCTCTGTACCCTTAATAGGAGTGTCACGACACTTACGTCGATGCTCCCGTGCTGCAGTCTTACGAAGGCATCTTCCCTCTTTTGGGTTGTTTTCCTCTACATTGCCTCGGATCCCAAACACGGTTGCAATGATATCCACCTCTTCGGATGGCTCTATCGACCCATGGATCATTCCGGCTCCTTCGGAAATTGATTCCTATGGAGATCGAGATGCCGCTTTCGCCGGTTGAGTTGGCTTACGAAGCCATCCAAGTCGCATCTGAACCCTCCATGATAGTTTTACCACGGTACAACCCTCTCTCCCATAACGGGATTCTCTCCAGGATCTCCTCAATGAATTCTGGCCTACGGACGAAGCTATTTGAGAGATCATGTCATTAGAAGAAACACGACCTTGGAAGGGGATTCCTCCAGCTTCGATGATTGATTCGGAGGGCGATAAAAGCTGAGAAATCCGATCTTTTGACCAACACGGTGTTCCCTCCTCTTATATGTTGTCCACATATCAATTCGGAAAGACATGGGTAATCTTTCCAAGACATTGCTCATCGATATCTCGGTCAAGGCAGTGTCATGGAGAATATTCCGTGTGCTTCTCAAATATCACACCTTTCCAACTTGCTTTCGGCTGGAGCGGTACTCCCGATTAGTGTGAAATCCCATCGCTTAAACTAGACGTTGAACTCTGCCGCTTCATGCACCTGAAGAGCGCTTGCTCTCGCTCGATCACTTGGAAGAAACTCGTCGAGATGCTACTAGCACTCGAAGCTCACCGACACGGAGTTAAAGCCCAATACGACAAATCATCGAAGCCTCGTTCTTTCTAAGAGGCGATCTTGTTCTACTTTATGATCAAAAACGACCTCTTGGTGAGACGCTCCAACCATTGTGGCTCGGTCATACATCATTACTAAAGCCCTCTCAGGCTTACGAACTACGGGAGCGTAATGGAATTCCACTCGAGGCCCCGCAACGGGCTCTATGCGAAGAAGTATTTTGCCTGAATTCACACTAGGCATATGCTTCTAATAATTTTATGTATATAAGTTTTGCCTATTTTTATTTTGATCGCACGGATTATACGGCTGGTTTGATGTTTTTCTCATGTAATCTTTTCTTTACCGCACGGATGTCATCACACTCGTTATCATACGTCGGGTATCACACGGAGACGGTGCTAGTCGTCACACTAGGCACATTGCTTCGGTAGCAGGTTCTCCACGCCAGTCGGACCTTCTTGGTTCCGGGGGATCTTCTGGGAAATAGCATACAACAATGTGGCGAGGTACATGTCGGTGATCCAACTCCTCCACGGAAGCGGCATCTCGTGACATCTCCGATTTAGTGGTCGGGTTCGGTCCCAACTCATCATTATGCGGCTAAGCAATCATTATCGCGTCGCCACCTGTGTTGTTGCGTTATTTTTTCTGATGCGACTTTTAGAACGTCAATTTCAAACGATCACATTTGAGCACGTTTCCTAGGAAATTTAAATAAAACCATTGATTCTTTGGCAAATTATGTATTAGATTGGCATTTGTCACATTTATTGTAAAAGATTTACTCATGAGTACATATATTTTTATCACATATAAAAAATGCATAAAAATTTAAAAACAAAAAATCACCAAAAAAATATATATATATAGATATATGTCACGTCGATACACTGGGAAACATCAAAAAGAAAAAAATCTCCCAAAACTCCGGGTGTTTTTAAAAAAATTTTGGCTCACTAAGCCATGCTCGTACTAATACATCTACTCCAAGCAGCTAAACGTGCTCATAATAGCATACAGCCCCATCTAACCATCTCTCAGAAGGAACCGAATCTCTCTACGCTTGCAGAGTATGCCGCTAACGGTGGCCGGAACCTCCCGCAAGGCAGTGGCGCCACCGCTCACACTGGACCCTCCGGAGTTCTGGAGAGTTCATGTAAAATACGCAGGTATCATTGCGTGGCTTCGCCTCCTCTATGGGTGCGCCCGGTAGCACGGGTAGGCGCAATCCTCGCCGTGCATGGCGAGGGCCCCGGGCGGACGGACGGGTGCCACATCTGTGTCAAGCAAACAAAGTTTCATGTCAAAATTTCATTTTCACCCTTTTCAAAAAAAAAAAAAAAAAAAAATTACATAATGTTCAAAAGCTAAAAAACAAAAAACTTCTTTGAAAACGGTGATCATTTTTCTTACCATCGGGCCCCCACTGGGTGCCGAGGGCGAGACTGGCTCGGGGATCGCTGTGAAGTTCATCCCTGCATAGGGATAATCCTCAATCATGATGATGCGAGAGTCCGGCCAATCAAAAAATCCCTCATCGAAACGATTGACGGACGGGACCCTCTCCGTTAGTGGAAGCAAGAAATTGCAGAGGGCACCCTTTCCGACTCGTGGACCCAATGGCGGCTGTTGGGATCCTGGGCCTCATCGGTGGTATCCTCTCGTATGAAGAAACAATCGATGTTCCCTTCACCCAAATTCTCTTTGAGTACGGGTCTTGAATGCGGTAAGCTCTGCTCCGGACCAACGGACTACCCGTCCACACCCACGATCGAAAACACACGAGAGGCACGCCTGATCCAAGGCCCAGAGCCTCCAGGCCTTGGCGCCTATGCTGACTCTTTGGCACACCCCTTGAAACGAACAATCATCCATGAGGCAAGACCCGCAAGGGGTCTCAAAGTCACTGTGCAGCGTACCAGGTTACTTACGGCACAGGTGCCACGTATCGGCGCAATGGATCAAATGTCAGGCCCGTAGAACGGTCGGCTACGGACCCCCGGAAGTCAAGTTGAGCCTCGCCCCACGACATGACAAGCCGGTCAAAAAGTAAACATCGCGCCATCTTTTTCGGTAACGGCGAGCTGGGTACCACCAATCCGAAGAACTTGGCAAGTGTCTCTCATCCCAACTATTTGGATCAGCCACCTCGGAAGTCTCTTGACCCCTCATCGAGTTCCTAGCGACATATTGAGCAATCCGCATCTCAGGAGAGCCAGTAAGCTGTTGCATCCGACTACCATTTCTCGTTCTTCCCGCTCATGCTCTCTTTCTCGCAGGATACTCATGATTAACAGTGAACACCTGCAAATGCAACATTTTCAACCGATTAAAAATTTGCACCGAGACCACTTCAAAAATGAAAAATTGAGTTGCTGGCATGTGGCCACAACACGGTCACTAATACAAAGCGAGAGCGTTCTAACGCTTACATCCCTCACAGGGTTATTAAGCTTAACGCATTAATTTTGATGTACTCGACCCGCGTTGGCGCAAATATTTTCTAGGGCTTCAAAATTTCTAATTTTGAACCACGATAAAAACTAAAAAATTGGCATTCGTAGTATGAGAGTTCCCCAGCTCTTACACGGATCTCGCGGAATAGCGTGCCGGATCGGCCCGTAATCACCCGGTGAAGTTTTCACCCCTTTTTTCCACTCTCAAACTTCTTCACGGCACTTGAAACGGTGAAAATGAATGTTGACCTTCATATAAGCTAGAGTACGAGGCCATGACTCTCTTAAGTCGGTAACGAAATTGGTGAATTCTCTTCATACATGTCAACAACTCTTGAGTTGATGCGTGGATTCTAATAAGGGCTCAAGATTTATGACGAGACACACTCATGTTTTACTCGGCGTTCTTTTTATGGTATTTTTCTTGCTCGTTAATCCGAAAAACCACTCAGAGTTCTCTTCTTCCGGACTCGTTAAACTTACACGAAGTTGGCATCGGCGTTCTTTTTTGGTCTTTTCTTGCTCGTTAATGCGAAGAAACCTAGGTTTTCTTCTTCAAGCTCGTAAAAACTATGGAGAAATAACGAGCATTCTTTTTCGAATCTTTTTCTTGCTCATCGAAGCAGAAAAAATTCCGAGTCACCTTTAATCGGACTCGTTAAATACTGAGACAAAACGAGCCATTCTTTTCCTCTTTTTCAACGCTCTTTAAACGAGAAAAAAGTGAATTCAGGTTTTCTCAGCGTGACTCGTTAAAATTTCATGGAGGGTATCGAGTTTTCTCCATTTGTGACTAGATTAAAATTTCACTGAGTATCAAATTTTTCTTCGCGTGACTCGGAGGGTACGAGTTTTCTTTGTTGGACTCGTTAAAATTTCACAAAAAGTTTGAGTTTACTTCGTCTCCTCGTACTCATAACAAAATAGATACAGAAGCGTCCATTGAACATAGATTTCTCACTTTCCGGACTCGATGGACTAACTTACGGAAAATCGACTGTTTGGGCTTCTTATTACCCCTTTGCCGTGCACGGTTATCAAAGACAGAGCAAAGGTACTAATGGAGCGAATCTTTACGACATTTTCGGACTCCCTAAACATGAAAAATTCACCGAGTTTTCGTGTTGGACTCGTTAAACCTAATCGGACGAACATGGAGTTGTCTTTTACGACATTTTTTCGGACTCTCTAAACATGAAAAACACGGGTGCTCATCTGGACTCGTTAAACTTAATCGGATGGGGCACGAGTTGTCTTTCACGACATTTTTCGGACTCTCCCCAACATGAAAAAATTCAGGGTTGCTCCATCTGGACTGGATAAAATTAATCGGATGGGGCCTGCAGTTGTCTTTCACGACGTGCCCCGGACTCTACTCTAGAAAACTATGAAAAATTACCTTGGGTTTACTCGTGCGGACTCTCGTTAGCTTAAATAGAACAGGGAAAAATTTGGACAAGATGGATATTACCTCTTGTTACATTTTCAAAAGGTCGATTTGGCAACAAAATTCTTGAACATGGCATAAAACTCTTTAGCGGAGTTAGCCGAACACCATATCTTAATTAATAGCCTTCATTTCTGATGTCTACTGGTAAGTCTAACTTACCTCTTTGGTGTTCATGTTGCTTCATTGCCCTGAGTACCACCAACTAGAGTGCCTTCTATTGTTCGAAGCAGATCCTGGCTATCTCACTCCTGTTATCAACCAAACCGTTCATTATGCCGAAATTATTTGTCGTCTGACGGTTCCCATTCACTCTTTATACATCTCAAATCATAAACAAAATCAGTTGGTTTCCGTTTCGTGTTGGTGATGTAGGACGCCTCGGTGCCTACCTCTCAGCAGATCACTTCCCTATCGACTTCAACACCTTATCTAGGAAGTTGATCCGAGGAAACACATCGGTACCGGATAGCACGGACCATCGGTGGCAGGTAGTCACCATGTGTTTGATCAAGGATCTTCATCATTGGCTCTTGGTCGAATGATTCTACGGAAGTCATTCGACGGCTTCAACTCCTTTTATTCACACTCGCTAGATTGTCTGGGCATCTTAGGGACCATCATCATTATGGTGGCCACCTTCGCGTACGTGCTGATTTTCATTATTGGTTGTGTCAGACGATTTCTTATGTTCGATGACAACTCCTTCATTCACATGTTGAGGAATATGCGGTTTAAGATCGGCGGTCAGAACCTTAGAACCATTCTGCCATTAAAGTTATTGTATTCCCAAAAATTTGCGATATTGTTTATGGAAATGATTTTTATTTTAATCTGTTACCAATAGAGACACTTCCACTTTGTGCCTATTGGTGGATATTCTTCCTTATCTCTATTCTAGAGAAATCATGTTTTTAAAGCTACGAGAGTATGGGACATACCTGACTCTTGGCAAATACTATAATTTCTGACATATGTTGTTGTTTCGGGTTTTTCTAGGTCTTTTCGATCTCTCTCTCTCTACAAAAGGTATAAAAGTATTTTGGCCATCGTCTTCGTCTACGTACACTTTAGGGCACATCATTACGAGGTCAAAATACCTCCTCATCAACTCGGAGGAAGACAAATATGGAAGAAGTACAAAGACCTAAATTAAACCTATTTCTACCGGAGTAACGCATACATAGAACGAAACAGGCGTTATAAACGCGAGAGAAATGTATTAGCGTTAGTGGCTAGAACCTTCTTTACACCCAGTGGTCGCATTACCCATGTTTTAAGTTTGAATTGGGAAAAGAGCGGAGAAAAGATTTGAATCTGCGACTTTCCCTCACGAAGGAGTCGGTGCTGCAAAGGAAACTGCGAAGCACCAGTTCATTATTGGTCATTGCCATAGAAGAGAGGCGGAACTCCAAAGAGGCAAAAGCATGGAGATCAAGGAAACATCTAAGCCTTTTCCATTCCAAACTAGTGGAAAGAAGAGACAGCAATGGCTTTCTCCCTCTACTTTTATAGAAGGAAGTGAAGGCTCTTAATTGAGTCGGAAAAGTTACTCAAGAGTTCTTACAGCCATCTTGTGAATAGAGAATAGTGTGACATTGTGAAGGCCAAGAGTCAAAGAGGCTCTCTAGAGAGCTTGTTGGCTTGGACTTCTTCACTTGGTAGAGAGAAAGTTAGGAGAGCGGGGAGGGCTTGGGTACAACGATGGTTGTAATCCTCCTTCTTGCAAAATCAATAGAACTATGTTTTGTTTTGTCCATTCGATGCTTAATGTTATATTGTTATTTCAATATTTGTTTAGTATGATATGAATGGCTCGGATATGTATAATCTAGATGTTTATTTTGATTTAATTGATAGAATACTTGTTATATTAGAAGTTACGCGGGTGCTTTGGTGATTGCGGGGATTGATTTGGAGCCGGCGAAGGACTCTTACTTTCTTTGCTCGGCGTTCTCCCAAGGATTCCAAAACCATCAAATAGGTAATTCTCTATTGTATTCTTTCAAGTTGCTTCAAGCAATATGAACATACTCATGCCATCTTTATGAACGGCATAGCTGTCACGGCCCTGTACGCACAGAGCCGCAAGCCACGAGAGGGATCTACGAAAACCAACCACCCAAGCGGGTTTACCCTATAGCGGGCATCAAAGGACAAGGCTGCCCACGACAAACTCGACCCCTCTTCGACCTCCACATCATACCATCTGTGCTTTGTGTGATGACCCATCGGTCACGCCACCCATACATGCGAATTGCTTCATCTCAGGCACAGAATTTGTGTCGCGTTCCCCAGTCCATGGTCCCGAAGCCCTCTTGTTCCTTCCGCGACCGCGATGTAAAGGAACCCAAAGACTATTCACACCAACCACCCACATGCTTTGTGTGATCTCCATGGCCATTACACCCACCTTTGTCCCCGCCTCGGGGACTTTTGCACCTCTCTAGCCGCAGTGTAATTCGAGAGGCCAAGCGCAATGAGTCACCTCTCCCTATTTGCGCATTTTATTTGGCAAAATACCGGTTATGGCCAGTCCCATTATTCCCCTCCGAGTATCGAGATGACGGAGTCTTTGTCCAACATTTTCTACCTATCATCATCCATGAGACCTTCGAGGAACATTCCATCTCAATCTTCCCCTCTTGTTTCACTTGACCTTCCCTTGCGTCACCTTGGGCTCAACATCGGTAGATCCTTTATCTTCTTACTCTTGTCACCCCTTGTGACGCGCGCATGTGACCCTCTCTTCTCATGATGATGATTTAGGTAAGCTTCGCCACGTCGGAGGTGGTCTTTCTTCCACCGGTCACTTACTGTCTTCTATCACGATGACGACATTATGGAAAAAATCCCCACTGACTTTCTCTGTCCCCTTACATCGAACCCATGCATTTACACCACATCCCCCTTGTGGCAATACATTCTGAACCCAATGTTTGGGTAAGGGGTACACATTCGAGAGACCAAGAGAAGCAATTCTCCACAACTCTCCTAGTGTATCACAGTCCTCTGAATTTAGTACCATTATTCTTCCACATTTAGAAGAACCTCCAAAGTCCATATCTTGAGATCCTCTAAGGATGATACCCCTTATCATTCCTTCATCTTACATCAGCCTCTATCTGGGCAATTTGTTGTTGACTGACCTATGGCTTTTCTACGAGCATCAGTTCATTATCTCCAACTCCTCTCTTTGGGATAGTGACTTCCAGGTATACCTTGAAACTTAAAGTCCATTTGCTTCTCTCTTCAACACCAAAAGAGATTGGTAATCCTCCAATTCACTTCTAAAATGCATAACCATAACGAAAAAATGTGCCTACATCATTAAAATGTTTAAGATTTGCCTACAAATAAATTTTTTGGCATGACCACAACATGCTTGGGGGCACCTATGCCCCTCAACCATAACCCTCCTCAAAATTGAATTTCTTCACTTGCAACACTCATACTAGGGGCACCATTTGGCCTCCATACTTATCTATGCCTAGTGTTGATGTTCTTCATGGAGTTACTGATCTTGTATTCATGTTTTCATGGTCCCCCATTGGACCTTTCTGTGTAGCAACACCATCAGGTCACACCCTTGTTTAGAGCATCCAGTTGAGTCATCATCGCATTCATGGAGTCTATCCAGGAGTCCTTTGTACCCCACCATATTCCTCCATCCCTTCTGTTGCTTGGTCCCTCTCTTGTGTACTTCCTGCTTCATGGCCTTCGGTCCATTGTCCCCTATCCCTCATGATATTGTGTTAGTCTGTTTGCCATGTCATTCATGCCCTTTATGCTCTAACAAGGGAAGTACGTCCATTTGCTACTCGGTCCCACTCCATTTCATCATCATCATTGGTATTAGTCTGTCCCGAGTCTCTCTTATTTTCTCTCATGCCTTAGTTGAGATCTCTCATTGCCTCACCTATGGCCGGATATATTCATCGACATCGGCTCCTTCATTCTAGAGAAAACGGGGTCTGGAGGGACCCGCGGTTCCGGCTTCCTCTTGGTCGGTGCCTCGGATCGGGTAGGGATCCTCTCCTTCCCCTTTGACTTGATTGTTTCTCCACTCTGACTCCTTTCGGCATACTTAACATCCGTATGCTTGATGGTTCGATGCGGCTTAACGACTCTTGGTGATTCCCGGGTTTGTGTGAGATGTCTCAACCCTCATGAGGGGGTGGCCTTGCGGTAGCCCCCACATGCTCGGATGACCTCTTCCCTTTGCGGCCTTCGATGCGGCTCCATATATTTGATGATTTTGACTCGCCACTTGCGGCGCCTCTTTGTTGCATGTATCGGTCAGATTTTGCGATCCCTTCCCCATTTCGGGGGGCATTTGGGTTGTATTTTTATCTCATGTGTAGGATATTATTGTATAAGTCTGTTTGTTATCCCGAGCACAACATGTATCTGTGGGATTTCTCATTGTATTTTTATATCGACATGTTTATACGGTGTACTTTATGGTTCGGTCCCTTGTTTCTTGGACACACTATTCTTTTGTACTTTGTCTCGGCGGGCATAGGTGTCGCCTCCCCCCGCCGCCTTTGCTTTAAGTATATCATAAAAGACTTGTTGCACCTATAAGTCTCGTCTCTGAGTCTAGTTCTTGACACATTAGTCTACCTCCACATTTCTCTCTACGACTTCCCCTTTTGATGTACGGTGATTGAGTTCTTACAACGTACTTTGGTCATACGATTTTCTCTAACACTACTTACTTATTTGAAAATCTGACTACACCATTTTTGGTCATCTAACCTACTATCATTAGATGGACCCAAGTACACCATGTAAGACCAATTTTACCCTAAGTAAAATTGCTTTCACTATGTAAAATAACTTAATAAAACACATTTATTAGGTTGTTTATGGTCTAAACGAGGAAACCCCAGCGAAATATTAAACAAACCTATATTTGTTTGAATTTTTCTCAAAGAATCAATTAATTAAACAATAATTTAATTATTATTCACAGTATATTTTAACCTTAAAAAAAGAAATTAATTAGATAAATCCTTATTTATCTTATTATTTTTAAAGACAATTGTTTAAATCTTATTTAAATATGTGCTTGTTAAATAAACTAAATCACCCATAAGTAATTAAATAAATCATTATTTATTTGATTATCTTTCAACCACTTCCTTAAAATGATAAATAAATCATTTTATTGATTTATTATTCACGAATAAAGGGATTTGACCCAAGTCAAATACTTTTCCCTCCAACAAATATAATAAAATATTCCATAAAAGGTGGATCTAGATTTGGTTAATATTATTTTAATCTGGTATGCCAAGATCTAGAATGACCTTTGTTATAAATAGGAAAGTTTTTCCTACCATTCTTCACCTTTTGTTGCCTATTAGATCACTCTGGATCTAAACTCTTGGTACGACTTTGAGCCATTATCATTGTCATATTTTCCATTATTTCTTATGTGAGCTCCCTTTGAGTTCTATCTTTGTCTAGGTTTTCTACATAGCAGGAGAGAAATGCTAGATGCGAAGTCTTTGAGGACTTCCAGAGACGTATTCGGTGGAAACATCTTCTTGTTTTCCTCCTAGGTACTTATGTCTAAAATTCTTTCAAAAATTGTTCTTTGTCTTGTCTATTGGATATATGGAGCAAACCCTTATTTTTACTGCTTAATGTCTTTCTATGCATAGATCTAGTTTTTTGCAGCCCTTATCTTGATCAACTATTTGCAGATGCGAAGATATTGGCAGCCACATTTGATGTTAGGGCTATTAGTTATGCGTAGCTAAAGTGGTCTTTTTTTGCCCTTGACAAAGGATTCATACTAGCACCTTTTGTTCCTCCTTTCACATCCATCTTTACCTTTACTCGAGTTACATTTCCAATCCACACATCACAATTCACGTCTACCTACCTCTCATTAACCATGGCCATATTTGCTCATTGATTCTACTAGGCCTTCTTCTTTGCACCTCAAAATAATTAGGAGGCTACCTCTTTTTGATGGAACATAATAAATTACAACCTATCAGCATGTGGCTAAAGTAATTGATTTTATAAACCTTGAAGAAATAGACAATGATGATGCTAAGATGTGTGTGCTCAGAGTTTTCTAGATAAAGAAATGGTTAAACTCTCTTGGTACAGTACAGTGGTACCTAACAAACTAATTGATTTATTCATGGAAAAATGGTAAGAAGAAGAAAAAAATCACGCAAATTCTAGCTAAATATAATGCCTTGAAAAGGAATACAAATGAAACTATTTCAAATTCACGACTATATTTAAAAAAGATATATGATTCAATTCTGATAATATCAGCCTCCCCCAGGCCTTTCTTTACTCCATTATCTTGACGATTTTGATCTAGACATGGCTTATAAACCTAGGGAAAGCCATCAAGTGGAAGAAATGGAGTGAGTGTAAACCAATATGATTTTAAAAAAGTTGATGGAGTCAAAATAGAAAAAACGTCACAATAAAATAAGAAGCATCTACTTCATCGGAAGGAAAAATTGATACTTTGATCAAAGCTATGGAGAAAATGACGAATAAGATCTCCAATGTTGAACCCTCCCATAAAAATCCAATTTGAGGTCAAAATCAGCAACCTAATACGCAGGATCAAACAAATAGAATAGAGAGGTCAAGATCCACAAAGTCAACAAAAATTTGAACCTGAATTTCCATGAGTTATCTGCAAGAGAGCCATTTTGATGAAGATGATGAGAGAAGAAATTTCTGGGGAAAACCATTTGTTTCAAGAAAATCAACAGCACTGTACCCTCCTTGAAAGATCAATATTATATAGAAATTTGTACATCGGAAAGACCAACAATATGTCATGTCAAATGAAGATTTAATGTGCACTAATGATTATCGAAGGGATATCAAAATTCCCTCACCCAAGTTCAAGGCCGGTATGGTTTGAGGACTAGAAATGTTCCTCTAATTGCCAATCAAAAGAAGCGAAATCTCAAACCAATACTCGGCAAAAAGAAAAATGCTGCTCAAAGAAAGCAAGAAAAGGCACTTGCTGCGTCTACACTCTCCCAAAGTTAATGAAGCATACACCAACAATCAAAGAAAATATTAGAAGTTCAAGAAGGTGGATAGAAGAAACTAACTGTCAAAGAAACCCTTTGAAAAGAAAGACACACCACTTAAAGAGGTA
This sequence comes from Pinus albicaulis, assembly GCA_034641835.2. Lineage (NCBI taxonomy): Eukaryota > Viridiplantae > Streptophyta > Pinopsida > Pinales > Pinaceae > Pinus > Pinus albicaulis. Next base: position 52,896 of record JAXQQM020091281.1, read on the forward strand.
GATAAGCATCGTGCTTGTTGGGGTTCCATGTTTTGGCTAAGATTGGCAGAACCAAAAGATGAGACAACATCAGAACCACTTTGGGGCCTAGGATCTAGCCCTCACAGACCGGAGAGGATCTCTCCAATGAAACAAAGAATGATATATCTTTGAAAGCTCAAATTGAGATATTAGGCTAGTTAAGAAGTACGGAGGGGTTTAAAATGATTTGGTTGGTTGGTTGTTGGGTTAGTCATTAGATCATGGACTGAGAAAGTAATGGGAGGAAAAGACAAAGCGACGGGATGCTTCGGCAAAAAAAATAGGTCGAGAAAGTGCCATCATTGGGCTATGGAGTCATGAGAAATCAATACATGCAACAAATAGCCAAGGCTTTCAAAGGAAAGTCATCTACCCTAAATGATCTTTTTAGATAGATGATGGAATGGAACATTAAGGAAAAGAGAAAGTGAGAGAAGGAAAGCAACCTACTTTTTGTCTATAGATCGAGGTCGAGAGGTCATTTAACTCCGGACACAGCGGGCATACTCTGGCGGCTCTCAAGGGAAGGACAAAGGGGCGACTTATAGATCGGACCGAGATCATTTAACTCCGGAGTCAGCTTTAGCATGCTCCAATGGAAAAACAGAGATAAGTTTAACAAAGGGATGTTAGAAAGTCTAGGCGGTTGCACAAGATCCTAGTGGACATGGCTAACTCCAATCCCAGTGTTCCCAAATCTTCCTGACATAAACCCAAAAAGAACATCTAAGAAATGATTCATTTTAATTCATACATGACTACTTGAGCAATAACATCCACTATGCTGGTTAAACCAAGTGAAAACACTTCTCGGATAAAAAATTTTTGAAGATAAGCTTATAAATGGCATGGAGAGCGGGAACATAGGGTACCTAATAAGGGTAAATCCTATAATCCAAACTTCGATGCAAGCCGAGCGAGAAAATGAAACAATATGAAATGTAATAAACAAAGTTGGAAGAACATCACCAAAATTAATAGACCGAGGATCTTTGTGAAATGTGCTTTGATTAATTGATGCAAAACCGATCACATACAACTGAGATCAATGGCTAATACGATCCGGACTTCTCCTCCCACCCTACTACAAAATAACTACTACTTTCTCCCTCCCAAGAGCGTTCTAACAGTCAAAAATGAATCCTTCATGCCCAACAACAACAACTCAACAAGCTGGACAACAACTAACAACCCAGCAACCAAATCATTTAAACCCCCTTTGTGCCATAACTAGCCTAATATCTCAATTTGAGCTTTCAAGATGCTATCATTCTTTGTTTCATTGGAAGATCCTCTCACGGTCTAGGGCTAGATCCTGGGGCCCCAAGCGGTTGATGTTGTCTCATCTTTGGTCTTGCCAATGCAGCTAACATGGGAACCCCAACGAGTGCTCATTTTTCCTTCAAAATGAAATTGCTAAATTAAAGGAATCTATTCCTCGGCGGGATAATGAAGAATGATGAGTACAAGTTTCAAGTTTCTAAGTTTCTTAGAGTTGATAAAACATCTAATATGGTTAAATTTAGTGATGATTATCTGACTTCTTTTTGGTCTGTTGTTGATGGAAAATCAAAAGATAGTGAAGTTCATCCTTTTACTTAATTCTCAAGATCCATGATTTTATTCTTCATAATGAAATGCTTGACTCTGGGCATCCCACAACCTCATGCCTAAAGCCATTATGGACAAATTATGACTACACATCATAAGACCTTACCATGATCTCTATTCATTTGATTCGGGGAGGGTGGAATGTCTTGGTCTTATCAAGGATTTAGTGGTCTCATTCGAACAAATTCCGGCCAAGTGTCCTCATGGATGTTGATGTGGCTGAAATCCCACCTAGGTATGGAATTATACATTCTACATCGTGGGGATAAAAGCTTAGAGAAGACATTGTGAAAAACCTTTTCCCTTACAACAAATCTATCTTTGGAAAATTCATTAAACTTGATAGAGAAAGCAAGATGAAGTATATGATCGAAATTACCCGAGATAAAGCCTAACAATCATCCCATTCATGTTGTACACTCTGATTTAAAATATTTTATTTTATTCAATAGAATTCTCAACATATTCGAGTTTTTGATTGAAGAAAAATAGAAAATCCTAAAATTCAAATTGTTTAGAATTGGCGAACGAAATTTTGTAAAATGTGTTGAAAAATTTATAATTGAAGACATCTCCTAAAGAAGAAAATAAGAAAACAATAGAAAGACAAAAATTTTGGGATAGCAGAGGTATTTCAAAAAAAAAAAAAAAATTTCAACCATACGATTTTCACCTTCGAGGGTGAAGAAAATAGTCTTTGGACTATGGATTTTGATGGAGCCATGGGGAAAAGAAGGTGTTGGCATTAGAATATGGATTTTTAGCCATCAGTCAATCATTCAAATCCCTCCAAATTTTAGAATGTATTCCTACAAACTAAATTTGAATGAACAAACAATGAAGCTAAATATGAAGCCTTAATTTTTAGCCCTATAATTTTAAAATGCTCGGTGCAAAGAAAATTTATGTATGGAAACTCCAAGTTAGTTATCGGGCAAGTCAAAGAATAGCATCAAGCCAAAAATCCAAGAATGAGAGCTATAAAATGTGATCCTAGATATCCTCAAAACATGTTGTGAATATACTTTGTCATTAGTTACAAAACAACAATGTTATTAATGATTCTCTTGCCACTTATGCTAGTATGTTCAAAATCACTGTGTCAAACAAAAAATATGAAATAATGTCACCCTCTTGTCACACGGTAATATTCAATATTGGAAAGTTATTTCAAAGTGATGAGAAAATAAATAAATTCTTAAAAACAAAAGAAGAATTCATCAAATGCCCAAATAGATAACCGGAAATTCATGATACGGAGATGCAGTACATACAACTTAGAGTATATTCCAATAGGTTTGGTACCTTTGGAAGAGATGCGGCCGGGATGATGTTGCGAGAAAGCCTGCTATGTCACCAACGGTAAATTGGAAGATTTAAATCTTGGCACTTCATAAAAGCCAAAGATGATGTAAATTTCAAAATCCTTGAGTCGGAAATAGAAAAGCGATGCAATGCTTATGTCTCAATTTTCAAATGTATTTGCATGGAATATTCGGATGTGAAGGTATATGATAAAATCATTGTCGACACTATTCCTTTGAAGCCAGATCAAAAACCATTTCTCCGGAAACTTAGAAGGATGAATCCCAAATTACTTCCTTATTCGGAAGAGTAAACAAATTATTCACCCTTTGCAATAATTGTTCCTACTCAGATTTCTCAAAATGGATGTCTAATATAGTGCATCGGAAAAGAAGACATGAGGAGTCGATTGTGTATGATTTTGAATGCGAACAAAGTATCACATTAAAAAATAATTATCCCCTTGCAAAAATGGACCACATTATGCAAAGGGTAGTTGTATCATCTAGAATTTCTTTGTTATATGGATACTAGAGATACAATCATATTCTTGTTCACACAGATGATCAAGAAAGAACAACTCCACCACGCAACCCAGGGTACTTTCATATGCAGCCAAAATGCCTTTGGTTTGAAGAATCGAGGGGCAAATTTTCAAAAGAGCAATGAATATTTCATTTGCAAATAAGAAAATATTTATTTTGGTCATTTACCGATACTACTCACAATTTTCAAAAAAACGAGATGACCACCATTTGCAACATTTAAGAACAATTTTTCAAATATATAGAAAGTTTTGGTATTTCATTAAATCAGAAAACTGTACATATGGAAGAAGATAAATTCTTTGGGACATATTATATCTAAATATGGCATAGAGTAGATCCTTCAAGGATGGAAAATTAGGAAATTTAGATTATCCTAGGAGCAAAAAGGATATTCACTTCAATGGTAAAATTAATTTTACAAAGGAAGATTTGTTCCAATCTTGCTGAACATTTGAGGTAGATTAATGACATGTTGAAGAAAATCTTGAATTAAAATGATAAGAAGAAGAAAATAATTCATTTAATCAAGTCAAAGTTGGCTCTATCTCATGCTCCCATTCTCATTATCCCGGACTATACACTTTATTTTATAATTTTTTCATTTGCTTAAGAGCATACACTTGCTATTTTTTAATGCAAAGAAAAATAAAAGTCTGAAACAACCCCTTGATTTATTTAGCGTAACAACTAAGAGATGTTGCCTTAAAGTACAATATCATTGAGAAATGAATTTAGCATTTGTCAGAAGCATTGAAGGATTTCAGGAGTGTACATTTTACATTCCCATGTCATTTCTTATGTGCCAAATCTTTTCTTTGTTAAAGAAGTACTCACACAAAATGATTGGAAATTCGTGAGGTAAATGGATTGTTTCCTTGCTAGAGTATGATTTAGAAATTCAACCCACAAAATTAATCAAAGGACAAGGCCTAGAAAATACGATGGAATATTCTAATCTTCATGCCTTAGACATAAACTTCATTCTGTTGCATTGTACGATGAAAAAAAAATGTTAGCTTACTTGAGATAGCTGAAATATTTTCTTCCTCTCCTTGGTACAGTGATATTGTATATATTCTGCAACATTTGAATCCTCCTCTGTGAATGCCAAGTAGTAAGCAAGATCATTGAAGTTAAAAGAAGCTGAAATACGCATTACGAATGGTGTCCTATCTTGATATTGATGGAATATTGATGAACTATTTAGTTGAAGGAGAAGTCGAAATTCTGTATATTTTCATAAGGGTGACTGTGGATGTCATCTTTTTTGGAAAACCACAACCGATAAAAATGTTGAGGGCAGGGTTTTTGTTAGCTCGCCTTATTTTCGGATGTCTATAAAATAATTCAGCCCGCTATCATGAGTGTAAAATATTTCAAGAAAAAGGAAAACGTTTACCTTGCCTCTTAAATAATTGAAGTTCAGCTTAACATTTCTGACAAGGGGACTTTATTGGTGAAATTCTTCACTCTATCTTCAGCGCAACACTGATAGTTCTCAACTGCTACATATTATTTTGAATGGATTAAGGATATTCCCACTAGGCAATAAATTGATTCTGTATCATTGTTCTTGAAAATAATTTTTGGTCTTGATTTGGCTGTCCATATAATATTATCACGATAATGCAACCATTTCAACTATAAGAAGATGATTGATTTTTTGTGATAAACAACACATTAGACTTGGTCATTCTCTCGCTGTATCCTGGAAATGGAATTGCGAGAATCATCTAATAAGTCTTTATGAATATATTATAAAGAAGATGTTGGAAAACAAAAGGAATTTGCCTGAAAAGCTTACAAATATACGTAGGTTGGTAAGTGAGCACAAAAATATCAATCAACATGTCTCCATTTCAACTTGATTATGGAGTTGACACTGAAACTTTCCCTTCTTCTTCTTTGTGGCCATTCCGGTAATGAATATTTTTTTCAAGGTGTGATGAGCCTAATGAAATTAAGAGAAGGATCAATCGAGATGATACATTTGCAACAATCAAGGGATGAAGTTTTGAAAATAATACTTCAAAGCTATATGAAAAAATTAAAAATATTTTTGACATAAAAACAAAGGCTAATGAGCTTTAAAATTGGAGATGTTATTCTGAGATGGGATGCCAGAAATAGAAGATAAGGAAAACATAGAAACTCAACAATCCGCAGAAGGACATACAAAGACGGTATCATTTAGAGGAAACAAGGAATTTTTTCTATACAGATCTTGAAGAGCGGGAAGTACGGGAAGACCTATCAATGGTAGGTCTCTAAACGATATATTTCTTGAAATGCGAAGAAATTCACTGCCTTTGTATGTTAGGATTTACATTTGATATCCAAGAAAAAAAAGATTGATGCGAAGTTTGAAGCTTGAGAGAAATAGCAAGACTCCTGCAATAGCTCTTATTTTTCTTTAAATTTCATAATTTTTAGTCGGTTATTCGAGTCACGGTCAAGTCGATCTTTTCTAATTCAATATTTTTCAATCTATTTAAAGTTTTTCATAATCCAGTTGAATCCATAGCTTGATGGTAAAATTTCTTGATCTATGATGTTCTTGACACCTCTGAAGGAAGTACATATCCCTAGTTGGAGCCAATGTTAGAGTGATTTTATCAATGATAAAAATATATGCACGAGAGTTTTTCATCGGAGTCATTAGTCAAATTTTCTTTTTGAGTTAGTTTTGAAACAATAATTTTGGTCACTAAGTCTTATATTGGTATACTGCTCCTTCACATCATTTCATCACCATATAGAGGTCTAAATTCCGGGGTTTTCATCTGATATAGGTCAATTCTAAGTTTTCTGCTTATATATGGAAAATATTTACATATTTTCATTTCCCATCCAAATAGCGATTTGTCTTTCATTCTATTCACAATCTAAATTAAAGAAAAGCTTTACAATCCAAATAAAACTCCATGTCACAAAAAATTCGAGAATCATTTACATATTCATGAAAATATTACATGACCATAGGATTCATCCTACGATTCATCTTCACATTATAGGTATGACATTACATTTCACTACACATCACCTCCATGTAATATCATTTATTGTTCTCTACCCCACCATTCCATATACCATCTCATTATGTTAATTACCTCATCCCCATTCATATTCACTATGATATAATCCAGGCTGCCCCCAGGCTGAAGCCCCCCCTCATCATCGGGAAGCACTAACATTAGGAGGTGAAGCCCGAATGCAAGGGTGGTTCATAACGACCCCACCACTACATGGCAACCCGGTGTGATTTCGCACCCACTCTCATAAAACGGCTGCAGGTAAGTGGACCTCAGAAATTCCGCTTATTCCTTTGGATGAAATCACCTACTCTAACTCCTCCATTAGTGTCATTCCACATAATAGACACACTATCAAATCAAATAAATTCCCATACACTCATACTAACTATTAGGAAATTAAATTCAATGTAACGGGTGTACTAATGTATACATACCTCTTCCAACGTGAATTAAAACCAAAATGTTTATAAATTCATTCTTAAAACTATTTAAACGCCTATAATTTCATTCACTACACTCCCAACTACAGAACAAGCTAAATTAATTGATCGCCAAAACTCATTAACATCACGACCCTTTGTTTAAAGAATCCTTTGTAGTATGCAGTCTTTCTCAATTTCAGGGAGCCTTCTCTTAGTCCTCAGCCTCAATTTTCGGAAAATTCTTCCTCCGTCATTCAAGAGCAGTCCAGGCCTCCAAATAACAAAGGAACTCCAAATAACAAAGGACCGGAAAGACACAGCCAAATGCGCTACTTCATCCTCAAATTGACTTTCATCATATACCATTGTGACGGATACCATAAGATTCATGAAAGCGAGATACATGATTTAGGAATTTTATGAAAGGTATTCTTGGTTAGAGGATAAATTTCTGATAAATTTGATGATATAGGGTTGTGAGTTCAAACTTGCATACATATATTTCCTCACACACCCACACCCCACTTGCCAGAAATTTTTATAAAAAATACCAAATAATATGTATTCAACACAACCAAAAAGATATTAATGCTCCTACAAGAGATATTTTCGTAACCATAACTGCCCAAACCATAGAAAAAATGATGCAGCCCCCATCAGAGAATGCCTCACATTTTCTCGAAGCACTGAATGAAATATATCAAAAATTGGATTTTTTACAGAATAAAACCCTTGAGCTGTTTATGATGAAAATTCCCCATACCCAAGAAGAATCCTCCATTTCCATCATCCATTTTCCTTTGAAAGATCTAAACAAATCATCACGGTTATTTCTTACCTTCTTGGTTATTATCGAGACCAATGGGTAGATGAAGCCATCATAGGATTCATGTCCATTTTATCTGATTCCAAACCCTCTATCATATTCAATTGATCAATTCATTACGATTCAATCATGAAGATGATTTATTTAAATTCCAAGCTGAAAAGAGTAATTCAAATATGCCTATGTGTTAGTTTATCTATTTTTATATTCTCGAAGGAAACAAATTCAAGTTTTCATTACGAAACTAGATGAGGAGGGTGTTAGACTCTGTAATTCACAATATCACAAAGGTAATTTATTATTACGATTGGTCATTTATATTGAAAATAATATTCCATTCTTATCATTTATTTTCTGAAAGAACTACACAGTTAAAAGAAACTAACGAAATAGCTTGTCTTAGGTTGGAAATACTGATGCACAAGTTAAAGGCGCATAAATAATGGTTTGGAAAATATTTGCAGAACTTATACTAAGTTTCTAAAACCCAAATAATATATTTCCAAAATTTATGTCCCTAAATCAATCACATCATATCATCTTGAATACCATATTTATAAATCAATTTTATGTATTTCGAGGCATTTAAAAATAATCTTATATTTACCGCATGCCTTTTACCCTAAGTTTGGTTTAAATATAAATCTTCCCTTACCCCACCATCTGATACGTTAAACCTTCTGCAGCCCAGACTCATCATATCCACCTCGGTCAACTCCACTCACCTCATATTTTCTTTATCCTAAGTCCTGCTCTAAGTCCTTAAGTCCCAAATCGCAATTCGCATCGGAATTTCACAAATATTCTTTGCCAATCATTTCTATTTCAAAAATCTTCCGATGCAATATTAATGGGGCCCACCTCCCTTTCCAAATCACCTCCGCTCATTGCACTCTACACTTCGCAATATTTAGCATTTTCTCTAGTGCTCATAACAAAAATGCCTATTTTCTGAGTACGTGGGTAGACTAACCTCTTCCCCTCTCCTGTCCCTCATACCCCGAAAGTCATGTATTCCCAAACCCACCATTATCCCACATCATTCCACCACTAACTACACCTCACCTACATGCCTTATTCACTCCCTCATCTCCGCCTCAGCCGTTCATCATCCCTTTTCGGCCCCCAAGACTTTGGAAACTGCCCATGAAGTTAGAAATGGGCATTATCCTTACCACACCCTCTCCCTTCCCTTGGTGCACCTACTAATTACACCTCCTTTACCTTGGCTCCACTCTTTTATCACCCATTCTAAATGTGGTTTTCTACCACTAACCCGTCAAGCCACTCTTATTTATGTGATAGTTTATAAAATTTTATCCATGCCTATGAGCTCATACCACTAGTACATCATCTATCACATCTACCACATTTACTCCATCACTCCTGAATCCTTGCCCTACCACTACTACTTCCGCGACCTCTGTTGCACATGATCCTTCCTGCTAATCCCTGCAAAGAAAAGATGATTATTGGGCCTCTATTATATTAAGGTGATGACCATCTATTTAGAGGAACTTTTCAATTATTAAAGGATAGTGGGTTTTAGTTTCAACTCACTACCAAAGATAACCGGCCCCAGGAAAGTAGAGAATAATGGCATGTGACATTGAACACAAAATTAGATGAGATGCATAAAGTAACCCCAGGCACCACCAAGGTAGAGCCAGATGTGGAGCCATCGTTGCCTCTTCGATATCACATGCTTGATTATGATCATTTCACAATCATCATCAGATTTGCAAAATTCATCTAACTGCCATTTTGTGAGTTTTATCTTATCACTACTTGCATGGTTTCACTTGTCCAATTTACGCTTGAATGTAATTAATGATAATCATTGCGATGAAGCGGAGGTAATCGACTTAAATTTGGAATAAATTTTGCTTACATTAGTAGTATAGAGGCTTTGGAAGGAAGCCATTGTAGAGCTCATCTGGTTGTAAGCACTCTTTTCGGATGAATGAAAGGACACTATTTTACGTATTCTTGTTTTATGACTGTGGTGAAGTACTTTTCTGCATATTAATTTTTCTTTCTCTTGTTTCACATATTTTTTTTCTTTCTTTCTGTGGATAGAAATTTTTTTGTGTAGGATTTTATCGAGCACCTTGATCTTGAGACGATAATTTATGTTTTCCTCAAATTTGAATGTAGAGGTACGATGAGGGTCTTCTTTTCATTCAAATTGAACCTTAATATTTTATCCTTTCCCATTTCACAAAGTAGCAGGATCCATTGGCATGACTAGCTTTCATGGTTACACATGATTTCAGTTTTATTCATCCATTTAAATCTTTTGCCACACAGGCTGACTCCACAACCTAATGGCCTACGCGATATCCCAACTACAAATATTCAAACAGAAACCCCATGCACTAATAGATAGCACAGAAATTCCCAATCAACAAAGGTATATCTAAAGAGATCCCTCTCTAGGTCTAGGAGGAGCTGGGTCCTGGGCCCGAAGTGGTTTTGATATTGGCCCTCAACATTATGTCTTCAACCTTCATAATTATAGAGCACTAACATGGTGACCATGCGGGAAGAACTATCTCCAATAATGCACTTCAATTTTCAGTTTTGACTTTTAGGATGAATAGAAGTCAAACACCATGGTATTCTAGTCCACATGGCGCTTGAAAACCATCGGCAAAAAAATCCAAAAAGAAAGAAAGATTTTTCATCGCTCCACAAGCTTAAGAATGGGATGTTGCAAGGATATATGCTCCAATGAACAAATATCACATTCACGACTTCCCAAACAAAATGCCTCAGGTAAATTGGCAAATAAATCTTTCTTTTCGAGATGAGGATCTTTATGATGCTGTTACATCTCATTAAATTTCATATACATTCATGAAGTTGAAAGTCGAATGGCATGAAGGATTGCCTCATGAATTTTCATGGAAACATTAGAAAGGAAAGTGAGAGATGGTATGAAGGTTTAAACTTTTGTTAGTTTGTTTTATTTAAAAAGTTTCCACAAGGTTGTTTTATAGGCATTATAAAGAATATCCGCCATCTCTATCATTGGTAGAAAAATTTTGGTAAAATTAGGTTTAGGTTCATACAATACATTGAAAATATTGATGAAGTTCTAGGAAACATGCACGACGAGGATCTCTTAGAAGAAATTTATGGATTTCATTCACTCATGATAACCAAAGAAAGTTAGTTGAAGATGAAATCAATCAAGAAATGAATGTAGATCCACAGAGATCTCTTTGTGGAGACAAATGACAATTCATGTCATTCTTTTGTATGAGGCTAAAGACATTCATTCTCATGATCAATATTCACGAGAGAAAGAAAAAATTTGACTGACTTAATCAAAGAAAACAAAATGACCTCCTCCTTTAGCAGAAAGTGTCAGTTATCTTGTACAACCATCTTCTCAATTTTTATGTAATCGGGAGATTAATTATATTTTATACTACGGTTACTATGAGCTAAGGCTATTTCCTCATGAAGAAACAAATGTAGAATATATTGATGCGGAAAGGCATTGTAAATTCTCTAGAAGGTTTATTGCTAGAAAGTGCTTCTGCTCATCAAAATGATGGCCTTCAAGTATAATTCAGCAATCTCATTCAGTATATATCACGTTTTCTTGAGGAAAATATATTGGTTTACAATGAGATGCTATATCAAGATGACCATATAGAATGTATAAATATTCTCTTTTGAGGATCCAGAGCTTATAAAATTGGAAAAAGAGTAGTCCTAGAAGCAAAACTAGTTATTTGAATCTTAGGACAGTATTTTTCCAAAGATTCTTTTTCTTTGACCCTCTTATAATCAGTTTAAAATAAGGAGTATCATACCATGAATGGTTTGTTGCAAGTTTAAAGGAAAAGTTTGAACACTTTGTTTTAATGGCAAGTAAGATGGTAGTGGTTATTTTCCTTTTACACTTTTTGTAAAGTGAACAAGAAATCAATCATGTAGTCATTTACTTTATTAGTTTATATTGGAAAAAAGATTTCACTTAGTGTATATATCACCTCTAAGTTAGATTAGGGTAGCTAGGTGTGCAAATAAACTCAGTACTAGAAATTTTTTTCAGTTTTAGTTTTAGATAGCTTCTAGTTTCGAGTTCAAGTGTGTTCCAAACTTTAGTTTGCGAGTGTTGATTTCGGTTTGAATATTTCTAGCCATAGAGATTTTTAGAGCAAGCCAAGTTGTATAGTTGGGATCGGCCCAATGGATCAAGCCACTAGTCTACGGTGTGTGAGCACTCACAGAGGACCTACCATCCCCAACTAGAGCCCTTTTGACAGACTCCTGTAGCAATTCCACGGTATCACAAGGTGACTGTCAGTATTTCTGTGGGTCATTTATATTGAAAATAATATTCCATGGCTGTCATTTTATTTTCCATGAAGAGCTGATGATTTAAAAAAATAATGAATGGATCCTCCTAGGTTGGAAATCTCAATACAAGTCAAAGGCGCATAAAGAATGCTTTGGAAAAGCTTTAGAACTTATCACTAAGTTCTAAAACCCAACTAATATAAAGTTCTGGACTTTATGTCTCTATCCACATCATATCATGAATGCCATCTTTATAAACCAATGTTATGTGTTTGGGGCATTTTAAAAATCATCGTATATTCACAGCATGGTTACAACATAAATTTGGATTTAAATATAAATATGTACTTACCCACATCTGATCGTTAAACCTTCAAAGCCGAATGAATGGTCATCACCTACGTTAAACTCACTCACTATGTTATCTTATCTTAAGTCCTATACAAGTCACATGCAAGTCCCAATTGAAATTTTCCATCGTAATTTCCACCAAATATTCTATGCCAATCACGTTGCAAATTATTTTAAAAATCTTCCAATTTTATATTAAAGGGGCCAACCTCCTTTCCACGTCACCTCCATTCATCGCACTTCACACTTCGCAAGCTTGCCATTTACCTCCACCGTGCTCATAACAAAAATGCCGGTTTGCGATCTTTGAGCATGCACATACTTTCCATGTCGCCATCCCTCATATCCAAAACCGTCTCAACCCATCCCCAACCCGACCGTTACATCCCACGTCATTCCACCGCTAACTACCCTCCACCTTTCCACCTTCTCCACTCCTCATCTCGCATCGACGATCGTCATCCCTTTTCATCCCACCCCCCCCCCCCTCTCAACCTTCGAGCTTTAACCATTGGGGGGTGGCGGGGGAACAAGATAGGCGGTATCCATTACCACCCTCCCGCTACGTGTGGCCCACACTGCTTCGCACCCCTTTCTTGAAACCACTCTTCACCATCACCCCCTTGAAGGTGGTTTTCACCACTAGAAAATCTTACTACCACCATTATGTCATGGAAATTCATGCCATATTGCTCCACATCTGCCTACCGAACTCCCGCCACTGCTTGCTCTACGTCCATAAATGCATATCCTGCCGTTGCTCCACATCCACTCACTAGTCCATACCCACCATTATCGCTTCGGCCACCTCTTCTCCATGTCGTCCTTCCTACTAATCTACCCAAAATGTGATTATTGGAGCACTCCATTATATTCGGGTGACCAACGATTCAAAGGTATTTTTTCAATTATTAAAAGGATAGTGGGTTTACGTTTCGAACTCCACTACAAAGTAGCAACATAGAAGAGATAGAGGTAGAATGGCCATCATGGCTTCAGCCAACACAATATGCTTCGGGTCATCAAGCGGCCGTTTTCCACCAAGGTAGAGCCAAGATATTAGAGCCATCCCTTCTTCTACATCACATTAGCTAGATTACGATAATTTCACAATCAATATAAGACTTCCGAGTAAATACAACCATTGTTTTGTCGGTTTTATCTTATCACCGCTTACATGGTTCCACTTGGCCAATTTATGCTTGAATATAATTAATCATAATCACTACGGTAGACGGAAATAATCGAATTAAATTTAGATAAATACGCATACATTAGTAGTATGAGAGAGGCTTCGGAAAGTGAGAAAACCATTGTATGCAAACTCTGTCCCAGTTTGTAAACACTCTTTTGGATGAATGAAAGAGCATTGTTTTCTATATTCTTGTGTTGTCGACTGTGGTGAAGTACTTTTCCATGTAATTTGTCTTTCTCTTATTTCACATATCGTTTTATTTCTTTACTATGGATAAGAAATTTTTGTGTAAGTTGCGATGAGGCACCTACTTTCAGTCTTAGCTTGATAATTTATGTTCTCCTGTAAGATTGAATGTAGAATTCGGATAAGTGCAGCACTGCATTCACATTGAACCTTAACCTTTTCTCCCTTTTCCATTTCACAAAACATGAGATCCATTGGCATGAATATCTTGTTTGGTTACCTGATTTGATTATTCATCATTTAAATGCAGCACTGTTTGAATCCATAGCTTAATGGCCTATTACATTGTTCAACAACAAAGCTTCAAACAAACCCCATACTAATAGCAGCACAATTCCTAATCAACAAAGCTATATCTAATAGAGAGATCCTACATGTGGGTCTGGGAGGGCTAGATCCTATTTGGCAGTTTGATGTTGGCCTCAGAAGTCATCTTGACCTTCGAATTATAGGTACATTAATGAGAAATCAACAATCAATTATTTTGGACTACATTAGTGATGAAGGAACAAAAGGAATATTCATATAAGAATTTTATAGAATTGTTTCATTATTTTCAAATTACTAAAACAGCATTACGAGCCGGGATCGGTGGAAAATCGAGAAAAGTGTTGCAACTAGTAGATCAGAAACCAAACCTTAGAGATTGGTATCTCTATCGAAATTAAACATAACTTAGAGTCTATGGTTGTAGGCTTCCCCCTCACAAATTACCAAAATTCCTCCAATGAGGATTTTTGCATTAGAATACATTAGAAAAATTCTTAATGTTGACGAATTACATTTGGTAGTCACAGAGATTTAAAATCAAAACATAGATCGGACCTTTTATACGCCAATAGTAGGATAATAGGGGGAGAAGCGAACAAATTTATAAAAGAGATGAAATTAAACCTTAGTTTCACATGGTCATATTATCAGGTTGGTGTTATTTCCTAGAAGCTAAGTGTAGAGAAAAATACACACCTTATTTTCATACACACATACGAGGAGATTGAAAGATATATGAATCAACTTGAATGGAGCGAGGGCACTTTACGGAAGTTGAAGAATAAACGAGTGTCTACATCAGCATTACAAAATCTTGTTGCATAGGAGAGAAGCGGGGAAAAGGATCAGAGAAGATCAATCATCTCCAATGTTGGCCCTTATAAATTCAAATCGTTATGAAACAAGACAAAGCTCAATCCAAAGTCGGTCAACAGAGTTCGAACGCAAGAGTTGTTATTATTACCAAAGAGACACCTCCTTCCACGAGGCGGAGTGGTCAAATTACTTCTACTTCTACTAACAACGGTTCTCAGATCTTAATCAAGTCATTGACCTAGTACGGTTACGGGGAGAAGACTATCTTTGATACCTTCAAGGAGATAAAATTGAAGAATTAAATGTTGAAGACCAGCACATACAATTATTTTTGGAAGCGAACTCCCGGCCTCGAATGCGTTTCTCTCAAACTACGATTTATAGAAAGGAAAATTGCGAGTTTTCTTTTCTTGAGCACAAATTTTGACCAAAGTCGAAGCATATTACAAAATACTTCATTTGAATTTGATACTAAGGACATACATTAAATAGATATCAAATGGAGTTACATAAACAAAATAGTGATATGATTTCATCACTCTTAATATCTTGCTATGAGTTTGTCAAAATTGGATGTTTCTTTGGCTATTGTTCAATCACAATATTTGAAAATAGAGTTTCTTCATTTGCTAAAGACATGAGAATCAAAGCTGCGAGAAAGACCTAGTGATCAAATTGGATATGATCTTTCCAATGTCAATGCGATGAAGATCAACAAAAGAAAAATTCGACATAACAACATTAGGGAAGCAATTGAATATTCCAACCCACAAAATATCCTATGGCAAACATTGAAGAGACAAAGTCGAGAAAAATAGAAATGATGAAGTTGATTATGGAACGAATTCTCAAATAAAATAGATGGAATCATAAATGGAGAAGATGATAAGGGAAAAGGAACAAACAAAAAAACATCTAAAGTTTCTTTAGAACGATGCCTTTAACACATTTATTCCTACAACCAAACCTTCACAACAAGTACTTAGATGGAGAGTGAGAAGCTCACTAAATAGTACATAATATAGTCAATTAGGAAGAAGAGATAAATAGTCTACAAAGACCATGTGTACAATTGTTACAATATCAAGTCCAAAGATGAAATTTCACATGCGAGGTAGGCCATGAGAGAACTAAAAGTTAGCGAGAGGTTGCAAAAAGAACAAAGAATTAGCCATTGGAAACACTTGGGGGCCAAGTAAAAAAATAATCTGGAGAAGATATCATGGAATCTATTAATGAGGTGGCAGTATAGAGATTATATTTGAACGAAGTTTGATACGAAGAAAAATGGGGAGCCATTGTAACAATTAAGACAAACTTGGAGACAAGCTTTGCTACAACAAACAACATTATGGATTTATGAACTCAAAAGAATAGGTATGAAATTTTGGATGATTTGGGCATAGATGATAGAATAGAAACAATCCTGGAGGTAAAGAAAGTTCTCACAAAGAAGAATTTAATTCTTGAGCTTGAGGAAAAGTGTCCTTCGGTTGGAAATCACAATGCCGATATTTTTAGCGAATAGAGCCTCGACATAGAGAGGATTTCCCATTTCTCTGTTTATGATGTGAAAAAATTGATGACCAAAGAGGGTATTGGAGAAGTCTTAAAGAAATTTCCGGAGGAATGTACTTAGATTTTCAAGCATCAGAAGCTGCAATGTCGGGAAGAACCTTTGTTGGGAGCACGAGCAATGATATTTTTGTCGGTATGAGATAAAACATGTTTGTGGTGAGGCCACTTTTTTCCAATCGCTGAAATGGATGAATTTATCGTAAGGTGACAAAATTGACCATCTCGGATGAAAATCACTAGGAAAAATTATGTGAATTTGAGAGTAAGATAGATAAAAGAAAATCGAAAAGCACGCCGGAGTCCTTGATCGATTTGACAACTAGCGTAGTCACAATTCTCTCCTTTCGTAACCATTTTTACGTTAAAATGACGCCCATAAATCAAATCAACTTTATTTTCATGTTCCTAGTTAGGTATGATTTGGAAAATAAAACGTATATGTTATGATAAAGTATGTGATCTGTTGCTAAAACTGTTTTCTATAAATACTTCACATTCCTGCATAGTATTATGGGTTGG
The DNA here is from genome assembly GCA_034641835.2 of Pinus albicaulis. Lineage (NCBI taxonomy): Eukaryota > Viridiplantae > Streptophyta > Pinopsida > Pinales > Pinaceae > Pinus > Pinus albicaulis. The sequence goes on from JAXQQM020091281.1 coordinate 69,956, forward strand.
ATAATTTGAGTTTTGAGAACTCTCTATATTTACATCCTGACTTTGTACACTTTTAATAAAATTCAAAAGTTGCAACATATAATGTCGGATTCATGTGGTATTTCTTTTGAGCGTTGTGTTTTCCTCTTTGTTATTTCATTTTCATTTCATCTTAAATATAATCATAAACGAGAGATCAATAATATTCTATGTTTATTAGGATTTTCACAAGTGTGTGACTATTACGAAGAATGAATTAATATTATAATATTTGAGCTCTACCTTTTCTATCAATAAGCATACAGAGAACAGCTTAATTGTGCTCAATAAGTCTACCTATATACCTTATTTTATTCTTTCTGCAATTCAATATTAGAAATCATCTTTAATTTCTTGATGTATTTTTATCCAACAAATAAATTATAAAACAAATTTAAACATATTAACTTATATCTAGCCTAAAATATGGTACTCAACCTTAAATTGAATATTTAAAAATTGACATAGAAAGTACCCTCTTTGGTTAATTAAGGCCTGCTAACTAAAAGGATTAGTTTGTAGTTATACATCCTATTTTTCAGGCGTAGCAAGTTGGAGAGTTATAATAGTTACTATCTTATGTCATTTTCATGGCCTCCTGTCATAACATTATTAGTTGTATATTTTTGACATGTATCATTTTTACTTATATCATTTTGGGACATGATGTATGTGTAAACTTAATATCACTTTCTGCAAACATAATTCATTATTTTTATTCATATCATTTTGTACATGATGTATCATTTTGACTTATACTCATTGTTGGAAATGCATCATTTTGACATGTTATTTTTTTTTAAGGAACAATTATATTCTATTAATCGGGCCAAATTTGGCCAATGTCATTGCATTCAAAAGCATCAAAATTTCTAATTATCTAAAGGTATAACTGGTATCTTTGGGTGTCTGATAATGTTTTCCCGGTTACTACATCATTATTCTTGTAATTTCTGCGAAATTCCCCATTGTCTTACATCCATAATATGTATACTAGCTATTACCTTGAAATTAACTATCTACTTCCCTCCTGTTTTTTTGTCCAGGTTCCTCCACCTGCTTTGTTTGCTTCCTCTCTTTGGAGGCTGGTTTCCAGTATGCTACTTTCCCTGCTTTCTCCAGCACTCTTGCTGATGGGGAAAAAGCCATAGAGATATCCCACCTCCTCACCAATACCAAATCCTTTTCACCACTCATATCAAATATGTCAAATATTTCTGACTGTGAAACAAATGCATTTCTCTACTTCCCTCAAAGTTCTCCACCTTGTAATCAATATTTGCTATCTTGGATAGAGTATATCTTTATCGCCTACATTTTTTTCGGACCTTCCAAATAACACATTACTAGGGTGGGAAATGAGTGAGCCTAAAAAATTATATTCCACTTGTCCTAGAGATCATCTGATTTCCTTCTTAAACACCTATTCAATCTCATGTGGGGAGCCACTAGTGCCATTTCTACGGCGAGGCCCGACCTCTACGGCTTCACAAAAACAACCATATAGGAGAAACCTGTGCATGGGAAACTCTACACAACTGTCCTCTTATAGCCATACTTGAACTCCAAGCATTATTTAGGGAAGTCCCTTTGAATTGCATGTTTTTCGCATTAACAATTGCGAATTCATTGCTTCTTTCCGTATGGACCATAAGCTTGCCTTTAAACTAAGACATTATTCCTCGACCACAAAAATTTCAAATGCTTTGATGATGACATCTCACCTAGACACATGATTGGTGGCATTGTATGTTGGAAATATGATGCGAGTGTTGTCCTTGATGGCAACCCTTTGAATGAAGATGAAGACATGCGGCTGATGACATGTGTTGTCCTTGATGGCAATCCACACAGTGAAATTATGCTTGACTTGATGGACTTAATGATGTAAATCTGATGTGATATAATGTTTTTTGACAATATGATGTTGATATTTGTCCTTGAAAACATACGATAAAGATATTCGGCAACTTACTTGATGAAGTTGTACTTGATAGAATATGTTCTTGATGAAGGAAATCGATGTATCTACGGTGATGCTGGAAAGCGATGAAGAAAGGATTTCGGCCTGTGCTAGATTCTATGATGAAAAAGTATGTCTCTAGGTATCTGTGATTAGCCTAGGGAAATCGCGTATGCACGCGAGAAGAACGTGTAGGTAACGTGCATGGGCTAAAGCGCTCAAAAAATGCAAAACCAGGCCCAACTCCTGTGGTATTGACCCATAGTATTAGGTAATAGTCCAGCCTAATTGACCCCGTCCGAGTAGTTTTGGGCTCATGGTATTGTTTTGGCCCATGGTATTGAAAAAAGGGGCTCATGGTATTGAAAAAAAGGATAAACCTATATAAGGAGAACAAATTCATTGGCCATGCTGTATGAGTGTGGGTGCAAGATGTACGACTTGAATGAATACTTCTCTACGAAGTATATCTGAATGAAGGAAGGTTGCCTTGAATGATAAATCACCAAATATATGATGCACCAATGATGAAGAAGGGGATCTAGATACGAATTGCTCTTGTATTTACTAGATACGATTATGGAAGGCTTAGATACGTGATGAGGCGAGCATCTAGGCGGTATACATCTAAAGCAAAGGGTAGATACGGGCCGAATATCGATACGATGAAGTATCTTTGCTACATGTAATGATTGAAGATCTATACGCTACTTTCCGGAGGAAAGGCGCGTATATACGCGGCTTCGACGAAGAGAAAGCGCGTATCTTAAATATCTTACAGAGGTATCTGGCCCGGTTTGTGTGGACGGAAGCGCGTCTCATGCGCGACATCGATGAAGTGAAAGCGCGTATGCAAACTGCAGGAGTTCTTTGAAACGGAGTATGAAATTTCTGATGCGATTACCCCTTTATGTTTTTGCACTTTCCTTCGATGCGTATTTGTTAAGTATCTGTTAGTGATGAATGTTTGTGTGCTTAAAGTTTGGAAAGGGTCCGATGCAAAATATATGATGAAATGTGGCCTGCAGAAGTGGTATTCTATTGAAGTTGTTGGATCCGGTGTGAAAAGTGATGAAACGTGGTCCAAGAGGTGAGTGCTAAGAAGGTTGCCAACCTTCTTGTTCCGGAGGTTGTGGCTCCCTTCCAATTGGTGTGGTAAACGAGATCGGGGGGTCGTAGCTCCCTTCCGGAAAGTGATAAACGAGCGCGGTGGGTGCACCTTTTGTCTTTGAGTCAAGTACGCGGCACATGTATTGTAAGATGTTTTCTCTATAATAAAATATTGAAGGTGAGCAAGCTGGGAGGTGGTTTTCTATCAGGATTTGAGTTTCCACCTAAAAATCCTGAAATTTATTTCATGTGTGATACTTTGTGTGATGGTTTATTAATTTCTTCTTTATTATTTCTTGTTATTGAACATACGATGAATGAATGATGGAATAATATAAGTGAAAGATTTAATAATAGGATCTAAATCTACGTGTATACGCTAGTTTCCTTTAAAGGGGGATGCGCGTATAGCTCGTTCATGAAAATGGCGTATGGGGTTTTAAGGAATAGAAAAAAAGTAAATATTTGGGTATGGAGTAAATATGATTCACCCCCTCTCGGTATTTTCCCAACATTTGGTATCAAAGTAGGTCCTTGTGCGGGAAGCTTGATCGCTTAAAGGAGATCAGGCAATGGAAATCAGAAGGGCTGTGTCTTATAAACACCTCATTTATTCGACAATCGATGTTACGGAAGGTACGTACAAAAGCATATACGCAAGTCTTGAAGTCTGAGATGTGTGGGCAATGGGCTGGAAGAAGGTTAATAATGCCGGCAAGCATTCCTCATGATGCGGCGAAAGGAAGAAATATGGCTTATTTAAGCGATAAATGTTGCTAGGAAGCATGTCGAATCAGAATTTGCTAGTGATGCTGGCTACATTCAGCAAAAGAAATATGGGACAAAATGTATTCTAAGCTATGAAGGAGACACAAAGGTAAAAAATTACCAAAACTCTCAAACTCTTAGAATTGAATATGAAAATTTGAAGATGCATAGTGATAGAGTGTTGCGGTTTCTTTCTTCATCTGGATGATATTGTAAATCGAATGAAGAGATTTGGGGTGGAAACCATAAGCGATACTACTCTGGTGGAAAAGGTCTTAAGATCCTTAACTTTAAAATTTGGCTCTAAAGGTTAGCTATTGACAGATACTGCATCCATTACTATTGTTCAATTACATGGTACCTACGCTTGCTTTGAAATGAGACAAGGAGGTCCTTCTCAAATATCAGAGAAGTTGCTTTTAAGGCATCTACAAAAGGAAAGGAAAAGGGACATCAAAGAATCCAGCTATGTATCCGATGAAGAAGAAGCAAATTTGCCGTGAGAAAGCTCCAACTGGAAGTCTTGGAAGATTCAAAGGTAAGCTTCCCTTCAATCATTTTGAGTGTGGTAAAGTTGGTCATTATGCTATAAAATGTCCTTATAAAAAGAAAGAAAGTAAGAAGGAATAGAACCGATCAGCTCTAAGAAAAGTTACTATGCTAATGAAGATAGTGATAGGTCATCTAATGGTAGGGAAGAATGGAGAGAAGGAATCTTAGACTTCTTGTGACTGAACAAAAAAGAAGAAAAGGATACTTTTATATGGATGCTCACAAGAAACTTGATTTTCTTGGAAAATAATCAACTCAAACCTCACCTTAGAAAGACAAAAATGTCGGAGAGACCATTGAAACGGCTTGAAGAAGCAAAGAAACATATTGAAAAACTAGAATGTGAAGTAGTAAAATTAAAGAAAAAAGTTGAAAGTAAAAAAACCTTAAGATCTGCGTTCTAAAGGATACGAAACCCTTAGATGAGATCATCAAGGTATAACGTTCTCCTCTTATAAAGGCAGGTCTTGGTTATCCCAGGAGAATCTTCCTCAGCTTGACACCAAACTATCTAAACGATTCTGGTGGATTTACATCCGTTAGAGCCACTCGGCAAAGAGAATAAAGGATCTCTACAGGAAATCGGGACCATCTCAATTCAAGGAACACTAATAGGGATAGCTTTCAAAGACACTACAACCAACGGGTAAATTCAAATAGAAGATTCCATGATCGAAATTTCTACTTCAATGGGCAATGTTTCACTTGTCACAATTTTGGTCATAAAGCTATTCAATGTGTTGCATATAAAACCATCATGACAAGAGAAGCAAAATAAAAGGTTGAATCTTGAACCAAGAAAGAATACCTATAACAATTTTTCTCACTCTTGAAGTGAAGTTGAATGCACTTGTTGTAATAACTTTGGCCATGAAAAATCTGAATGCGAACAAGATCGACCAAAGGCATGTTCCCTCAAGCTCTAAAAAATGGAGAAGAAAGAACCACAGTTGAAAATTGTGGGATAGCATTATTTGCGGAAGGAGAAGAAAATCAATGGTACATCGATAGTGGGTGCTCAAGACCGCAATGGTGAAGCCAAAGCAAACTTCATACTTATAATACTCTAGAAAAAGAAAAGAAAGTTACATTTGGAAATGATGTCTCTTGTAATTAAAGGAAAGAAAAGTCAGTTTTTCTAAAAAGAAAAGGTGAAGGCTAAAGATGTCATGTATGTGGATGGATTAAGGCATAGCACAATTAAGTGTTAGTCAAATGTGTGATCGGAAGCCCAGAAGTGGTCTTCGGTTCAAAGAATGTGTGGTTCGTGATCTCGATACGAGCCAAAATCATTATAAAAGGAAAAATAAATCCAAGCAACCCGTATGTACTAAACGGCATAGATCAATGTTACTTAAACAAGTCTTGAAAATTGGCTATGGCATAAGTGCAGGGCATACGAGTTTCTCTCAAATCAACAAAGCAAGCGGAACTTCAAGCCGTTCGTGATCTTCCCAGAGTCGATCTTAGGAAAGTACTATGCAAAATCTTGTCAATTTGGTAAGCAAACCGAAGATGCGATTTAATGCCAAAAGGATCATCAAGTAAACCTCTTGAACTCATTCATACGTCTCTGAAAACGGACCTATGAGAAAAATTCATTACGTGGGAAGAATATATATCTTATTTATTGATGACTACTCTAGAATGTGTTGGATCGGGTTCATTAAACACAAAGATCAAGCACTTGAAAAATTTGAGCTTCAAAGCTTGTGCAGCGGAAAATGAATTAGATCTAAAAATCAAGTGTCTTAGATGCGATCGAGGAGGAAGAATATTCTTGAAATGAATTCTTTGATTTTTGTGAACAACATGGCATTAAAAAAGGCAGTTCTGCAGCAACGAGGCCTCACAACAAAATGGTGTAGCGAGAAAGAAGAATGAATAAAACAATTGTTCAAATGGCTAGAGCTATACTTCTTTGATTCGATGTTCTTGACATGTTACGGAGTGAAACGTGACACATACGAACGATTAACATTCTCAATAAGGCTCATATTCGGGTAAATAGTGACAAAACACCATATGAACTACGGTATGGCAATTCTCCTTTGAGAATTTTAGTTTTGGAAGTAAATGCTTTATCAAAAATAATGATGAAAAGCAGCAGGTTAAACTAGATCGGATGAAGGGGATACTGCTTGGTTACTCATCGTCAAGCAAAGCATTCACATGTTACAATAAAAGGCTTCAGAGTTTGTTGAGATGTATTGATGTTGTTATTGATGAGTCTCCTATGACTCCTAAAGAAGAAAAACAAACAACAAAGAAGATGATAGCGACATATGGCCTTCGCATCGGATAGAAATGATATAGGCAGTGGATCCAATGAAGAACTTGCAGAAGATGATCTATACGAAAAAACTCCATCCAGGATATGTTCAAAAGATCCATCCGAATCTCAAATTTTGGGTGTCGAGAATCACGGTGTCACAGGCAGAGAACTGCGCGGATCTTCTAATCATTTGGCACTCATATCCACCGTTGAACACACAATCTGTCAATGAAGCTAGCAAATATATGAATGTTGGAGGCAAGCCATGGATGAAGAACATTCAAATTGAAAAAAATGACATACACTTGGGATTTGGTTCCAAGACCTCATGATAAAAATATCATTGGAACTAAATGGATTTTTAAGAACAGAATAAATGAGAATGGGGGATGTTGCAAAAAACAAAGCTAATTTGGTTTGCAAGGGTATACTTTCAACAATAAGGTATAGACTTTGAAGAAACTTTATCACAATAGCTAGACTTGAAGCCATGAGAATGTTTTGCTTGCTTTTCAAGTTATCAACAAAATCAAAGAGTTTATCAAATGGATGTTAGAAATACTTGCTTTTCTTAATGGTGATCTAGAAGAAGAAATTCTCTATAGAACAACCGGAAGGATTCATTTTAGGAAATAGTGCAAATCTTGTTTGTAGACTTAAAAAGGCTCTATATGGTCTCAAACAGCTCCAGAGCTTTAGTATTATACGTCTTGAAAATATCTTCATCAACAAGGTTTTTCAAAAGATCTGTTGATAGTAACATACACAAAAATTGAAAATGATAAACTACTGAGTTGTGGTTGTATATGTTGATGACATCATTTTGGGAGCAACGAAGAATCTTTGAGTCAAAATTTTATGCAATCGTAAATAAAATTTAATCTTATCTTTACTTAGCAGGGAACAACATTCTTTCTTGGCTTTGGGTAACAAGCAATAAATGGTATTTTTATCTCAAGCAAAATATGCTTTAAACAATTCTACCGAAGAAGTATGGCACTGAAGAATGCAAACCTATAAGTACACCAATGATAACCGGATACGATCTAGGTTCTATGATGATTCTCCCATAGTGAATCAACCGGAGTATGATAGTCTGATGGGAGAGTTTAGCTTTATCTCTGCTGGACTAGACACAGCATTATGCATCTTTGTTGGGATTGTTAGTGATTCAAGCTAATCAAAAAAGTCTCATCTTAGAATTTGATAAATAATATTCAAATATCTTCAAGGAACTCAAGACTTTGGTCTATGGTATCCAAAATCACAGAATCACCATATTCACCTTCTTGATGCAGTTGGTGGAAGTGTTGATGATCGGAAAAAGCACTAGTGGTGGTGCATTCTACATGGGGCCCCGGTTAGTTTTCCCAGTTCGGCCAAAGCAATTCTTGCTTATCTTGGTGACAGTATGTAGCTGCTGTATCTTGTTGCACTCAACTCCTTTGGATGATACAAACCCTTTTAATTTCAAATCAAATGTACTCCTCATCTGATAAGTGTGACAATACAAGTGCCATACAGAGTATTTGAAATCATTATGCATTCAAAGACCAAGCACATTCCCATGAAGTATCACTTCTTGCATTGAACAAGTGCTTGAGCAAGCAGTGAAGTTGGAGTATATTTCCTCAAGAACAAGTTGTTGATATTTTTACCAAACTAACGGGGAAGTGTTCGACTATCTAATACGAAGAACAGGAGTATTCTCTTGCCGATCAAAATAACAAATGCGCAAATTTAGAAGATGGCTTGGGATGCGGGTTTCTGAGAAACTTCTGATCCATGCTCATACGCTAGTTCTCACCTTAAGCAATATGGCCCATTGCGACAATTTGGTTGGTTGACTCTCTTCGGCCAGTACTGATCTTTATTTGGTATCTACGATACTATTTGGTATCTCTGGTAGGGTATTCAGTTCTCATAGTCTGTTTCTAATGTTTTGATGAAGATGCCTTATTCGATTTGTTGGTGGAAGTTTTAAGATGCACAAACTAAGGGGGAGCCTTGAGTCATTTGGAAAGGTTGCTTGGTTACCTGGTCCAGGGGAGCATTAACTGCTGAGTATAATCTGATATTGTATTCTCGATGGTCTGAAATATTCCTCTTTCTTAAAGACTTTAGAATTGTTGGTCTTAAATGGTCATCTTTTTAATTTGTTGAAAAGGTCTTGTTAAGACCCATGATGTAAATTGTAATATTCGGTCATGTAAGGACTTGTAAAATTTGTAAACCCACTTGGTTGGGTATTTGAGTTGAATTGTGTAAACCCACTTGGTAGGGTACTTTGAGTCTTATATGTAAATCCACTTGGATGAATCTTTGATGTAAGTATGAGTCATTGGTGATAGGAATGTCATAGAGTCATGTACTTCATTGAAAATATGTTTCAAGATTCAGCATGAACTCAAGGGGAGCTTGGCCACTTCGGTATACATCGGATGCAACGAACGCTTCTTCCTACATGAGGGAGAAAAGGGGAAATTATGTTGGTGTTGATCCGCCTTGCCCTTGATGTCAAAGGGGAGAGTGACATGGTGTTTGAATGAAGAGAAAGAATGGTGTCAAATATTGTCTTAATAATTGTGGTAACCAAACACCATCATGGTTGCCATCGAAGTCAAGGGGGAGGGTGTGGAAATATGATGCGAGTGTTGTCCTTGATGGCAACCCTTTGAATGAAGATGAAGACATGCGGCTTGTTGACATGTGTTGTCCTTGATGGCAATCCACCTGATGAAGTTATGCTTGACTTGATGGACTTAATGAAGCAAATCGATGTGATATAATGTTTATTCAACGTATGATCTTGAGTGTTGTCCTTGAAAGACAATATCGATAAAGATGATGACAACTTACCCCACTTGATGAAGTTGTGCTTGATAGAATATGTTCTTGATGAAGGAAATCGGTATATGGGTGATGGGAAAGGCAATGAAAAGGATTTCAGCATGTGCTGGGTCTATGATGAAAAAGAGTATGTCTCACAGGTATACGCGGATTGGCTGGGGAAGTCACGTATGCACGCGGAAAAGGAAAAGACCCTTGTGACTCGCGTATGGGCTAAGCGCTCAAAAAGTGCAAAACCAAGGGTAACCACCATGGTATTGACCCATAGTATTGGGTAATGATCAACCTAATCGGCCCGTCCGGGTAGTTTTGGGCTCATGGTATTGTTTTGGCCCATGGTATTGTGAAAAGGGGCTCATGGTATTGAAAAAGGATAAACCTATATAAGGAGAACAAATTCATTGTGCATAACATGAGTGTGGGTGCAAGATATACGACTTGAATGAATACTTCTCTCAGTATCGAATGGAAAGGGTTACACACTTGAATGATAAATGCAGATAACCTTGATGCACCAATGATGAAAGAGGGGATCTAGATCTGAATTTCTCTTGTGTTGCTAGATCTGATTATGGAAGGCTTAGATACGTGATGAGGGCGAGCATCTGGCGGGCTTATCATGCCGAGAAGCAAAGGTAGATGCAGGCCAGATATATACGTCTGATAGGTAATAACTTGCTCTGTAATGATTGAAGATTAATACGCTACTTCTCACGGAGGAAGTGCGTATATCTGTGACTTGACCCAGCGAAGAAAGCAACGTATGCGCAATAAAATATACACACTAAGGTATCTGACTGGTTTTGTGTGGACGGAAAGCTGGCATCTATATCTGAAGTATCGGTGGAGGAGTGAAAGCGTGTATGCAAACTAGGGTTTCTTTAGCAAAAAGAAGCAAAAGTATGAAATTTCTGATACGATTGCTGCTATGTTTCTGCTATCGATGCGCGTATTTGTTAAGTATACGATGTTGGTGATGAATGTTTGTGCTTAAAAGTTTGGAAAGGGTCCGGTACGGAAATATGATGAAATGTGGCTTTGCAAGTGGTGTTCTATTAGAGTTGTTGGATCCGGTGTGAAAATTGATGAAAACGTGGTCAGAGGTGGTCTTTGAAGGTTGTAGCCTTCGGTCGATTAGCTCCCTTCCGGGTGAAATTTTGGTAAACGAGATCGGGGGGGTCGTGTCCCCTTCAGGAGAGGGCATTTATTAGCGAGCGCGGTGGGTGCTGCGCGTCTTTGGTGAAATGCCAACGCCGGCACATATGTTGTAAGATGTTTTTCTCTATAATAAAATATTGGTGACATTTGCAGCGGTGGTTTTCTCTGATTTGGGTTTTCCACCTAAAAATCACGGTGTTCATGTGTGATGCTTTGTGTGATAGTTTATTCTGTTCTTCTTGCACATGTTTACTATTTATTGAACATACGATGAATGAATTATGGAATAATATAAGTGAAGATTTAATAGCCAGAGATCTAAATCTCTTTCTGTGTATACGCTAGTTTCATAAAGGATCCCGTATATATGCTAGTTTATGCGGGAAGGGAAAGTAGTGTATAGGTTTAAAGAGGAATGAAAAATAAAGATTTGATTATGCGATCGCATCTTGATTCACCCCCCTCTCGGTATTTTTCCCAACACATTAATCCTCATCGCTTATATATATTGGATAGTGGCTTTGTCATTATGTTGGAGCGATCTTAGATGAGATTTTGTACCATGAAATGAATACCAAATTTGTAGACATAGTTAGTCATATTATCCTCCTTAATTACCTACATTAAGCATATCAAGATCATCAAGTTATGAGAATTCATGGTATGCGACATATATTTTTCACTTAGACAAATTGACGCCTCTACATTGGATTATTTTCCACCAAAGTTTTGTTATTTCCTCTACTCTCTTAATAACTATAAAACTCAAAATTGCCCCCAAATTTTATCCATGATCGGTGGATTCTTTGTAGAGTTAGGTATTATATTTGGGTCCTTGCAATTATTCAATTTGATACATTTTTGAATTGTAATGAAGGCATCCAAAGACATATATGATGATTATCTTGTCGAGTATTTACTCGTAAATTTTTATATGTTGAAAGTGGTTAATGATTTGGGTGCATAATTTATTATGTATGATAGTTTTGATTCTTTACTTATGATGGATGTTGTCAAATTCACTTAAATGATAAATTTGATTCTTTGTTTTAATTATAGATGATGATCGGAGTTACACTAATTATCTTGTTATTTTATATATATCTTGGATGTTGTAGATTCTATTTTGATGGAGATTTAATAAGTTTAATAGCGTTAATTTCTATATGGATGTATGTTTCCTAAAAATTCTTTATAAATGTTATCTACAAGTATTTCCAAATGCATTCATATGATTCATATGATGTATAATCATATAAATTATTTAAGAGAGACATGATATGTTTAACTAATTAAATTTAAATAAAGCATATTGGTTAAACGTATGCAAAAAATAATCATTTTTGGAACAAACAAAGAAGAAACAATGGAAGCCAAATTGGAAGCAAATTTGGAAGCCATTAGAAGAAAAATGGGAGGAAAAACTAGAATCAAATCAAAAAACCAAACTAGACGCATATCCTAGCACTAAACCTGGTGCCTAAACTTGGCACTCAATACGGCACTATTTCCTTTGATTGGAAGAAAAAAAAAAAAAAGAAACAATGGAAGAAAAATTGGAAGCAAAATTTGAAGCCACACTTGGAAAAAAAAAATTGATGCAAAAGCTGGAAGAAAAATTGAAGCCTCCTCCAAAGAAAAATTTTAAGCCAAGTGAAACCACTAGAAACAAAAATTTGGACGCTGAAATTGGAAGCCACACTAGAAGCAAAACCGAAAGAAAAATTGGAAGCCACACTAGAAGGAAAATTGGAAGCCACATTGCAAGAAAAACTAGAATAAAAATTGAAAGCTAGACCCCTAGAAGAAAACCTAGAGGAAAAATTGGAAGCCACACTAGAACGGGGAAAAAATTGGAATCCACACAGAAGCAAGAAGCAAAAACGAAGCAAAAATTGGAAGTTAAACTAGAAGAAAAACCGAGAAAAAAAGGAATTGGAAGAAAGTCTGAGCGTTGTTTACAAGCTAAAATGGCATTATTTCAGTGTTATTTACGACATTATTCCTGGTACTACTTATGGCTGTTACCAACGCAACTTCGATTGAAACTCTGACAAATTGTGGGGGTGATATTCGGGCACTATTTCGGGCATTATTTACGGTGATATTTTTCCATTGATATTTCTGTGTATTTACGTTGTTGTTTCTAGAGCAATTTAAGGTGCAAATATGGTTGCTAATACAAACATAACTTGTGATGCCCATTTTGCGTCGAGAAAGGTGCACAATTCGTGAACTAAAAAACACTAAATTCGATGCAATTTTAGGTGCCATTTCTGCTCTTTATTGTAGTGATTATTATTCTTCAATTTTATACACTTAAAGAATTTTTGAATTCATAATTAATTACATGATATGAGTATCCACTTGTGATATTTCACGAAGAATGATCATGTTCTAAGACAATATCACAGCTAATGTGATGTTTAAGGTAATTGTTATTCCCACTTGAGATTTAAAGGGGCTTGCCTACATAACCTTCTTGCATGAAGAAATTTTGGTTGTGAGCCTACTAATATTTGATATTTTTCTTTCTTCTTGTTTAATAAAATTTCTATGTTTATTCATGGTAGAATTCTAATGATCTTGGAAGCCTACTTTGTAGAGTTGCATTAGAGGGAAGATGTGGATAAAGGATTAGTCAAGAGGGCTTGACCGGGTCAATATGAAATAGATGGATATTGAAGTCACAACTATGAAAATGGCTTAAGAAGGGATTTTCCATACTTAAAATTTTCTTGGTTGAAGCAAATTTTATTTACGAAAAATAATATCAATGCATGAATGGTAAAAAATAGAAACTGTGCCTTTCTCTTTTGGTAATATATTAAGGTTTCCATGTCGGATGGGTATTCATATGGAAAGTGTGCAAAGTGATTTCTTGCTTTTAACTACCACATAAAGAAAGTAAGCGTTCTTATGAGACTTGTCTATACATGAATGATTAGAAAAATGAAAATTAAAGGTAGAAATAAAAGTATATGAATAGCATGGGATATGTGCAATTATGAAACATGCATGACAAAATCTTCTATACATTTTAGTTGAAGGAATTATTTGAATGTGTAATGAGATCCTGTCTGAATACATTTTACGAATATTCATTGAAACTTGTCTAAACGAGATGAAATGAAATTTTTTCACTAATATGTGAGGAGTTTGATCATTTCAAGTGTTGTTGAATGTTGCAACATCGAGTATGTTAAGAAGGAAGTTGGAGCTAAAATGTCTTAGTTGAGAATGCATGTGATGGTATCATTAGGAAAATTAGAAAGAAATTGGCCAGTTATACTTTCTCAGATTGATATCTTTTGTTTTGGCAAAATTAATGATTTTATTTGCTTGGATTCCCAGAAGAGTGTAGGCAGGTAAGAAAATTGCAAGTACAAAAAGGTTTAGTAAAATATTAATCATATATTTATTTTTTAGGTTTCCATGAATTAAAAAAAAATTAAATGGAGAAACTGAATAATACACTCATGAGACAATATCATTTGGGCATTGAGAGTGCATGAAAATGGGATGTATCGAAAATATGGGAACTACAGAATTTACGTTCATGAGTCAGCAGTATTATCCCAATAGTTTCTAAATTTGGGGTAAGCACATTTGTAACTAGCATTGAGTTGGTTGGTAAAGAACATGTGATTGAAGGATTGGTTTCTTAGTTAACGTAAATTGTGTGGAGTGGTTGATATTGGAAATAAAGAGTTTAATCATTAATACCTAATTGGAGTTCTTGTGACAAAGACAATAAAACTTTAGTGTGTATAATTATATCATCTTTGTGATGGATCCAGAACCTATGGTATGATTTGATGCATGAAAACATATATTATAATCATGATGGTACATATGATTAGTTGCATTGAGTGCATGCATGGTTGTATTAGACAATAAATTTCATGATTTAATGTAATGAAAATAAATAACTTCTAATTTTGAAAATAGTTGAGTATTAGAATGAGTGACATGAATCACTACTATGTAACAAAGTGGAAGTTGTTATGAAACCGGCTCATAAAATAGAAGAAAAAATAGATTAACGACTTAGAAATTATATCTTCAAGGGAAAACTATCTGCTACATTACATAATGAAATATTCTTAGGATTCATTCATTAAAAAAAACATCCTTTCTATATACATTGGGAGTCTAAGGGTCACAATATAAATCCTACTGACATAATAATAACAATTTAACGGCCACAACAATAACAATAATGTAGGCTTCTATGAGACACAATAACAATATGAAGGACTACATGGTACAACAATAACAATAAGGGGAATGCCTAACAACAAAAATAAAGGATACACTGTCTTCCTCTGGGACCTTATGCCTCTCTTTCCAAAAAGTTTTTCCTTAATGCTTGGGTAAGTTCTAAGGAGTATTGCAGCCTTAAAATTTTCATCTATCATGTCAAATATTAGAACAGGTAATTTATTTCATGACATTGAGATGTTCTAGAAATTTATCGATTTATTAGTTGTAGTGCTGTTTCCTTGGCTGCTTCGGAGTTCCAATATGATTTTTCCTTTCCTCACGAGTTAAGAATATGTTGTTGGGCAGGAGCTTGTCACCTATAACCTTTTTAAGCCTTTGAAACATGGAAAAGGCGGGTGCACTCTCGAATATGCAAGAAGCTCCAATTTGTATGCCATATTAAAAATATTTTACTTTATAAGGTTATGATAATTTTATTTGATAATTTAATATGCTGTAGCTTGCTTGAGGGACATTTATTGTCCATGATTTATTGTGTAAAAATACAGGATTGCCTACATCAAAATTCTTTTCGCTATGATGTTGAGTCACCTATTGTTTCATTCGATTATGTGCCAAGGTGAGGTTATCATTTAAAGAGTTCGAGAACTTGTTTTTGATGCTCAAATACTTAGATCTTCCTTGCTTGAACCTTAGAATTTATCTTATAGTGATGTGATGGAGGGTGGATGATATCCATCAATTTCCATAAATGGGGTCACTGCACACTGCAGTATGGAGCGTAAGTGTTATACCACCATTTAGCCAAAGGTAACCCTTGACCCGGCAACAGCTAGCTGTTTTATGAATACAAAGTAATGAAGATATCTTCTAAAAATTTATTCACTATCTCAGTTTTCTCATCATATTGAGGATGATATGATGAACTGTAAGGCTAATTGGTACTAGGCAAGAAAATAATTTTGTCCAAACATTTCTTGTTAAAATAGAGTCTCTGCAATAAACATAATAATATTTGGTTTTCCATGTAGCTTTTGAATTTTCCATAAATGAAATAAATATCTTACTTTCTTAATTATGAGATAAAACACAAAAGTGTGCATACTTAGTAGTATAACAACTACCACCATGATGGTATTTCCTTCATACTTTGGTAAACTTTGTGATAAAATCCATTAGAACCTCCTCCCAACGTTGACTTGGAATGGATGAAGTTTGTAACAAACACTGGGTCTTATTTTCTCAACTTTATTTTGGCTGGAAAACCAAACGATGCAGCACAAAATTTTGAATACAGAGTTAAGGTCTGTCAAAAATCTTCTGAGCACGTACTAAGTTTTAAAATTCAGTGCCCTCAAGAGAGTGTAAAAAATTCCAAAATAATATTTCATTTGAGTTTGTAATTATTAGAAATATACAAAAGCGATCTTTACTATAATGAATAATTTTTTTCATTAAATGTTTTAGAATAAGGATCTTACCTCTGACCTTTGAATGATGTCCACACCTCTTCATCATTCTTCCTTCATCCCTTGCTTGATTTATCCCTCAAGGTTGGGATAATGAAATAAACACAAAAAGTATTCCATCCTCATTCTTTCTTGAGAGTCACCTCTACACATGTATTTTTCTAACAACTTTTTTGTAGAATATTTAAAAGTCATAACTGCAAATATTTGTGACCCATTTTTACACTCTTAGAAGATAATATTTTTTCAAAAAATGTTTAAAGACTATCATGATCTGTTTTTGCCATTGCCCATTAAGTGAGTCACCATTGCTTTATTATGTAGTATTGCCAAAATTTCCTTCTACTAAATAGGTTTCAGTATGTTGTGGAGACGGGGTCTCCTAACAATATAGCTGAATTGACTGAATATTTTTTATTATATTTAACCTATAGTGGAGGTTTTGGGGTGGGTCAAAGGCAGACATTGTAATGGGTCAAAGAATTAAACTAGAGATTAGAAAACCATGGGTTGGAATGCAGAAAGTTGAGCTAGATTTTTATAAATGAAGATGTTTATATTGTAAAGAATAAGAAATGATATATGACTATTTATGCAGTGTATTTAAATTGCTCTGTTTGATTTTGAGACGGTTCTACCTTTATTGTGCGGAAATCCAAGTCTAAAATAGGAGACCCTGTTGCTATGTGCCAGGGTTGGGAAGAATTAATTGTAAAAGGAAGAATTGATGAATGAATGAATGCGAAAGGTTGTTAGAAGAAGTAGTGAATCTGAAGTAATTTGCTGAATTATTGATAATTGTTGTATTATGTGTTTTATGTCCTTAGACACGAAAAGTCATATACTGCATTCTTGGATCTAGTCTGACATAACTATCCTTTGTTAATAATTGATGCTTATAGCAACATATAACTATAGATATAGTGCACATGAATCTGACAGACATAATTAACTATGTGTAGAATAAGGTAATTAGGATTACGGACTGCTTTTCTCCTTTGCTTTTACATCCTTTCGGGGTGTGAAGCAGTTTTAAAACCTTACCCATACCTACTTCAAGTGAGACTTTGACTGGCAGGAGTCCTATGAAAGGAAGCTAGTAGTATAGGGTTGTGTATGCCCAGACTGAGTCGGGACCCCTTGAGCCAACAAATAGTTCAGATTCTTTGGGACAGAAGAGATCCGAGTAGTTTGATACTACTGACAGAAAATAATAGTCATACGTGCGAACATGAATGGCGCTTCCTGTAGAGAGATTAACAGCATAGTGGTAGGTTTGATAAATATATGGATAAGTTTGCTCCCTTTGAGACTTAGATATCATGGTGTGGAACTCCCAGGTTTATACTCACTGCTAGAAATAACATGAAACAACATTGGATAGTCGCTTTAGTTTAGTAGTGCCCAACACTTTTGGAGCTTACCTTGCCCCCGCCCCCAGATGGGTCCCAGTTTGGTAGGACAATGGGTGGGATGGTCTAAATAACTTCAGAAAGAAAGGAAAGAGTTGTAGGTACGATGGTTACCTTTCAAGAGGATATCGATGGGACACCGGATGAGGAATTTCCCTCGTCAGTCCCATCCCGGTGAAGAAAAGAAATTACCCAAGGATTTAGTTTCTCGCTCCTCCCCATAGGATATTCTTTCAAATATTCTCCTTTTATTTATCCCCCATGCTTTTCCCTTTTGAAGGACTTTTTCACAATCAGCAGCGTCTTCGGACAATGAAGGTTCTTTGCGGCATCCTCAGGGATAGTTGAGGCCATCCCTAGAATGTTTTGAGTCCTGTGGGACCTTCGAATGATAGTTCCGACATGCAGATGAGGTTGGTTGATGGACATCCCCCCCCCTTGATGGTCAGGCTGAGAATGTTGGATTAACTTCATTTCTTTATTAGATTAGACATTAGTCAAATTAAATACCTCATTACATATATAATACTTCTGGATTGTTTGTTAAAGCATAATGATGGTGTGAAATACAGTACATATAAAGTGCAATTTTCGGTCCACTAGAGATTGTCCAGAAATAACATCTCGACATAAATACATATATTATATGTAATTATGTGATCTAAATTGATCTAAATGTATCTCGGTGCATAAATTCACTATGATCTAGGATTGATATCTGTTGTGTTGATGAAGAATGAAATGACCAATTCAATTCTATATGAGAGTGAGTGGTTGGAATTTTCCATGTTCAAAGACACCAAATGTCTACTTCAGCCAACCTTCACATTATATACGAATAGCCAGTTTCACTTTGTTGATCTCTTTTCAGCGAATTATATCCGAGGTTGAAGGTTCACACTTACAGTGCTCAGCGGTTGATCGATTCGTCACCCATACCGAATGAGTGAGTCCCTACAGGCCTCTCTCCCCTCAGAGTTACGTCGGTTGAGTCCCTATGGAACTCTCCATATGAATCGGTGAGTCCCTCTGGGCTTGCTCCCTTGTTACCTTGTTCAGGGTCTGCCCATATGAATTAGTGAGTCTCTTAGGGCCTCTCCTGTACAACCTCGGTGGGTCCCTCACCATGAATAGTGAGCCCCTACATTCTGGGCCATCTCCTTTTAGTCGGAGTCACGCCCGGCCCCATCACCCTTGCTGAATGAGATTTCAATTATCAGAGACTCTCTTCCCAGTGGGGACCTACCGGGCCTCACCCTGTGAATAGTGGGTCCCACTCAACATATGAATAGTGAATCCCCTCGGGCCTCACCATATGAATAGTGATCACAACTCTAAGGGCCTCTGCGAGTCGACGGCCTTATGGCACCTCTCATAAACACTCGAGACTCTGCCTTCCTTGATTGCTTATTGGGTGGGGGCTTATGGTTCTCCGCAATAAATGCCTCCTGTTGTTCCAGGCTTTCTTGTGCATGATGGTGGCCCGTTGAGTGAGTGTCTCCTTGCTCTTCAATTTTACATTGCTTCTACCTATGTATGCTTTGGTACTAGTCAATGCACATGCGATGGGTGGTTATAATCAATGAATCGGTAAGCTTCATTAGCTTTATATCTCCACAGATCTAGATCTATTGTTGGAATATCTACAACGGGGAGTTCAATACTCAGATTGAAATCTTAACAAAACTTATTCTTTGACCTTCGTATCCACCTGGGCATACTTGATGCTGCATACGATACCATACAAGAAGGAAATATGACCATGGCATAACATAACCAATGAAATTTGTATACGTGCATGGTTACGGAACGAAGCTAAACTAGGCGTTTTCCGCTATTAATAAGGCTCATCTTATTAACACCCATACTTGGTATTATTACCTTCCTATATGAGATAACCCATTGCCACATTAGATTATTAGAGACCTAAAGCTACATTATAGGTTAGTATCTTTGTCTCGTGAAGAGAAATGTATGGTATGGCGCTGGTGTTTATGGTTATGGGCATTCACGCTTTACTTATCCGGATTAGTGACAATCATGTAGTTTGCATGGTCGGCCCAGGCGTAGCCTCTTCTCACTATATCCTCCATAATCGTGAAAAGAGCTGTCTTTGATAGCCCACAGCGTTGGCTTTTACAAAGTGCACTACAGATAATAACCGGTAAACCCCACTTTATCATGATGAGTCGGTTGCAGGGCATGCGCCTTCCAATTGTATGGTAGTACGTTACACTTTAGGTATGCAAGTGATGAAACTAACATTCATTGCTCCCATCCGCCTTAAAATATTGTGGTTCACTATTAAGAGATTCTCGCTGCGCCGAGCAGTAGGCGGTTAATATGCTAATATCCTCATTTGTATCCATGCCCAGTGTATCGGGAGTAGATGTGATTGATGCCGCGTAGGCACCCGGTTCATGTCTCTCTGTAGTACTCCACCCATACATTTTCTGGAATGTTTGTAAGTTGTAGGGCTTTGTAGATTGACTCATTTGCACTCATTACTTGCCTTTGTGCAACAAAATAGCTCTTACAGAAGGTACCCTCAAGGCCTCTTGGTGGACTTCACTACGAAAAATGGTGGATCTTTATACGGGACTAGAAGTGAATTTGAATCATCTTATGTAATCATCACACACATATTCTTTTTCCTTTCTTACTTATATTTATATCTTGAACGACCACCTTTGCGGCTTAATAATACCATCTTCAGAACAGCTAAGATGAATGGCTATGAATCTTCACTCTTCAGCAAAGAATGCTTTGTGGTCTTCCATCACATTTATCATAGCGATGTGTTAGGGCCCGAGGATTTTTATTTGTACTCTGTCTCCCTGTGCTCTCACTATCAGCTTCTATCTCTGGGTCCTGTCTTGATAAAAGGGAACTTGGTCACTGGTCACTTGAGTGTGGGATCTCAATCTTAAGGTTAACCAATAGTAGTTAAAAGTGACATGTGAATGGGGCCGTATGGAAGGTCTAAGACAAGCTTACACTAGCATGGGAGCTTAACGATATTACGGCAATGTGAAAACTTATATGTGGCTCAAGGCTGCCCAACGATTTAGGAAATTGACTTATTACTTTAAATAAAGTCAACTAGATAATTCTTTGCTTTTTGGGCTCTGTCTTTGCAACCTAAGGAATGCTTATGAAAGGAAGTCATAATCATCTTTTTGTCTCCAATCTATAACTCTTCTTGGTTGAGAATCAACGTCCTCTACCTTTTTAGGATCCAATTTCATTTGCTATGTTAGCACAAGATCTATCTCTGTTGGGGGTTCCATGTTTTTGGCGAGGTTGACAAGACCAAAAGATGATACAACATAGAACCTTTGAGATAACCAGGATCTGGCCACTCCTAGGTCCGGAGAGAGGGATCTCTCTATGATTTTTCAAAGGTATTCATCTTTGCATTCACAATAAAAATTATTAAGTGGATTTCTATGCACGGGGTTTGTTTATTTAATTGAGAGTTTGGTTCTTGGGAGGAAATCGGGGAAAGAAGGGTCAACTGAGGCAAAATTTGAGTAAAAAGTGATTGGGGCTAAAGTAGATAACTCAAGGAACATCGAGGCCATTTGGGAAATGGAGTCGAAAGAAAGGATTCACTTGTGTTCAATGTGTAAGCTTTGATTGGGCTAGTCATCTAGAGCATTTGGGTCTTAAAGATGATATTGGAATGGGACATTAAGAACGAGAATGAAAGGAGGAGAACCATCAATTCACAATCTATCGATGGAATTGGGGAAGGTCATTTAACTCCGGACCTACCGGACAAAATCGAGCGTCTGAGGATCTTAGGAAGCTTAGTGAGATGGAAAGATCCTAGCGAGGCGAACGGGGTTCTAGACTCACATTGTTCTCAATTTATCCAACTAAATCCTATAAGAACATCTAAACATATACTACAATTAATTCATACATTAGAGAAGCGAGCCAACAACATCCACTACACGTTAAATCAATTAAAATCAATATTCGAATGCACATGAAAACGAGAAAACATAAAAGTGAGGAGAGGAAAACGGCAACATAAAGTACCTATCAAGGGTAAATCTTATGCCAAACCCCGATGCGAGCATTAAGTAAGGATGAAATGAAATTAAACACAGAGATAGGAAAACATCACGGTAGCTTTAGATCGGATCAAAAAACATGCTTGTCATATCAAAAACAACATAATCGGGTACATCATTATTACGAGCTTAGACATTGATGCAGATCACATCAAATCTCGGCCTATCTTACAATATTACCGGAGAACTTGTCTCAAGGAAAATGCTTGCATTTCTCGATATCTCATCAACAACCTTTACAATGTTTCTTCCGAGTTTTATAGGCTGAAGGGAAGTAGTGGAGGTAGGTGAAGCACTAAATTCCGTATTAAACATGCGAAGAAAGAGGCCGGCCCATTACGCTTCTTATGTTGAGTATTTAATCTTTGTCACCCCTTTTATGAAGAGTGATCTTCTTGAGATATGGTTTTGACATGTTTTAGGTTGTGGCACTCACAGTGATTTATTGAGCAGAAATAAAATAAACTGCGAAGTGCCATATAAATGTACGAGTGGTTTTGAGCTGGCACAATGGGGGTGGAAATTCCTTCGGGGATAGGATGTTAAATAAAAGTTGTATGGACACCACCTTCTTGATGAGGAAAAACGATACCAACTGACGAATAAAAATTGTTGATGTTACCTTTTACTCATGCTCGGGATATTACGATCGATCCTGGGGTCTTCAAGCGGGTACTTTGCATTTTAGGCTGGCCGATTTAAGGCTCAAGATCTTCATTAGCACTTAATCTCCTTTTGCTTTGTCTTAGACACTCTTCTTACTTCATCTTTGCCTCGACGGTTAGCTCGACTTGCAATAGTCTTGGAAAGTTTCTCAGTCGAACCTTGTTCCTTTAATGAACGTCTTGTCTGCACCTTCCCGAATCATTTTTCATAAATGCCTTGCTTAGCAAATGATCTTCTTTAGTCTCTTTGTCCTTGTAGTAGAGATGTACCATGGCGGCCATTAACTCTTAATAACCACACTTAAGCAAGCAAATTTGTCAAGAAATCCATGGGTGGGGATGGTGGATGCGGCGTGGATGTAGAAAATGGCCATAAAGATCTTGGGCCCAGGGAGAAATGGTGAAAACGGTGACAAATCTCCCCGGTGGAGGCTTGGCGGTGCGGAGTGAATTTGAATGAAAAACATTAAAAAACACGAATTTGAATGAATATATGCAATAGAATGGACGTATGTTCGGAGGATACACGTGGGGTGACATGGCGTACGGAAGAGACACGTGGACGGATGATGTGGAGGCCCGGAGGCTGACCGGCCAGTGGTCAACGACGAGAAACGAATCTGAATTTGTCGATCGTGGCAAGATCTACGATGGAAAACATCCAGGCGACATACGGTGGGCCGGGGAGTGCCAGCGGGAGATGATTTAACCCGTGCTCAACTTTTTTGATGGATGAGCATGGGATGAGGTGCTGGGGATGGACGACTTTCGTAAATTTAAATTGCGCGACTGCAGCGAAAGATAATGCGGGAAAGCCGGGTTTTGTCGTCGTACGGACGGTGTGGCGCTAAATGGAATCGGCCCAGGTGCTCGGGAAAACCGCACCGCCGTGCATAAGCGGTGCGGAATAAAGCTAGGTGGTTCACGAACGATCTTGGCGATGGGACCACCGAGAGCGGGGGGTTGGCTTAGTTAGATTGTTGTTAAACGGACGGCGATGGCAGCTGCGGGAAATGGGTGACAGGCATGGGAGGTAAGCGCCTTTGGGCAGCGGGTGGTTAGAGCGTTTGGAGTTCTGTGGAAGGTAAAGGGTGCGGGGGCTATCGAGAAGAGGGGCTAAGCTGATATAAGGTTCAGTGGGTTTTTAAGCCGTTTTAATGCAATTTGACACAACAAGGGGAACGTGGAAATTGGATAGAGGATTTTTTTGGGGATTTTGAGGATTGTGGGAGAAATGGAGAACAAGGGGACTTTGAAAAAAGGGCAAAGTTAAAATGAGGGCATTTGCGGGGATATAAAGGGGGGAAAACGGAGGCCCTTTGAAGATGGATTGACAAGGTGGATCCGTTTTGAGCCTACTTAGAGACCAGGGATGATGGATTTTCGGGGAAAGGCAGCTCGCCAGGCTCCAGCAGAACTGGCCCCGGCAGCAGTAAACAGGCCTCTGGGGGGCCCTGGTAGCCAGCCAGGGGATGGCTTCTTTTGAAGGAGTCAAGAAACCGAAATAATCTTTGGAGTAGGCCGGATACTGTGCCAGCACATCCTTTTTTTTTTTAATTTTAATTTTACAATATGTTGAATACAACATTAAAAACATTTTCCCAACCAATCTACCTACCCAAACTCGGTCCTAATTTTCCTTAGGACACTTTTATTTGAACCTGTAAAACCCTTTACATCATTTATTTTTTAAACGAGAAAACAAACCTGTTCCTACTTCCTACCCTTATTTCTCCATGAGACCAGATTAGATTGTTGGACTCATATCTTTATCTACCTAATCTAATATCTGTTGGGATTGGACTGTCCAACAGATTTCTTCTCTACATTCTAATAAAGAAATTGAAAAAAATCCAAGCCAGGATTAGACTATCTGGCTTGTTGTGGACCATGACATAAATACAGTTGCACATGGACAGAAACTTGCAAAACTTTGGAAACAAAACTTGAAGGCTTGAAATATGGAACTTTTAGTATCCTTCCTTTCTTTTTGTGACTCAAGTTTTGAGCATGTTAGAGTCACCTCCTTTTTTTTTCTTTGCTGATCCAGACTTTGGGCATGTTAGGACCAGCCGTTTTACTTTCTTTGGCTCTTTTTTTGAGTTGATTAGAGCTAATCCTTTGCACATTAGAGGTTCATGTTTTGATCATGTCTGAACCTCTCCTTTCCTGTTTTTTTTTTAAACATTTTCCTCTTTTTCTTGAAAGTGAAAAATTGCCATGGTATATACAATGGAAATGAAACTGGAAATGAAAAATCAGCAGAAGTAGTGTTTGAGCATCCTGCCATTGACAGGACCCCCAAACAGCTCTGTACCATCTAATTCCTGTAGAAAAAACGCATTTGGACCCACAGTGGCCAATATGATGTATGGACCTTGCCACAAACTGTCAAAATTTCCGTGTTTACCTTTATCCTCTCTCCTTGAGTCCCACCTCAGAACTTTATCTCCAATTCTGAAATCAGCAGCTTTGGTCCTCTTGTCAAACAGTCTCTTTATGTTTTCCTGAACTTTGACAGCTCTTTTGTAGACCTCTTCTCTTGTTTTCTGAAGATGAATTGTTTGATTTATTTTCCTCACCACACTGTCTTCTTTTGTTTGTATCTCTTGAACTAGCTTGATCACTGGTATGCCAAGACTCGTAGGGAAAACTACTTCTGTTCCATAAACAAGCTGGAATGGCGACATGCCAATAGATTTCTTTTTTGTAAGCCTGTCAGCCCACAAAGCATGTACCAACTTGTTGTGCCATGACTTCTTGTTTTCTTCCAACAGCTTCTTGATGATGATCACCAGGCTCTTGTTTGATGATTCAGCTAATCCATTACCTTGAGGGTAATAGGCAGTTGAATGACCGAGTGCTATTTGATACCTGTGAAAAAAATCAACCATTTTCTTGGATCCAAAAGAAGCAGCATTATCGGTGATTATTTTCCTTGGGCAACCAAACTGAGAGAGGATATGACCTTCTAGGAACCTAATGATGACTGAATCTATGGTGTTCCTAGTGGGTAAGGCCTCTATCCACTTATTGAAGTAGTCTGTGGCTGTTAGGATCCATTTGTGTTGTGCAGAAGAATAGGATGAATTTCCCCTATAAAATCTAGGCCCCATTGCATAAAAGGACCTTCAATAGTGATGGTTGTAGAGGGAGGGGGAGGAGTTTTCTTTTGCCTTCTAATATTTGACATTTGTGGTAGGAAATTATCATCTTATGGACATCATTGAAGAGTGTAGGCCAATAATAACCATCCCTGAGTATCTTATTTGCAGTGGCTTTCCAACTTAGGTGGCCTCCACACTCTCCAGCATGGAATTCTTGTTTAATTCTTTTGGCTTCAGTTTCTGGCAAACATTTCAGCAATAGGCCATTTGGATTTTTCCAATATAAGTTTTCATTCAAAATGCAGTAGTTTCTAGCTTTTATTTTTAAGAATCTGGCCTTTTTCTTTGACAGTTCAGGTGGGTCATTGAGGCGTGTAAGCACATATAAAATGTCAGCATACCAAGGAGAGCTCTGAAATTTTTCCTCAACAGTGGGATCGTGCAATTCTTGTTGCTCATCCAAGGTATTTATCATGTTAATGTCTAGGGCTTGTAAGTTTGATTCAACCATTAATTTAGCTAAGCCCTGACCTTTAATCAGCTTGGTGGGTTTTATCTCAAGGTCGTATTCTAAGATCACAGCTATCCATTTGCTCCTTTTCCCGTCTGGTTCTTGGGAAAATATATCTTTGACTATGATGTTGGGCACATAAGCTATGGTGTGGGAATGCAGTATGTACACCTTGAAGTCTTTCAAGGCATTAATCAGAGCATAGGCATGTTTCTCCATTATGTTGTATTTCAAGGGTGCATCTCTGAGTGCTTTTCTAAAGAAGGCAATTGGCTGTTCCATTCCCTCCATGTTTTTCTGCAGCAAAACTGCAGCCACTGTGTACTCAGAGGCAAAGGAGAATATCAGGAAATCCTTGGAGAAATCTGGGCTGATTAGGACATGAGCTTGGGTAAGTGCAAGTTTCACTGATTCAAAATATTGTTTAGCTCCAACATTCCATTTAACTCCCTCACCTTTCTTCAGCATACTAGTCATGTTCCTAAGGTGTTCAGCTAGATTTGGAATAAACCTCCTAAGGAAGTTTATTTTCCCAATGAAGGACTGTAATTATTTGATGTTTATTGGGTGTACGATTTGTAGTATTCCCTCAACTCACTGTGGGTCTATCCTGATCCCCTTATCAGTTGATGTTTCTTGGGTGTGTGATTTGAATTATTCCCTCAACTCTCTGTGGGTCTATCCTAATCACTTTCTTAGATATAATGTGACCAAGAAGTTTACCTTCTTGCAACCCAAAAATAGTTTTCTTAGGATTCAGTGACAGACCATACCTTCTACATTTTTCAAAGACTTTCCTCAGATGTTTTAAGTGTTCTTCTTCAGTTTTAGAAAAGACAGTCAAGTCATCGAAGTAGATAACTATGAAGTGCCCTATCTCCTCTAAGAAAGCTATATCCATCGCTCTCTGGAAGGTGGTGCCAGCATTCATCAACCCAAAAGGAATTTTCACATACATGAAGGTGCTCCATGGAGTGGTAAAAGCTGTTTTGAGTTGATCTTTTGGGAGTACCAACACTTGGTTATACCCTGAAAAACCATCTAACAGGGAAATCCTTTTAGAGCCCACTACCTTCTGTAGGATATGTTCCATTCTAGGCAAGGGGTAGTTATCTTTCAGGGAGGCTCTGTTGAGGTTTCTGAAGTCTATGCACAGTTTGATTTCCCCTGTTTTCTTACTCACAGCCACTAATTTGACACCCAATCAGAAAACCTCACAAGAAATATTATGCCTGCATCATACATCTTCTTAATCTCTTTTTCCACTGCAGGAAATTGTTTCGGATTGATTCTAAGGAGTTTTTGTCTGAAAGGCTTTTGATTTTCCTTCAGGGGTATCTTGTGTTGTATGATGTTGGTGTCATAGGCTTTTAAGTCTTCATAGCTCCATGCAAACACATCAATAAATTCCTTAAACAGGTTAATGTATTTTTTCTTCATGTCTGCAGGTATAGACTTAGCCAGTTTAATCATTTTGGGCTTGTCTTCAGTGCCAACGTTGCATTCTTCTATGTCTGAGTCTGCATGTTCTATAGTGGGCTTTTTGGCTACATCATCAATGTCAAAAAGGTCCTCCAGGGGTGCCAGGCCTCTGGGTATATTTTTATCTTTGGCTTGCAGCACCTCCATCTCTTCATTTTTCGAGTTTTCACATCTTATGGTTGGACTTCCAGTTTCCTCAGAAAAGATGTTTATTTCTATGTTACAGGGTGTTTCTTGTTCATCTGAGGGATCCTCACTTGGGCAACTGTCATTAGATTTTGAGTTGGAATCAGAAAATTCAAACTCATTTCTGCCCACGAGAAAATCTTTGATCTGTTTATCTCCTTCAAAGACCTGCCAATATTTTTCATTGTCTGGCACTGCAGGTCTGAACTTGGTTTGGATGATGATTTGTTGGTTAGGAGGAGTTTTAGGATATGCACTAGCCAGGCAGGCTAATCCATTAGCAATAACGTTTTGATTCCTGGGAACAAACACTAACTCATATTCAACAAATTTTTTCAGTAAATCCAGAGTGTCATTCTGGTATGCTCTTAACCTGGGGTGTTTTGTTGTATATTCACCATTCACATGTTTGATAACTAACTCTGAGTCTCCTCTCAGAGCTATCCTATGGGCTCCTAATTTTTTCAATAGGTTCAGACCCAAGATGAGAGCCTCATATTATGCAATATTATTTGTGCATTTGAAATGTAGATTCACAGCATGGCTCTCTGCATGATCGTTTTTGGTGTTACGTAGCCACACCCCTGCTCCAGCATTTTTCCTAGTATAGGACCCATCGACGTTCATCTCCCACAGGGGTTCGCCATTATGTTGCGTTAGGGAGTCTGTACTAGGCTGCGGGCTGTTTTGTTCTTCATGACATGTGTGGAGTTCAGAGAGTTGGCTATCTGGCTGTTTACGTTCTGTTTCTGGTTCTCTCAGAGTTCTGTTTTCAGTACCCTTCCTATGGCTTTCTTCGTCGTATTCTTCTAGGGTAGCCATTATGCTAAAGTATATGGGCTCTGTGTCCTTGCTTGTACTTTTGTATTCAGATTCTAGCTCTCCTAAGGATTGTTTGTTATAAAGAATGAAAGAATCCAGGTCTGTGTGTACAAAGTATAATGGTGAATTTTCAGGTTTCTCGGGGCTACTGACTAGGAATTTCATATGGGACTCTCTATACAGTCTTCTAAGTTGGCCAAATAGAGGGATAGTGGCATATGAGCCATCCATCTGCATTGTTCCTTGCAGTTTGGCTCCCCATGATCTAGATAGCAGCATGCCATATTTGGGTGGCACATCTGCCACCACCACATCCATGACCATACATTTAGCTGGGATCTGGGTCAAATTCACACATAAGTCTTTGATTAGGCCTAGACATTTTACTCTACTAGAGTCGAACGAATACAGATCTTTGTAAGGTATTGTTATCTCCAGGCTTAGCTTTTCCATCACTACCTTAGGCATTAAATTGTGAGAAGCTCCAGAATCATGCATGGCATTATGGAGTATTTTGTCATGAATTTTGAGACTGATATAAAAAGGCGGAACTACCCCTTCCTGAAACTTTCCCTCAATATCTAGACCAAATAGGAGGGCAGGTTGATCATCACTCAAATTTACAGTGTCGTTGTTTTCCCCCAGATTCAATGCTTTCATAATTTGGCCTTTCGATACATCCTGAGTGGCCAACTCAGCTAATGGGGTAGAGATTTTGATTTTTGCAATCTCACTCTCTAAATTGAAAGCAGGCTATGTCTTTGGAGTGCTCAACTCTGTTTTATTTTCTACTGCCTTAGTAGCTGTATCATTTTGTGATTTCTCACTATGTACAGGGTCAGGAATCGTTTTATCAGGAGCACTAACCACAGTGCTAGTGTCGTTGGTTGGTTGGCTTTGTTTTTCATTATTCTAGTTGTCTTTTTCCTTGTATTTACCAGAACCCTCAGCTGTTGATTTGTTATTCACAGCAGATGCTTTAGAAGTTTTATCAGGTCTTTTCTTGATGGTTACCTCAGGAGTCTTTGTTTTGGAATTTTCTTGGTTCTTTTTGCTCCTAAGTTCATATTGTTCTCTGACCTGCATCATGGCATTTTCAAATCCTAATCTGTAATCCTCAGATTCTAACCACTCCTCCTCCTGATAAGAAGGTGAGGGTTGGTCTTCCTCTGAGTCACAGTTAAGGACTGATTCTTCTGTTTCAGACATGTTTATTGCATTCCCTCCAGACTCTTCTATGATTCCCTCATCTTCATCAAGAAAGTTTTGGAAAGGGGAAATAACTTGCTGATCTGATTCTTTCTGTCTGTTGGGAGCATTGTTGTTCCTTCTAAAGTTTTGGTTCTGGTTTTGGTTTCTATTCTGGTTACTGACCGTGACAACCATTTTCTCCATCATTTGCTGCATCTTATCCACATTTTTATATAATCTATCATAATTTGGGTCTGAAGTGGAAACTACAGTGTCATCCCTATATGTTACCCTCTTCTCAGTTCTCAGTCTTGATCTTTTCTCAATCAGTTTTGCCTCTATGTTCATTGCTCCTTTCTGCATGTCCTCCAATGTGGTGTACTCTTTATCCCTAAGCTCATAGGCCATGTCAGCATCAAACCCTTTGGGGTACTTTTCTAGGGCCATACCTTGTGGAGGTTTCATATGTGGAGGGAGAGCATTGTAAACACTGTTAAAGCTTCTTGTGTAATCATGGACACTCTCCCCCACGTTCCTCTTAAGGCTCATGTATTCTGCTAGGATTTGGCGAGGGTTTCCCCTAGTTTTCCACTTATTTATGAATGTCGGATATAAAGTTGGGAGGTCATTAATGCTGCCCGGAGGTAGGCCTTTAAACCATTTCTTCACATCACCCCCTAAGCTTTGGGAAAATATTCTCATCTTGATTGTTTCATCATCAATTTCCATGT
The DNA here is from genome assembly GCA_034641835.2 of Pinus albicaulis. NCBI lineage: Eukaryota > Viridiplantae > Streptophyta > Pinopsida > Pinales > Pinaceae > Pinus > Pinus albicaulis. Next base: position 100,535 of record JAXQQM020091281.1, read on the forward strand.
AATCAAAAGAATCCTCCATCTTATCTACATGTTGCTGAGCTGTGATTGATTATTTAGCAGTGAAGTGTGGGATTTTTTATTGATAATCATTGGGTAAGGGTAGCATGGGTTGAGGTAAAACTAGAGGTGCGTACCAAGCTGCCATGATAATGTTTTGATGAGGTATAGGGTTGGCTTGAGCAGCTAGTATTTGGATGATAGGGATATTAGGACCAGCAGAAGTCTGTTGGGCAGATCTAGGGTGGGAGAGCCCCAATTTTTTAATGAAATGAATATCAGGCGGTGTATATGGAGGAGTTCCTCTGTCCCTAGTGCGCTGACCACTATGAGATGGTGAACTGCGAAGCTCAGGGTCTAGTTGGTCTAGATGATTGAATGACCTGGTTCCTTGTAGGCTGTTTGAAGGATCTAGGTCATGGATTGGGTTCAATAGAGTTGTAAGATCTTCTGGTGCAGAATTATCTCTATGAATGTGACTGGAAATAGCTGGTCGTTTAAGTGTAGGAGCTCCCTTGAGGATACTCTCCGGATTGTCAACTATTTCAGGTGGATCAGGGTTGGGATAAGCTCTTGTGTGGATGGTTCTGAAAGCCAGAATGTTATTTCTTAGCCAAGTAGCTTAACCCTATTTGTTACTTCTACCGTGGTTGATGTTTTCTTAGAGGCTGGCCTCCCAGTGGAGTCTTATGTGAAACCAAGATAATCAACAGGCCTACTGATCACGAGTGGAGTCTTTGATCTTTTAGGAACTATGGAGTCACCAGGTGGAAGGTTTAGGGTATGTCGAAGGGTTACACTGTCCACCACAGTGCTCAGGCACCATCACCATTCAAGGATCACCTCAGAACACAACAAACTCTAACCAGAGATTGACTGGGAGGGCATTTACCAAATATGTCACCTCCCAAAGAGGATGAGATCCAGAGGCTACCTGGCCCTGTCCAGGCTCTGTCTAAGAGTGCAATAGAACACAAAAAATGACACTGAGGCAGTCCAAGAGGAGGTGTGACTAACTGCCAACCTAACCAGAGATTGTGGGTTTTGAATGCCTAGGTATGTTTAAATTGTAATGCACTCAATTTCCCCAGTATGGTCTCCATTATGTTGGGGTTCCCATGTTTTGGCCAGGTTGGCAAGACCAAAATATGAGACAACATAGAACCACTTTCAAACCTTAGGATCTATCCCTCCTAGGTCTAGAGAGGTATCTCTCTATGATTGTCAAAGTGTATGTCTTTGAAGCTTTAAGTTATGATTTTAGGCTAGCTATAGGCTCAGGGTTGTTTGTTTGATTGTTTGTGTTCGGTTGTTGGGAATCAGGAAAGGAAGGTCCAATATAAGACAAGGATGAGCATAGATGGAATTAGGCTAATACATATAACTCAGGGAACATCAAGGCCATTGGTAAATGGAGTCAAGAAAGGTTTTACTTGTGTTCAATGTGCAAGCTTTCAGTTGGGCTAGTCATCTAGAGCATCTGGGTCTTAAAGATGATATGTGGAATGGGACATTAAGGACTGAAAATGAGTGAATGAGAACCATCCAATTCTGTCTATAGATCAGGTCAGAGGTCATTTAAATCTAGACCTACTTGGAAAAAATTAGAGGCAAAACAAGGGATCTTAGAGAGGCTTAATGGGATGGAAAGATGTTAGTGAGGCAGAGACAGAGTTCTAGACCTCCCAGTACTCTCAAATCATCCAAATAAATCCTAACAAGAACATCTGAACATATATTTCATTAATTCATACATCAGAGAGAAGGCAATAACATCCACTACACCGGTTAAACCAATTGAAATCAATATTCAGATACACATGTAAGCAGAAAACATAAAAGGCTGGGAGAGAAGCAACATAAGGTACCTATCAAGGGTAAATCTTATGCTAAACTTCTGATGCAAGCCTGAAGAAATGTAATGAAAGCAAGTCAATCACAAATACAGAGAAAGGAAAACATCACCAACTGCTTTAGATCAGGATCCAAAGAAACATGCTTGTTATATTCAAAACAACACCAATCAGGTACATCATTGCCCACAGCTTGAACATTCAGTCTGAATACATCAAATCTCAGCCTATCTTACAATATTACGCAGAGAACTTGTCTCAAGAGGAAAATTCTTGCATTTCTCTGATATCTCATCAACAACCAACAAAAACCTTTACAATATTTTATTTCTGTGTTTTATAGCAGAGGATAAACAGAAGATCGACTGAGTGGGTAGGTGAACACTAAATGTAACATTAAACACAAAAATGAATGCAGGGCCGAAACCCATTCTGTTTTAATGCTGAGTATTTAATTTCTGTCACCTCTTTATGTAGGAGTGATCTTCTCTGGATATGATCTTGACATTTTTGGCTGTGTTACTCCTGGTGCTTTTGAATAAAAATAAAATAAACTACTAAGAAGTCTATCATATAAATGCTTTGGCGGTTTTGAACTGCTGCAAGGGTGGAAATTATTTCAGGGACACTGTGCATAGTAAAAAACTGTATGGACGCCCTGTACTTGATGAAGAAAAACATTCTGCTGATAAATAAACCCTGATGTTACCTTTTGCTTGTGCTCAGGATCCTTTGATCGATCCTGGGGGTCTTCTAATTTGTACTTTTTCCTTCTAAAAATCCCTGAAGAAACTCATAAGTTTTCCATTACTTGCCTCGAGCTCTTTGCTGTTCCCATACTATATTTGTTCATGCATTTTGAGCTTTAATGGCGCCGGAGAGTTGGTAGAGTTTAGACCTTTCCCTTTGATGAATTTATGGCCCAAACACCTCCAGACATTTCCTATAACATCAGGCTCTGAATACAACCTCTGCACATGGTTTTCTATGGTCACCCTGTCACTATGACATTGATCGCGCAACATGGCGGTCATTCCCTGTTGAAAACCCTGCAAAAAGCTGAAACCTGTGAAGAAAATCATGGATGGGTTGGCGGATGATGTGGAGGAGGAGAAAGGTAGTGCAGGTGGTGACATGTCGGAGAAAAATGTAGAGGAACAATGGAAATCTGCTCTGGTGGAGGTGGTGGTCTGTAGAGTGAAAAACGAATGAGAAAACGTTAAAAAACATGAAACGAATCAATTATATGCAACGGAATGGGAGTATGCACGGAGAATGCACGTGGTGATGACGTGGCGGGACCGGGGACAATGGAAACATCAGTGGCGAGTGAGAAAATCTAGACCGTGGATCGTGGTGGAGATCGACGGTAGAGGACGACAGACGGTGGATCGTGGCATGAGCTATCGCGTGTGCAACTTCATTAAACGTCATGCATCTTGGGTGGGCGATGGCCGTTGGATGGCCCGTCCCAGATTGGACGGTCTACGTCAATTTCCCTAGGCATCCGCGTCCAGACAATAATGTGCGATGGATGGAGTTAACAGGCAAGAACGGCGGTTTTGAAATTGTACAGGAGGACAGGTGTCGAAAGGTGTATGGAATCACTGGGCAACAGGGGAAAACCGCCATCTGCCTAAAGGCGGTGTGAAATAAACCAGGCGGTTTTGAGCTATTGCGCGACGGGGCCCACGGAAGCAAGTACATTCTGGACCGCTGGATCGGGCTTTTAAATAGACAATGGAGATTGAATGCGGGGTGATGAACGGGGAAAATGAGGGAGGCTGCGGGGCAGCGATCGCCGTCCATTCTGTGCAGATCGACGACTGTAATTGCGCCAGAAGAACAAATGTAATAAGCGACTTTGGGGTTAGTGATCGGTTATGGCGCAGGGTTATATGAAGAGGGAAAGGCGCAGGGCTTGCGGGAAAAGGGCTGAGGCCTATTATATGGTCAGAAGTGGGTTTTTCAGCCCATTTTTAATGTATTTTGAGGCCTAAAGGGTAACGATAGGGAGATGGAGGGGGAATTTGGGAAAACAAAGGGTGTAGGGATTTTAGAGGGGATTTAGGGGGTTGATAGGGGGGACATAGTGGGAAACAGTAGGCCCTTTAGGATTAGATCAGAAAATAGGATTTTTATTAGGCATAACCCTCAGAGACTTCAAGGAGGGTGGGTTTTCAGGGGAAAGGCATTCCTTGAAGGCTCCACAACAATCTAGCCCCCAGCTTTCTTGTCAAGAATTTCATAGAGGGGCTAACAGAGCTAATTTCTGAGTTTCCCTATGGAGAAGAGATTGTTTATGAAGAATCATTTCCAAACAAACATCTTTTTCTCATTTCTTCATAGGATCCTTGGTATGGAGATCTAATAATTTATCTCGAGACTTCGAAGTTCCCCTCAGCTTTTTCAAAAGATGAGCGCAAAAAGTTACGTCACTTAGGAAAAATTTATTTGATTATTTGTGATACTTTATATCGTCACAGGGTCGATTCAATCCTCATACGTTGCTTAACTCTCCAAGAAGTTGAGGTTGTGTTGAATTATTTCCACAGTGGAGCTTGTGGTGGTCATTTATCTGGGCTTGCTATAGCCTAAAAGATCTTGCATGTAGGATACTTTTGGCCTTCAATTTTCAAAGATTGTATTGAATCGGTCAAAAAGTGTCATCCGTGTTAGGTTTATACTCGAAAAATGCACACTCATCCAACTCTGCTCTTTCCTGTCATCACTGTTAGTCCCTTCAAAAAGTGGGGTATTGATTATACTACTTGTAACCCGCCTTCGGCTAAAGGTCACAAGTACATTATTATAGCTGTAGACTACTTGGTGAAGTGGGTCAAGGCTATGCCTAGTTTTTGGAATGATGGTGAGACAACAACCATGTTCCTCTTCAATCAAGTTGTTTCTCGATTTGGTATTCCAAAAAAGATTGTCACTAACCAAGGCAGTCATTTTCAGAATAGCATGATGGATGAATTGACTCTAAAAATAGGTTTTCGGTAGGAGCATTCATCTCCTTATTATCCTCAATCCAATGGGAAAGTTGAAGCTTTTAAAAAATCCTTGAAGAAAATTCTTCAAAAGATGATTGATAAAGCTAGATCCTTTGGCATATCATGCTATATCCTACACTTTGGGCATACCAGATGTCAGTCAAAACTGCAATTGATTTTACTCCGTTTCAATTGGATTATGGGTTGGAATCTATTTTTCCTATCAAATGTGAAATCCCTTCCCTTAAGTTAGCTGTTGAGCTTCTTCCTGACACTTCGAGTCTCAAAAATCGCGATGAGAAGCGTCGAGATGCAACTACGATGAATGAGGTGCATAAGAAACAAGTAAATGTTCAGGTATGATAAGGCGGTCAAACCTAATGTTTTCTATGAATGTGACGTTGTCCTAGTTTATGCCCAAGAGAAGGATGCCTTGGGGACAAGAAAGTTAAAATATATGTAGTATGGCCCCTTTATCATCAGAAAAGTCCTAAAGAAAGGAGCTTATGCCTTGGTTGACTTTGAGGGGAATGAGTTGGCAGAGCCCAGAAATGGGCTCTGTTTGAAAAATTATTATGCTTAGGCTTAGGCCTAACATCTTTCTTTCTTGTATATATCTTGTTTTTTGTACATAACCATGTTTCGATTTTTGGTGTGGTTTTAATGATTTTTATCTCCTTTGGAAGTTAATATTGAATGAAATGATTCACATTGGTTTCACTGATGGTGCTAGTAGACATACCCGAAACTTGGCTTCTGCAACTTGGGTAATCCATTACCTAACCGGTTAGTTGTTATTTTCAAGAGGTGTCTACATTGGTCCTTCTTTGAAAAATGTAGCATAATACACTACAGTGGTCAACCTACTATCGGAGACAATATCTTTAGGTGTTGATTCGTTAGCAGTTTACTTGGATTCAAAACTAGTGGTTTTTCAGTTGAGAAATACCTATCGTGTCAGAGACTCATTTTTTCATCAATTGTTTTTGAGGGTACGCTTATTGCAACAATAATTTCAATTTATTACGTTCATTCATATTCCTCGAGTTGATAATTGGTTAGCAGACTCATTAGCTAATCAAGCACTTGATTTTCATATTAATCATTCAATACTTTAAAAACAAATATATCAAAAACATCACTCATTATTGCACATTTGATACATCATGTCATATAAAATAGCTATTTGATATATAGCTATGGGGCTTATGCCTGATCATGTCTATCATCCAAAAATATTACAGTCACCTAATCATATCTATATTCTACTCCTGAGGTCCCTACCCAACATTTGTGTTCCTATAGAACACAATGGCAGTCGCTACACGGCGGAATAACCACACCTAGTCTCGTGGTACTCCTACCATCGGCTCTAGATAACCTCCAGTAGGTCCTCTATAGCATTCATAGGCACTTGGCGATTCAAAATCTCAAATTTTCTCTGTACTGCATGGAGGGTCCTTCCAGGGTATTTAGCATCCGCCTCACCTCTGCAGTGCTTTTCCCTTGGGTACCCCTCTAGCTTGACTGGTCCCATGTCTGCATCATGGTCATTATAATTTTATAAGTTATTTTGTCGAATCAAAAACATTTTTTCATTTTCCATATAATTTGAAAAAATAAAAAAAATCATATAATCAAAAATCAAAACATGAAATATTACCGGTTATGCCCCATGTTGCACTGGGTGGAAGGACTAGATCTGGATCTGCATGAAATTCCATCCCAACATAGGGATATTCCTCAACTGTGATGACTTTTTCTTCGCATAATTGGAAGAACTCATCATCCCAGGTGGTTTTGGGAACCTCAATTCCCCCCAATATCTTCACTAGATCTTCCCATCGGGCTATTCTTGGATCTCTCAGGCTGTTGATTGTTAAAATGACCTTGGGCTTGATATCACTCAGATTGAACCTTAGAATGAGAAAAGAAATTCCGAGGTAACCTCAAACCACGCTTAGCCAAGTATCTAGCCCTACTAGGCCAGGAGAGGGCTCTCTCCATATGGATCACAGTCAAAATGACTAAGAAAATAAGATATTAGGCTAGGCATAGTAGCTCAGGCTTTTGATTTTGATTTTTGTGTAGGGTTTTGCTCGATCAAGAGGAGTCAAATATCTAGGGCAACGAAATTAGGTCACAATTTGTAGGGTGTTCGAAGGGTCAAGGTAGTTAGAAGGTTTGAAATTAAAATATTATTACAGTGAGGTGAATAGACTGGTGAGGAGTTAGGAATAACATCTGAAATGAATTCTCCCTAAACTGAAGAAAATAAACAAATTATGCAAAATTTCCTAAAACAGAGCATGAAACATGAATTCTGCCTTTCAACTTGAAATTAAGCATATCATAGTCATGGAAATGGTTTATGAACTTAAAATACATTCATAAAAATTATCACAGAGAAGAAAAAATTCAAAAACTGCATACCACATGGATCACAAAGAAATAGCTGCAAATTTATCATTAATGTCCAAGCCAAACTTATACAAATATGTCTCTTGAGATGCCAAAGCTATAAGTGAGTCCAACCATTACAATGACTGAGAAAATGCATCATATCGACCTCAAAACCACCCTTCCTAGCCTTAGGTTGTCGAATTCATGAGATAGGGATTAGTTTCACCTACTCCAAAACAAGAATTTGAAGACTAGGAAAACTCAACAATTTGCCTCTAAAATAGAGGAAATTGATTCATTTGACCTCCAGAGAACTTGTATAATGTATCTACCCTAGATAAAAATAAAAAAATGAGATTTACATTTATCTTAAACTTTTACATCAATAATTTTTCATTTCCCAAGATAAAAATTCAAAAATTCAAAATTTGCTAAAGTTGATGAAAATGACATTTTCTTGGCAAAAGCGCAACGCATGCCAGAAAAAATAGACTCTCTTATAAGCCACTTTTGGAGTCCTTCCCTATGTCCAAATCAGCTCTAGGATATCTCATTGGAAATATCTCTAAGTCTAGTTTCCAAATATGCCTTCATCTGCCAAAATGGTGCCCATCTATCGTATCAAAAATTATTTCTCCCAAGACTGGTATTAGCGTAGCGCCTCGGCAAAAACAAGGGCAAAAACATGTTTTTTTAGTGGTTTGATGCCTTTTTGAGGGATCAATTCTTCTCCAAATTTTCTGAAACTTGCTGTATTTGATGTCCTAATCATTATGAACATTATGGTGGTGACCATTTGTCCAGTGGAGGGTTGCCTAGGAAATTTCGATGCCTAAGACTTAGGGTTTAGGGGAAAAGGGATTTGGGGAAAGGGATATGTTATTGTAGGGAAATTAATAGGGTTTACAATGATGTAGGAAGGGAATGCGAGGTTTATGGACACCAAGTTTAAGAATAAAGAGTGAATTTATGGTTTGTAGCTAGAAAAACTTCCAAATTTTCATAGAAACCAAAAACACCATGAAATTTCTCTTAAATGCTGCAAGGAGGTGGAAATTACATGTTACTTACATGCCAAGAGCTATTGAGAGTCTTTTATGAAGTTTTGAAGAAATTTGGATGAGTTTTGAAGCTTGTAGATAAAAATAGGCATTAGTGCAGTGAAAAAACATTAGCACAACACCACTAGGGATTAGCGTAGCGTAATTTATGTGGTTTTCGGGCATTAGCGCAGCACCCAGACATTAGCGCAATGCCACTGCAACACTATTTTTTAGACCACTTTTGGAGGTCTTCTCTGGGTCCAAATTGGCCTAGGATAGCTCACTAGAAATCTCTTTAAGTCTAATTTTCAAATCAACCTTTATTTTTCTGATTTTAGTTGATTTACCTTGTCAAAAGTTTATGTTCCCAAGACTGGTCAAAAAGTGCTAAATGAGGGTGTAGAAATGCAGAGTGCTGGTACAGGCAACTTTTGGAGGCCTTTATCAACTCCAAATTGAGCTCATTATAGCTCATTGGTAATCTATCTCTATCTAGTTATCATTTGAATCATCAAGAAAGTCATTTTGACACTCCAGCTATGATAAAACTTGATTTTCCCAAGGTCACTCCAAAAGTGCAGAAACTCTCCTGTGGCATCTATATGTTTGAAATTTCTCAAAAAACATGACACATGTGTAACAACGGGAGGTTTTTATTATTGGACCTATGATGGGAAAAAACCTCTCTAACTTTTGTCAAATTCATCTCTGTTTGGTCGGAAACATAGTTTAAAGAGAAACTGGCCCTATGAATAGAAAATGGCTTGACTCTTGGAAATACTTCTCAAAAAATGATGGAGACATGATATTGTGAGTTGGAATGGCCTCATAATTACCGAAATGACCTCCCCTATGCCTCCTCTACTCAAATGTCATGTGTCCATAGCAAACCCTAGCTCAGTGGGAGAGTAAATTAGGGTTTAGTGCTTATGAACAATGATGACTTAGGCACCCTTGGAACAAGACAACTCCCTTTGACGTTTGATCAATTGCTGAAGTAGAAAATGTTTTTATTTGACATTTGATGTGTTGGCATGTGGATTTCTGTGTTGGGAGCCTTTGGGACACTGAATACTTATTACATTTGAACTGACTGAAGCAAATCATGAGTTTATTCTGGAGAACCTTCAAACCTTCTACTGCCCTTTATTGAACATGAGAAAATGCAATGATTTGACCTAATGAAACCCAAGTGAGCTAATGAGAAATGAAAGAAACTAACTCAATGAGTGATTTTGAATAAAAGTGAAATGAGAGTATACTTTTTTTCAACATGATGAAGACATGGAAGAGGGTCAACATGCATATAATTGTGAAGGAAAATGGGACACTTGACAAGGACAACCACCATTAGAACAATTTTATATCATGACCTAATCGAATGATTGAAAATTATTTAGAGTGGGACACCTAAGATGCACATTAAAAATGTGTTTTGATCCCTAGTGGAAGTATGCAAATACTGATACTAACAGGTCTGAAGCCCTAGGACCCTCTCGAAGAAGAATGTCAGCAAGATTGTACCTTGTCAAAAGTGTTTAGTCTTTTCCTTCCAGATTGAAGTCAATTGTTTTTTCATATTTCTCAGCAAGGCTGTGCACCAATTAAAAAGGTGAATCAAGAATTCCACTGATATGCTCATGTGTGTACGTGAAGCCTGATGTAGAGAAGTTGATCCTTCTACTCTGCCAATGGTAAAGAGAAGGATCTTCATGTATAAATCCTTCATATCTCTAATGGGAATCTATGTTCCCACATTCTTTGCATCATCCACATAGTATACTTGGACATAATATTCCATGTTAAGCCCTCCAACAGGCTTTCCATGCAAATCTATTGGGTTTCCCCTTTGAGAAACTCCAGTAATAAAGTATATGTCTTACACTTCTATTGGTAGTGGAATCTGATCAATTATGAAACAATCTTCTTCTAGTTCCCAATGATCAACCAACGTTTGAAGAAAATGAGCATTGATTTTCATATTTGACATTTTGAAAATTTTTAACAATCCACGATTCCGTAGAATATCTAAGGAAGTTTGGTAAACCATCACCTCGTTATCAATTGCACTATGCTCACGCTGTCTCCAACTGATCGACATCCTGGAAAAAATCATCAATTGAATGATTAGATGAATTTTTTAAATTTTCACTTTGCACATACGCGACCTCGCTTTTACACAATCGCGTATCATACACAGGTTCCTCCACATGAACCTGTGTATGCGCAAAGGGTTTCAATGAAAATCTCTTTCCTACGGTAAAAAATCCAAATTTTTTCTTCAAAAAGGAATTCAATTAATGAATAGGATAATTTTAAGGCTTACCTGACTGATTTGGGGTGATTTGGTGGCTAGTTGCTTCGCATTTGAGAAGAGAAATTTTTTCCCCAAAGCTCTTTCTCAGTTCTGCAATGTAAAATTGATCAAAATGTGAGTCAAATTTATGCCCATAATTTGAAATTTTCTCACAAATTTTGTTTGTGCTTATTTTTCAAATTTTATTAAGGTTGTTTAACCATTTGGCTTGTAAGTGTTGGGAAAAGTATCTTTTCAGGTACATTTTGTTTAATTTGAGATCTTGCTAGATTTCCTTCGGATCCATGACAACTGACCAATCATGGCAGGTATTTTATTTTTAACTAGCATATAGGTTAGGGAATTCAATTTTCGTTTCATTTTTGCATGCTAGCCTCCATTATGATCACTTTACATAGGGTTGATCCAATCATGTCATGAGTACTTAACCCATTTCACTCACCTATTTTTTAATCATTACTTGGTGGTAGAGCCATCCTTTACATGGGCTTCCTATTTAGTTCCTTGCTAGCTTTTTTTTCCCATGCTGCAATTTATGTAGGCTTGGCAGTTGTATTTCACCCCGTTATGAATTATGTGTTGAAGCTTCATTCTTCTTCTTCTCCACTATCTTTATTTTGTCCATTTGACCTAGAGTCTCCCATCCTGTTGTCAAGTTGTATTACTGCATCGCATATTGACTACTTGTTTATCTTGGCCTTTAGCAGGCTTCATTTGGACTCATGTTTAAGCCCTCTTTTGACCATGTATTTCTATACAATTTAACCAAGCAATCACTTATATTCTATGACTTGACACCTTTACCCATGGATGGAACATTCCTTTGAGTGTCACTTACCAGTTTTCACCACCTTGCATTGAGCATAGGATTGTTCTTATCCCAGGAACTAGTGCATATGTTTCTCGACACTCGTTCTATCCATTGTACTATAGGCATTATTTTTGGGGCTTTGAGGCTTTTAAATATGAAAAAGAATTAAAAAAAAATATTTGAAAAAGAGAGGGAACAAGATATTACTTCCACACTTTATGGCAGCTACAGTGTTAGTTGTGTCGCCCTTGAACAAAGCACCAAAAAGCTAAGTATTTTCTCCATTTCAGATGGTTTTAGTTTTTGACTTAGGAGAAGCCATAACCTTTTTTTTGAGTTAGTAATCCCTCAGTTGGTTACCTCTTCCAATCATATGGAGGGTTTGTTTATGCCTCCTGGAAGACAAACTTATACAAAATTATCATCTGCTGCTAGAGTCAACATGAGTCGTGTTTTTGTTCATGGGAATTTAACCTGAGTCGGCATTTTTGTGATGTCTCTTGACTCATTTTTCATTTGGCCTTCCCTATATTTTTAGCATATTGTTCTATCACATCACATATTTGGTCCTTTGCTCATGCCAATTTGAGAAGGTCTCCACTGGCTTCTTACTGGAGGGTTTGTCTCTTATTGACTACGACATATTTGCTCTGAGAGTAAACCTAGAGTCGTACCCTGGCCCTATTTACATCATTGATAGGTGACCTTGTGCTCATCATTTGATCAACACTATGGGTCTTTGACTGAGTGGTTTCCCTTCTATTCAACTTCAAATTACATTATCACACCTGGGATTCATGTAGTACATTGACTTCCATTTGACCCTATCGGTAGATATCTCACCTCTTTGTCAAATTTCATTATTGGTTGGTTCAAAGGGTTTCTACCATGCAGTAGCTTCATCCTGTGCATGTTGGAAACATACTTCGAGTTGCTTACTTCACTTTACTTTGTCTGATTCCTTCCAAATCTTAGCCTGCAGGTTACACTCGCATTGGACTGATGTGGGATGCCTTAATCCCTTCCTTCTAGCAGATCATTTCCCATCAACTCTGACTCATTGCTCTAGGAATAGGGCCTAGAGTAATTTTTTCAATACCTTAGGGTTTTTAGCAGGGAAATTTTTAAGGATGGAAAATTATCTCGAAGTTTAAAACATTGGCGAATGTCACTAATCCCTAATATGAAAAATATAAAATATTTATTGATATATTTGTAAAATTATTCCAATTTACAATGATTTTATATATATCCTTTATATAATGTTGGTGATTTTTAAGGTAAAATAATTTGATATTGTAAAATTTGGGCGAATCATTTTTAGAAAAAATGGAAATTGGCGAAACGTTTTTTTGGAAAAACCATGGAAAACTAGCCCACCTGCGAATATTAGCCCCTAAAATTTTCTGTGGTTTTTAGTCATCAGTGGAAGACACTTCGCTATCGATATTGAGGATATATCATTGCCTCTTTATTGATAGATTCTTTCAAGTGTTCGACCTCAAATCATTCATTCGCACTTGCTAGATTATACTGGGGAACCTTGATGCTCAATATCATTATTGGTGGATTATCTCACATTTTTTAAAGGTATACATCAATGAGCCGTAGTCAAATGATTTATCACATGGTGGACATCAACTCATTTATTCCCATTGTGTAGAATTGTGCCACAGTGATCGGTGAAGATGTAATATTCCCAATTGGGAAAAGCATGAATAGTGAAAAATGTTGGAACAATATAGAAGATAATCGTTTATAAAGAAAGAGGCCAATATGGAGACTTTTCATATTTTAATTCACCAGAAAAATATGTGTAATAAATGGCCCATAAGATGCATAACAGGAAATACAAGCCTCCAATGAAAAAAATGCCTCAATAAGAGGTGCTGCAATCATGTAGAAAAGCTAGAAGACCATTATAGCGTTATTTATTGCCTATGCTACAAAATTTTATTATAAATTAGATCTAGAGCTGATATGTGCATCAAAATTTAGATCTTATATCGGATTCATGCACTATACAAGCTCCTCTAAAGAACCCCTCAACGGTTTCAGCAAAACACCAAGTACAAGTTGTAGATATGAGATCCAATACTATAGATCTACTGAAAAATACAGATATGGAAAGTGTGGATGATCTGATATGATAAATAAAATATCCTCCTCAAATATATCCTCAAATTGAAAGGTAGATCCCCATCACTTTAAAATCATCTCTCCAAATGGTGTGCCACACCGCCCTACAACTCCTCCTATAGAAATAACACAGATTTGGAAGTAAACTACATTGTACGGATACAAATAAGGTTTTATTGATGCCAAGGTATGAGAATGAGCTCAAATCCCTTCAATACTATCCTCCCAATTAAGTGGAAACCTCCTCCATTGAAAATGAGCATTAAAATGGCCTAGATCTAGAGATCTAGTCTCCACTTGCTGCAGCTTGCAAAAAAAACAAAACCCTCAATAGGATATGCGCTGTAGTTGAAAGAAGAAGCTTTGCCTTAAGCCAGATAGTGGACAATGTAGTTCAAGAATCCTCTAATATCTCCTCAATGGAAGTGGTGGGATTCCTAATTAGGAACACCCTGTGTTCTAAAAAACACTCTATCTCAGCTACACAACAAGAGAAAGATATATGTCTAAATAGACCATATATTCATAAATATCATATACATTAATGACCCTATATCGTTGCCATCCTCTTCCTTAAATAGAATATGAGCTTGCAAACCCTAAACCCCATCCAAAAATATCACTACATTCACACAAAGCATCTCCATCTAAAACTATGCAGTCCCTCATTGATGGCCACTCCTCCATGACAACACTGTTGATTTGGTCAATTTTGACCAAGTCAAAGTGATCCAGCCCTTTTCAAACCAAGGGTGCTTTAATTAAGCTACCAAGATTTGTCTCTTTCACATTTTTCATTGATTTATTCAGTATTAAGGAGAATTATGGACCTGCTTTTCCCTCTTATTCTTTAAAAAAGGCCATAAAACAAAATTAAATATTCCAATCAGTTCATGACTAATTGGGAATATTACAGTCCTCCCTTCCAAATGTTGCTTGTCCCCAAGAAACTGGCATGGTGATTGTTGTAAGCCTCCGTCATTGGTGACACCAAAATGTGATAAGCTTCCTTCATAAGCTAAGTTTTCACCAATCCATCCCTCCATGAATTGCTCCTCCAAAGTTCTCATGAGATGCAAATAGTCCATCCCATAAGGAGACAATAGTTCAAATGAAAAAAACATGGTTTGCCCAATGTTCTCCCTGAAACATGTAGCATAGTGAACAAGGATAATTTCCATCCCATACGGCACATACATACCTCCCATCCTCCCTCCATAAATTCCCATAAAAATTACAAGTACATCATCAATGTATGGGATCAAAACTACATACATACAAACAGAAATTGGTGTATATGAAGGTGGGTCATAGTCCCACATGTGGAACCAGCGTAATGCATCTCCTAACTGAACTATATCATGATGTGGTAAGTGGTTTCCACACCATTTACTTTCTTCCCAAGTCATATCACTATGGCTGAAAGTGTGAGATATGTTTGGTTCTTTAGGAGTGCACCCACAATGATACAAAATCTCCCTTTGATCTCCAAGGGAGTGGCCATGTTCAAAAATTTTTGTGGCCCAAAGTTTGCCATGAAATTTATATGGTATAGTGCTCCTTCTTGGAGCTATGGCCTGAATAAAAATAGTAAAATAATGCATATGTTCATCAAGTAAAACAGTAGGTACACAAGAATATCTTTCACCAATATTCCTCCTTAAACAAATGGAGTGGTGCATAGATCTATCTCCTCCCTCAAAAGAAGAAAGAGGTGGCTTAATTAACTCCTTTATAGAGTTATGTTTCTATCCCAACTCCACATGGTTCATGCATATTTGAAAATTTTGATATAGTTCTCCTTCAAAGCCCTCCCAAGTGTAGCTTCTCATGATCATGTTGTAGAATCTCATGGAATATGTGTGGCTAAAAAAGAACTCTCCAGAAGCCGTTTGTAGAAAATTCTCCTTCAGATTGGAGGCTCCAAATAAGAATATCCTACCATGATAATAGATGAGTGCTTCTTGAATTGAATAGCCCTCTTCATGTAGCTGGTCATCAAGTATCATGCATGTGTGAAGATCCTTGGAATAATCCACCAACATTTTGGATTTCCAATATTGATCAATCTCCCATAGTGACAATGCTAATGATATATCACAAAGAAAATCTGTCATATGGATGAACTCCTCCTTGACATCTCCCATGCTAAACATATTGGAAGGCTTCTATCCTTCCCATGTTGATCCTCCCATAGTACATAATCTGAAATGAGAGTGGGTAATGATGGTGTTGGGAGAATGTCTCCCTCCTCCTTGAGTCTACCCAAGACTCTCAAAATTGTACAATGACTGCCCACAGTTCCCAATCCTCCTGGATCTATGAGTGGTAAAAAATGTTGATAGAACTCTTTGAGCCTCTTCCAATCAGGGGGTCTCCCTGATGGAATGCCTCCATGTAATGAAACATCAAGGCCTAGAGGAGTTTGCAAATGTGAGTGGACTGGTCTGTCCCTATTCTCACTACGCAAATCATCCTCCTTCTTCTATACATAAACCTCCTGAAAAGGATGGGTGTATATGTTCCCAATCATTTGGTGCTCGCCCTCCTTCTCATTTCCTCCTAGCTTCTACAGGATCTCATAGTCTAAGGTGTCTTTTTCAATTGTAATCAATCTATGTATTCCCAAAAACTCATTGGTGTCAAAAGTCTTGATCACAAAGGAATGATCTATCATATTGTGTGTCCCCAAGATTACATTCAATGTTGGAACACACTTCCTCCATTGTTTTGTCTCATTTCCTATCAACATAGACACATGCTGCTCATGATCTTTATATGTAAGACCCTTTGGAACTTCTTGCAAAGATGCAAAAACACCTCTAGTTGAATTAATTGCTTCATCTCTTTCTCCAAATAGAAGTATATCTCCTCCTATTGTCACAGCGCTGGAGGATATTTCCATCTCTTCCTCTTCCTCCTCCTCATCAATGGAGAATACCTCATCATTAAGTGATTCTTTGTCTTGATCTCCTCTTGAAGAAGGAATCTTCATGTCTTCCTCTTGAGAATAAATTTCTTGCTGAAGTGGGGCATTTTCCCTTGGAAAAACATGTTGCAGATCTTTAACCCTCTCAACAATGTTCTAAAATGGAGTTGGCTTCATGGATCCTTCCAACACATGAAAAGGTTCTGATTTCTTGGGCTTGGTTTTCTCTCCTAAGGAAGTTTCAGAATGTTTTAAATAAAATATTTTCACTAAAATCTTAGTGAACTTTGCACAAGTAGATATATTTACATTATATAATGAATACGATTCAAATAACCACGAGGCATAAGCCTTACCTTCAAGATGCAATGTTTATACTCTAATGGCTTCCTCTTCTGAAAATTGATGCAGCTGGAAATATGTGTCTAGCTCCTCCACCCAAGCCCTAGCTGAACATCTAGGTGATTCATAAAAAGTAGATAGAAAGAATCTACTCACATCATTTTGCTTGTATGTGCTTCTATCATGGTTTCTATATCTTCTAGACTCAATCTCACAAAACCCTTGGAAGTTTAGATGATCTCTAAATCTCTGAGTTTGAGATTAATCCTCTTGAAGATAGTCATCAAGAGTCTCCTCCTTTGGTACATATCCTTCCTCCATCTCTCTTGCCATGACCCTAGGCATGGTGCCACATTGTAGGTATGATGGTGTAGCTGAATTCTCACACCCATAATGTGAAAATTTGCAGCTTTCTTCATATACAATCCCTCTTAGAGAATCTATACATCTCTCCATTCTAATCTCTTTGATGTCTCTACTAATGCACTATATAGTTTGAAGAAGAAGTTTTGAAAAATCCTTCCCCTCCATTTCTCCAAATAATGGAGACTTGCCTTTGTCCCTTCTGTAAGCCTGCTCTTTGCTATGAGAAGCTTCTTCTTCTTCTAATAACATAGATGCAATGTCTTCACAGGTTGAGCCAAGATTATGCCCTGATACCCTGTAATATTCCCAAATGGGAAAAGCAGTTATATATTGAAAATTTTTGGAACAATATAGCATATCATCATTTATAAAGAAAGAGGCCAATATGGAAACCTTTCATATGTTAATTCACATAACAAGAAATACAAGCCCACAATGAGTAAAATGCCTCAATAAGAGGTGTTGCAATCATGTAGAAAAACTGGAAGACCCTTACAACATTATTTTATTTCCTCTTATACAACAGTTGATTATACATCATTTCTAAAGCTTATATGTGCATCAAAAGTTAGATCTATATCAGATCCATGCACTATAAAAGCTCCTCTAAAGAACCCCTCAAGGTTTTTCAGAAAAGCACCAAGTACAAGTTGTAGATCTGAGATCTAAGAATGCATATCTACTGAAAAATTTAGGTCTTGAAAGTGTGGCTGATATGATATGATCAATAAAATAGCCTCCTCCAATATATTCTAAAAGTGAAAGGCAAAGCCCCATTACTTGAAAATCAGCTCTCCAAATGGTGTGCCAAACCACCCTACAACTCCTCCTACATAAATAATGCAGATCTAGAAATAAATGACACTGTAGGGATCAAATTAAGGTTGGCCTGATGCCAAGATCTCAAAATGAGCTCAAAGCCCTTCAATATTGTCCTCCCAATGAAGTGGAAGGCTCCTCCACTGAAAATGAGCACTAAAATGGTCTAGAACTAGAGATCTACTCTCCACTTGATCCATCTTGCAAAAGAAACCAAACCCTCAACAGGATATGCACTTTAGTTTAAAGAAGAAGGTTTCCATTAAGCCAGATAGTGGAAAATGTAGTGCAAGACTCCTCCAAGAGCTTCTCAATGGAAGAGGTGGGATTACCAATCAGGAACACCCTGTGCTAAACAACACTCTATCTCAGCTAAACAATAAGAAAAAGATATATGTCTAAACAGACCATATATTCATAAATATCATATACATCAACAACCCTATATAGTTGCCATCCTCTTCCTTAAATAGAATATGGTCGTACAAACCCTAAGCAACATCCAAAAAAATCACTACATTCACACAAAGCATCTCCATATAAAATGTGTTGTCCCTCATTGATGGCCACTCCCCCATGAAAGCGTTGTTGATTTGGTCAAGGTTGACCCAGTCAAAGTGATCTAGCCCCTTTCACACCAAGGATGCTTTAATTAAGCTACCAAGATTTTTCTCTTTCACATTTGGCATTGATTTATTCATTATTAAGGAGGATTATGGACCTCCCTTGCCCTCTTATTGTTTAAAAAAAGAAATAAAACAAAATTGAATATTCCAATTAGCTCATGATTAATTGGGAATATTACAAAATACTTCGGGTTTGCATCAGCATGCTTTGGTTCAATTTAACAGCTCCAGTTTTCTGCCAATGACACCATCCACCCTTATATGTTGTAGTTTCGTCATAGCAAAATCTTATATGCTGGCTCTCGAGTTGCATGTTGTACGATCTATTCCACCACTTATGATTTTGTACTTGGAGAGTCAGTTTTGACTTTTGTTATCAGATATTTGTTGTAGCATCATTGATCAGTCTTCTATATGTGATACTTGGCCTGATTTTGGCTTATACTTCTGGGTAGTGATCATGTGATTCACTATGTACTTTACATTTCAGCTATACTTGTATACATATTGGATTCGCTCCATACTTCATATGTGGACATGCTTTTCTTTCAATGAGCATTGGTATGCTCGCCTAAGACATGAGCTATATTTTTTATCTTTGTCACTAGTTTTTTGGTAGGTTGAAATTTGGTGAGGTCATCTCTAGTCTTCACAAGGTTCTTTCTATGTACATAATATATTTCAGCCATCATGTCCCCTTATGAATTCATATATTAGCGGGCATATTTTATAGCATCATTTATCAATATCATATACTTAATGACCTATGCATTGGCCTTGGGAATCCCTTCCATTCAGACTTGGTCATATTCCTCTAAAAATTAGTTTCTCAAAACCCATACATGACTCTGCCCAGACTTTCTGCGTATACACATGAGTCCATACATAGATAACTGTGTATGCCTTTTAAAATATAAAAAATATATATTTTCCCTACTTTTGAGGTAGGGTTTATGGTTATTCATGTAACTTAAATACCCCATCCCATGGCGTAACTGCTCCCCAACTGAAAAAATTAGTGTAAGGGAGTTTAAAATCCCCTCAAGGGAATGGCCTAAAGGAGGAAGAGAGAGAATTATAGATATCATACTCTGTTATAGCCCTATCCAAGTCTGATATATCCCTTGTGCCTCCTGCACTTCCCAGATTTTTAGGAAACCCTTGTTTTCTTGAGATGTTCACTCATCCTATGGGACATCCATTGTGCACTATTCTTGGAAGAAGTTTTCTGAGGCTAAGGATGGATGGATCCAAAGTGTGGTATGCACGAGGCTGTGGCAGATTTCAAGTGATATCTCCATAGTTGTTTTCTGTACATGTCATTAATAAAAGAAGTGCCATCTTTCTCCTGATGTTCACGTGTCATTTATCTCTTATACATGTGTAATGATAATAAATAGTTCATTTATTGTTATTTTTATGAGGTTATGGATGATTTTTTCTAACATCTATAAGTTATATATGTTGTACAACCAAGTTTTTGTGCTCGCTCTTTGTTGTTTTACAGGTTTTGGACCATAAGGTATTGCTGGGGGTTTGAACCCCGCGGGATGTACTACAACTGAAGGATAAACGAGTAAGCTCTGCAACACTTAGTTTCTTGTTTAGAGCATAGAAGTTAGTTAAGTGAGTCCTTCTTGTGATGACATGCCCCTGATATGTGAAGGTTTATCAACCCGGGACCTTAGGGTAACATTTCCCATAAAATATGGTTTCATGTATTTCCTTAGCACTTTAGATCTAAGATCTCTCTCTCTTGATGGTGCATAGAACCTAGACAAAATGGAACTAAAAGGGAGCTCAAAAGCAAAAAGTAGAAAAATATGATAGTGTTGGGAGGATCAAAGTCAGATCAAAATTATAGATCAAGAGTGATATCTAGGCTATAAAAGGTAGTGAATTAATGGAAAATCCCTTCTATTTATAACAAAATATTGAGTTAGTCTAGATATTGGTGCATAATTAAAATATTATTAACCAAATCTAGATCCAACTTTTATGGAATATTTTCTTATTTTTGTTGGAGGGAAAAGGAATTTGAATTTGGTCATATCCCTTTATTTATAAATAATAAATAAATGGCTTATTTATTATTTTAAGAATATGGTTAAAGAATAATTAAATAAATAATGATTTATTCAATTATTTGTAAATGATTTAGTCAAATTTAACAAGGAATATTATTAAATAATTTTTTAAATAATTATTACTAGAAAATAATAAGGTAAATAATGATTTATCTAATTAATTTTCTTGTTTTGGGTTAAATATGACTAGGAATAATAAATAAACAATGATTTAATTAATTATCCCTTGAGGACAATCAAACAAATAAGGATTTATTCAATTATTCGTCATCGGGTTTCCTATTTAGACCAGAAATAACTTAATAAACTATGAGTTATTAAATTATTTTTCATAGTGAGAGAAATTTTACTATGGTAAAATTGGTCTTACATGTTGTAATTTATTCCATATAATAGTAACAGGTTAGATGATAAAACATTGGTGTAACAGATTCCCCCCCAGCCTGCAAGCAGTAAGAGCTAATCGTATGACCAAAGTACGTTGTAACAACAAAATCACTAGACACCGAAAGGGATTCAAAGAGATATAAATTTAAGGTAGCCTTAAGCAAGAGAGGATAAGACCCTGAGGAGGTGAGATTTACAGGTGTGACAAGTCTCTTTTATGAGTGAGTACCTATTCTACATGAGGCGGGGAGGCATACCTGTTGAGTCCCAAACTTGCATCTTTCCTATACACCTTTCTAGACTTTTTCCATTTACCTGGACCTCCTAAGTCATCAACATCATTTCATATTAATCATAAAAGAGCATTTAAAGTGGTTTTTAACTATGTTTTGTGTCTGCTGTTTGAATTATATTTTTGCTCATTGAGCTGCGGAATCTTGTCACTTTCCGCAGCTGCTTCAACTTTCCGCAGCCATTTTGTTAAAGTCTATATTGCAGGTGTCTTCAGGCAAATCAAGCCACATGGGAAAGTTGGAAATGACATGGATATGGATCGAGTCCTATTGGCTCAGTCGAATTCACCAAAGAAGGCCGTGGTCAAAGGTAGTCAAGCGGTGGTCAACCTAAGAGTCCTACGGTGACAGAACTCCGTTTTTCACCACGTGAAGACTTGCGTGGCCGTTCCTAAATCTCAGGGGACATATCAACACCTGTGGACTGCTCCATAAGCCGAATCCAATGGCCACCCTCCATAGATTTAATCTTCACGGCAGCCATAATGCTAGATTTCTGGACGTGGTTGTTCACGTGTCTTTTATCAGCGAAGATTGTAGAAAAGTAGTTATGTCATCCTCTGTTATAAATAATGTGTTCTCATACGCATAGTAGTTAGCTTCTGTAATGTAATTTTGCTGAAAAGAAAGCCCATTGTGCCGTGACATTATTTCCTTGTTATGACTGCGTTTTGAATACATGAAAAGACTCTGTTCATAAGCATAATTCGTGGTTGATAGTTGTTGCTCGATGATTGTGCAGAGGGCCCCTGCACACGCCGAGGTTTTGTTTATTGCTGTATAGTTTCAAGCTTTATTTCCTTACGTTCATTATGCCATAGTTATTCACGTGTATATATTACATCTCTTATGGTATTAACGTTTTATTTCTGTCCATAATTTTTCATGCTTTATACTGTTTTTAACTGATCAGTGTCTTTGTTCCAGATTACAGTAGGTAGCCCGAGCATTTGCACATAGTTTTACAATGACTAATGACATGGAATCAGTCTTGTCCTTCTGCTGATTTATTTTTCTTAGCTTTTAATTCCAGCACTGTTTTATTTATTTCAGTTTTGTACATTTGCTTTATTAGTTAGATTAGATATTAAATTACTCATGTCATTATCAGTTACCTCCGAAAGCCATAGCGAGACTAATGGTGAAGGATTGAAGTATGAGTGTGTAGTTTGATATTAGTTTATTTTTCTGCAAGTTAGATATTAAATTGCTCATGTCATTATCAGTTACCTCCGAAAGCCATAGCGAGACTAATGGTGAGGGATTGAAGTATGAGTGTGTAATTTGATATTAGTTTATTTTTCTGCAAATTAGATATCATATTGCTCAAGTTGTTTATGATTACCTCTGAAAGCCATAGCGATACTAATGGTGAGGGGTCAGAATATGAGTTGATGTAATTTGATTTTAGCTTTACTTTGCTTGCAATTCTTGGATTTCTTTGAGCACAGTTTCTTTTGTATTTAGACAGCAGCAAGGGTAATGGGTTTCATGATCAATAGTTCACTATTTGTTTGACTAAGTATAGTGGCACATTTTCATTTTCTTTTAGGAATTAATTTTGTCATTGTATGTTTTAAACCCTTTTGAAGTTTGAAGTTTGGGAAATCATTATAAAGGAAATCATTGCCTTGAACATTTATATCCATACTTGTCTTTTAGAATTTCCATCTCACATTAGGAAACCAACCAAGCTAAAAACCCCCAAGATAAATAAAAAACCCAAAAACAAAAAAAAAGTAAGAGATAGGTTATCTGGCACATATAGTGCGCCACACTTCGTCAGCTTACGATTCCCAGATTGACAAATTAATGTAGCAATTTAGGACACACTAAATTGACCAAACATTTTGGCGCCGTTGCCGGGGAAGTGTAACTAGGTAGCCAATTTCTTAAAAAAAAACAATAAAAAGAAGGGAAAAATTGATAACTTCTTAAAGTATGCTCTCCTCTTGCACCTAGTGTGATCTGGAGGATCAGAAAAGAGAGTTATTGGTTCAATAATTTCTTAAGTATGCTCTCTTCTTGCACCTAGTGTGACCTGGAAGATCAGAAAGAGAATTATTATCCCAACTTAAAAATTAAAAAAATGACATGCATAGAGCAAGAGATTCTAGGGGAAGGTTTATAGCTAGAGCCAAGAGTTCGATTTTCACAACTCCTGTAGTTGAGCAACCTGCATCTTCATCCACACCTCCTTTCCCTAAAAGATTACAAATTGATAAAGGGGTGGAAAAATAAAACTTGTTGCCTAACTATGATTTTCTAGATGAATTAAAGAATGTTTGTATCAAGATTCCCTTGCTACAAGCCATTAGAGAGATTCCTATTATAGCAAAAACAATAAAGGAGTTGAGTCTCAAAAGACCAAGAAGGAAACCAAGAGATACAAGAAGAATCCACATGGTAGTAAAAATTGTAGATATCATGATGGGAAAAATTACCATGCAGAAGTATGTAGATCCAAGTAGTCTAATTGTCAAGACACATATAAATGGGATATAAATTCCAAACACATTGATTGACTTAGGGGCTGCTATCAACATTATGGGTAGACAGATTATGGAACAGCTAAAACTTCCTAATCTTCTTTTTACACCTACTTTACTGCAACTTGTAGATCGATCAATTATCAAACCAGATGGTGTATTAGAAGATATTTCAGTCTCCTTAGATTCTTGGGAATATCCAGTAGATTTTATGATTTTGACTCCCAAGAGTAATCTAGGAGGGCACCCACTTATCTTAGGGAGACCTTGGCTAGCCACAGCTAATGCTTTCATTAGTTGTAGATCTGGGGATATGTACATTTCTAATGGTAATTCGACAAAGAAATTAAATTTGTATCCTCCAGCAAAAGCAATTACAGAAGTAGGAGAAAATTAATGGGTCGATGATGAGGACACTATACAACCTGTCTTTACCATTTCTGAAATCAGTGAGGATAGTCAAATTCTAAACACATTAGAAAATTTTGAGACATCTTCAGAATATGACCCCACACAATTTCAGTTGAAATCTGACATTGAATATTTATCATCAAGACAAATGTCTCTTTACTCTATGGAAGAGTTCGGTAGTTCTACCATTGAGATTTTTCCAGGAAAAACATTGAATATCAACAAAAATTTAGAAAAGTCACAACAGGAAGAACTAACCAAAATCTTGCAAAAACATTCTACTGCATTTGCATGGGAGTATACTGATATGAAAGGTATTGATCCTAAGACTTGCATCCATCATATCTATATTGAGGAAAATAGTAGACCAATCATACAACCTCAGAGAAGGATGAATCCAAACCTTAGGGAGATAGTGAAAGAAGAGCTCCAAAAACTACTCAATGTAAACTTCATTTATCCAAGTTCAGATAGCCGATGGGTTTCTCCTTTGGTTATAGTACCTAAAAAGAATGGTAAATGGAGGGTATGCATTGATTATAGGGAATTGAACAAAGAAAATTTGAAGGATCACTTTCCTTTTCCCTTTATCGATTAGGTATTAGATACATTAGTAGGAAAAAAATACTTTTCATTTTTGGATGGTTTTAGTGGCTATAATTAAATTCAGGTAGCACCTGAAGATCAAGATAAGACCGCATTTACTTGTCCATGGGGGACTTTTGCCTATCGAGTGCTTCCTTTTGGGTTATTTAATGCACCCGCAACATTCCAAAGAGAAGTACTAGGAATTTTTTTTGATCTAATCCATAATTGTGTAGAGGTTTATATGGATGATTTTACAATTTATGGTAATTCATTTGAAGAGGCATTAGAAAATTTGGAAAAAGTCCTTATAGAATGTAAAGAAACAAACCTTTCATTAAGCCATGAAAAATTCTTTATGATGTTTACTGAAGGTATTGTTTTGGGGCATCATATTTCAGGAGATGGGATTAAGGTTGATAGATCAAAAGTTGAAGTCATCTCCAAGTTTCCTATTCCAAATTGTCAAAGAGATGTTAGAAGTTTTCTAGGATTTACTGGATACTATAGAAGATCTATAGAAAACTTCACTAAAATAGCATCTCCACTCTTCAAAATGCTTACAAAATACTGTGAATTCAAATGGGATCCTGATTGTCAATCAGCCTTTGAAACTTTGAAAACAAGAATATTTGAAGCACCTATCTTGAGAGGACCAAATTGGAAACTCCCTTTCCATATTTCTACAGATGCTTTAGATACAGCTCTAGGAGCTGTGTTGGGTCAAAATGATTTAGTCCCTTATTCCATTTACTCTACCAGTAAAAATTTGACTCCCACTGAGTTGAACTATATTGTAACTGAAAAAGAGTTTTTAGTTGTTGTTCATGCAATCAATAAGTTTACACATTATATAACAGGCTATGAAACTTTTATTCATACTGATCATTCTGCGATTAGATATCTAATGAACAAACATGTTCCTAATGGCAGAGTGACAAGATGGCTCCTACTTTTGTAGGAATTCAATATTACTGTGTTGGATAGACTAGGGAAAAAAAATATAGTAGCTGATTTCTTGTCTAGGATTCAGAATACTAAAGAAGATTATCATGTAGAGGATAAGTTTCCTGATGAATACTTGTTTGCAGTAACTACTAAGACCCCTTGGTATGCAAATATTGCTAACTATTTGGTTACATGGAAACTGCCTCCACATTTATTTCCAAGTGAAAGAAGAAAGATTATTCCGGAAAGTTCAAAATATTCATGGATTTCTAACGAATTGTTTAAAACAGGGCCAGATCTTGTGATCAGAAGATGTGTTAGGGAGGATGAAATACCTGATCATGATGAACCATGCGGCAGACACTTTGCTAATAAAAGGACAGCCTATAAAAGGCTCTCTTTAGGATATTGTTGGCCTTCCCTCTTCAAAGATGCAAAAAAATATGTCAAAAGGTGTGATAGCTGCCAAAGAGTAAGGAAACCTACCCTTTCAAATGAAATGCCATTGCAACCACAGGTACTCATCGAACCCTTTGAAAAATGGGCTTTAGATTTCATTGGACCTATTAATCCACCATCTAAGCAAAAGAAGTATATATTGGTTTGTATTGATTATGTTACTAAATGGGTGGAAGCCAAAGAATTAGTGTCTGCTACTGAAAATTCAGTTGTTAATTTTCTTTATGAGGATATTTTTACTCGCTTTGGTGTTCCAAGAGAAATTGTGACAGATCAGGAAAGCCAATTCACATCCAACCTGGTGGAGAAGCTGATGGAAGAATACAAAATCAAGCACAGAAGATCTACTCCTTACCATCCGCAAGCAAATGGTCAAGTGGAGTCTACAAACAAAGTTCTCGAAAGTATCATCACCAAAACTGTTCATCTACACAGAAGAGATTGGGCCGAAAGGCTTCCTGAAGCCTTGTGGGCCTACAGAACTACATGGATAAATACAACAGGACATTTTCCCTATGAACTTGTTTATGAGAAAGAAGTCCTACTCTCCATTGAGTTCCAAGTCAAAACCTTCAAGATGGTAGTTTAGTTGGGGATGGATCTATCAGAAGCCCAAAAGCATAGAATGGAGCAGTTGAATGAGCTAGATCAGATCATACAAGAGGCAATTCTAAGAACTGATCTAGTTCAATATCAAAGAGCTAAATGGCATGACAAATACATCAAAAAGAAGAAGTTTCAAGAAGGAGATTGGGCATTGCTATTTGATTCAAAGTTTAAAGATTTTAAAGGAAAATTTCAGACTCATTGGCTTGGTCCATATGAGATTGACAAGATCTTTAGCAATGGAGCGGTAAGAATCAAGACCATTGATGAATCTCAAACTCCTCTTATTGTGAATGGCCACAGATTAAAGATCTATCATAAGCCACTCCCAAAAGAGGAATTTGTCAAAATGTTTCAAGATAATTCTGCAATAAGGCTGGTGAAGAAGAATCCTTCTTCTCCACCAGCCTAGCCTTTGTTCTTTTCAGTTTCAAAAAAAAAAAAATTGTATAAGCCTGAAAACCAATCACTGATTGGCAGTCTTATACAGAAAATGTAGGGTGAAAATCAGGAACACCTGACACCCTATATTTTCCAAAAAATTCCCTCTCTCTCTCATTTCACAAGTTTTATGACAACTCACTCCATTTCATTCCACTTCATTCCACTCCACTTCATTTCATTTCACTCCATTTCATCTATTTCATTTCATTTCACCAATAAAATTTTTCTTTCATGACCATTTTCATTCAGTCAGTTATCATCTATCCATCTCCATTCACCCAAATAATTGTTGTGTCAGTTTCCACAGCTGACACCAGTTTCCGTAGCCAGAAGCAGTTTCTGCAGCCACCACTCTGTTTTTCAAAAATTTACAGTCAAATGTTAGTTCAACAATCATGAAATCAAATGCAGGTATGAGGACATATTATGAAGACATGAGGCATTCAAAAGCATCAACGAGGAGCAACTGATTGAAGACTAATGAAAAATGGAAAGAATTCCAAGGTATGAGTAGAAATTTATTTCAAATGGAATTCAAGCACATTTTTACATAGTTATAAACCATAGCTCCATTATATGCAATGATTGCGTTGATAACTCCATAACCGTTCCACGATCTCTATACGATTCCCCCACAATCCTTGCATTCATTTTTAAACGGCCTCATAATCAAGCCTCTGGTCTTCACTCATGTTCGGCTATACTTTGATACTCCACCTGTAATTATGGAACGTGGTTGATTTGACTACGACTTCTCTCAGCCGCACAAAATCCGCAGCCATTTCATAAACATGCTTGCGTCTACTCTGCAGCCACCTAATTTTAAATACTGCAAGATGCACTTTACTCCCCCTACTGTTCTATTGACCTCACAGCTGCATTTCCACCATGTTCACATAAGCCTTCACCCCATTTTTTTCTCTGTTCTGCTTCATTCCGTGTACCTATTCTTTGATATCCGCTTACAGTCACTGGTCTCCTTCATAAACCCTGTTCATTTCTGCTAATTCAGCCGTCTTACCTCTGCTAAACCCTCCTCACGCAGACGAGTTTTAAAGAACAGAAGGAAGGATGGGTCGATTGTTGAGGGTAGAACCAGAGGGACCCAAATTTATGCAAGGATACCCGCAAGTCAAAGACATATTGAAAAAGGAAAAATGGATTTCGTTTATTCAAAAGTTTAAAGGCTACAATAAGGAGGTAACAAAATCTTTTGCGAGGTCTTTCAATGGTCTGGAGGTGGAAATTGGGGACCTCAAATTTACAGTGACTGAGGCATCCATAGAAGCTGCTACAATACTCCCTCAAGAAGGTGAACGTTGGTTCAAGAACAAGAGCATTGGCGAGGAAGCCTGGAGAGTGATCCTACGTAACCCAGGTATGGATGTCACCATTTTCAAAAATGGAATTCCTGTCCATGCTTTAAAAGAAGAGTGGGCCAGTTTATTGTTGGTTATTCAAAAGTTTATCACCTGTGAGGGACGTTTTGGATCAATGTACATGTATCATACCCGACTGTTGATGAATTTCCTAGACAACCAGACCCTCAATCTGCCATACTTTTTACTAAACAGTTTGAAAAAGATGTCTGTAACCATCCAAAAGCATCTGGGGGACGTAGAACCACATTTTTATCACCATGGTCTCGTGAAAATCTTGATAGAAAAATAATTAAAAGAGAAAAAGGACACCTGGGAGCAGTTTTTAATTAGAAATTTCTTTGAAGAACCCCAAGAAACCCCTGAAGACAGTACATCAAAAAGAAGTAGAAGAAAGAGAACAGGTGATAAAACTCAAAGCACTCCTACTAACATAGTTGAAAGAACTAGTAGAGAAGAAAGACTGTCTAAAAGGAGGAAGGAAAAGACTGAGGGTAAAAAGCCAACAAAATCAAAAGAGAAAAGAAGCATTGAGGCTGTGCATCAAACCCCTTCCTTAGAATAAGACCATCAAGTATTGTCTGAGAGACTAGTTCACCTTCAAGAACAGTCAGTTATGGCCACAAAGAAAGGAAAAGAAAAACAGAAGGAAAAATACAGTAGTCCACAGCATGTAAGAAGAAGCACCAGGCTTAAAGGAAAGTGGAGGAAAGCACAAACAAAAGGACCCCATTTTATTGATTTGGGAGGAGGAACACCTGAACAAACTCCAGTTGGCTGTAGTCCACCTCATTCTCAGCCAAACGTTGAAACTAGTCCTCAAGATGTTGACATGAGTCCTTTTCGGCCATATTTTGAAGTCAATTCTCCTCCACAACATTTTGGGGAAAGCCCAAGGAAAACAAAACCCGAGATAGATCCAAAGCAGCAAGAGGTGTATGATTACATATAATCCTTAGAAATAACAGCCACGGGTCCTAGCACTTCATCCACTCAGCTTCACACAGCACAAGAAGCTCTAGTTCAATCGTTGAAACAAGAAGTCTTTGAGTTGGAGGTTTTAAATAGACATATTAAAAATGAAAATGAAGCATTAAAGGAGCAAAGAAGATTCGACAAGATCATTCATGACAACACTATGCTGCATCTGGGACTGTGGCACAAAAAGAACAGGAAATTGAAGAAGAAATGCAAGAAGATAAGTAGAGCACTGATTAATCTCAAATTCAGATGCTTGATGAAGAAGCCCAGGATGTTAGCAGCACCAAGAAAGAGGAGAAGAGGACTGGATGTACTGGCAGAGGTATCAGGGCATATGAATTGAAGGAGGATGATCAAAATTTTGGTTGCATGGGGACATGCAACACCTTCACAGTGGGGGTGTGTTGAGTCCCAAACTTGCATCTTTCCTATACACCTTTCTAGACTTTTTCCATTTACCTGGACCTCCTAAGTCATCAACATCATTGCATATTAATCATAAAAGAGCATTTAAAGTGGTTTTTAACTATGTTTTGTGTCTGCTGTTTGAATTATATTTTTTCTCATTGAGCTGTGGAATCTTGTCACTTTCCGCAGCTGCTTCAACTTTCCGCAGCCATTTTGTTAAAGTCTATATTGCAGGTGTCTTCAGGCAAATCAAGCCACGTGGGCAAGTTGGAAATGACATGGATATGGACCGAGTCCTATTGGCTCAGTCGAATTGACCAAAGAAGGTCGTGGTCAAAGGTAGTCAAGCGGTGGTCAACCTAAGAGTCCTACGGTGACAGAACTCCATTTTTCACCACGTGAAGACTTGTGTGGCCGTTCCTAAATCTCAGGGGACATATAAACACCTGTGAACTGCTCCATAAGCCGAATCCAACGGCCACCCTCCATAGGTTTAATATTCACGACAGCCATAATTCTAGATTTCTGGACATGGTTGTTCACGTGTCTTTTATCAGCGCAGATTGTAGGAAAGTAGTTATGTCATCCTCTATTATAAATAATGCGTTCTCATACGTATAGTAGCTAGCTTTTGTAATGTAATTTTGCTGTAAGGAAAGCCCACTATGCCGTGACATTATTTCCTTGTTATGACTGCGTTTTGAATACATGAGAAGACTCTATTCATAAGCATAATTCGTGGTTGATAGTTGTTCCCCGAGGATTGTGCAGAGGGCCCCTGCACACGCTGAGGTCTTGTTTATTGCTGTATAGTTTCATGCTTTATTTCCTTACGTTCATTATGCCATAGTTATTCATGTGTATATATTACATCTCTTATGGTATTAACGTTTTATTTCTATCCATAATTTTTCATGCTTTATACTGCTGTTAACTGATCAGTGTCTTTGTTCCAGATTACAGTAGGCAGCTCGGGCATTTGCACATAGTTTTACAATGACTAATGACATGGAATCAGTCTTGTCCTTCTGCTGATTTATTTTTCTTAGCTTTTAATTCTAGCACTGTTTTATTTATTTTAGTTTTGTACATTTTCTTTATTAGTTAGATTAGATATTAAATTACTCATGTCATTATCAGTTACCTCCGAAAACCATAGCGAGACTAATGGTGAGGGATTGAAGTATGAGTGTGTAGTTTGATATTAGTTTATTTTTCTGTAAGTTAGATATTAAATTTCTCATGTCATTATCAGTTACCTCCGAAAGCCATAGCGAGACTAATGGTGAGGGATTGAAGTATGAGTGTGTAATTTGATATTAGTTTATTTTTCTGCAAATTAGATATCAGATTGCTCAATTTGTTTATGATTACCTTCGAAAGCCATAGCGAGACTAATGGTGAGGGGTCAGAATATGAGTTGATGTAATTTGATTTTAGCTTTACTTTGCTTGCAATTCTTGGATTTCTTTGAGCACAATTTCTTTTGTATTTAGACAGCAGCAAGGGTAATGGGTTTCATGATCAATAGTTCACGGTTTGTTTGACTAGTATAGTGGCACATTTTCATTTTCTTTTAGGAATTAATTTTTTCATTGCATGTTTTAAAACCCTTTTGAAGTTTGAAGTTTGGGAAATCATTATAAAGGACATCATTGCCTTGAACATTTATATCCATACTTGTCTTTTAGAATTTCCATCTCACATTAGGAAACCAACCAAGATAAAAACCCAAAAATGAAAAAAAGTAAGAGATAGGTTATCTTGCACATATAGTGCGCCACACTTCGTCAGCTTATGAATCCCGGATTGACAAATTAATTTAGCAATTTAGGACTCACTAAATTGAACAAACAATACCTATGCCCGCCGAGATAACAAAGTACAAAGAATAATGGTGTGTCCAATAAACATGGGACTGAAATATATAATACATACTAACATAAACATCAGGCAGATAAAAAAAAAATATGATGGACCCCACATACATATTATGCCTGGGACAACATCCAGGACTTATACAATAATATCTAAGTACATGAGATATAAGTACAACCAAAGAGGCCCTATAAAATAGGAGAGGGCTATGAAAATATGAATGATGCATGAAAAATAAAAAGGCACTACAAGCGGCTAAGGCCAGAACCATCAAATATATGGATTTTCATCCAAGGTTGTAGTAGAGAGGTCATCCAGGCATGTGGGGGGCTACCTAAAGGACCACCCCCTCATGAGTTCTAAAACATATGAGACACACCTGAGAATCACTGGTACAATCTACTGCATCACTAAACCATCAAGTATATGGATCTTGATCATGCCGTAAGGAGCTAGAATAGAGAAAAAATCAAGTCAAAGGGAAATAAAGGGTCCCTTTGCCTGATCCTAGGCACCAAAAAAGAGTGGAAGCTGGAACCAAGGTACATCGTCCTCTAGAAATTTATTCTGGAATGAATAAGTTGATGTCGACAGAAGGAGATCTGCCATAGGTGAGGTGATAAGGAATCCTCAACTGAGGCATGAGGAAAAATAGTAGAGTGATTGATGGACTGACAGTAGGGATGATGGTGGAATGGGGGGGTACTGAGTAGAGGGCTAACGACTTCCCTTGTTAGATCATAAAGTTCATGAATGAATTGGCAGCTAGTGACTCGATTCCAGAGGGGATATGGGACAGTATGACCCGGGGTCAAAAAATGCGACATGAGAGAGGTACAAAAAAATGAAGGATGGAAGCCAGTGGTAGGAGAAAAAACGGACTCGGGAAAAACTCCATGGATGCAAGGGTGACTGAACTTAGATGTTTTAAATGAAGGCAACACAATGATGTTGCCACACAGAACAGACCTAGTGGGGACCATAAAACATGAGTACAAGATGGTTACTAACGATGAAAATTAGCATGAGCATGGACACGTATGAAGGAAAGGTGGTGCCCCAAGTACAAGTGCTGCAAGTGAATAAATTTTATTTTGAAAATTGAAGTGAGCCTTCTTGGAGAAATTTTTTTCCTAGTGAAATATTAAATCACGAAAAATGAAAGGATACCCATCTAAGATTTTGGTGAGAGCTTTCGAACAGTACTGATGGTCTATCAAACCGAACTACGGTTTTGTCATAGTAGGCAAAAGAAAAATCTGGGGTTTCTCTTTTAATAAGGCATTTTCCCTCCAATTTGATTCATTTGTAAGTGTTGCTCAAGTGAATGTAGAGAGGAGAAAAGGCCCTAAATCTTACGACGAACGTAATGGAGAAACCGAACGTTGGAATAGAGATTTGTTAGCTGTAGGTGATAGGCTTAACCATACTCTTTCAATTCAATGGATTAAAAGTTCATTTTAGGTACCTAGAGCTGAGGAACAAACTAGGTTGCACTTTTTGGGGTCTGTTCCGTGACTTGGGTAGCAGGTAGAGGGAAGAAAACAACGACCTATCCCACGAAATGGCCTAAAAAGTGCGACCTATTAGAGAAAGGATTTTTAGTGTTTTTTTTTGGCTCAGATTTGGGATTTGTTTTGGTTGAGGGGCATAGGTGCCCCCAAGCAT
Organism: Pinus albicaulis; assembly: GCA_034641835.2. NCBI lineage: Eukaryota > Viridiplantae > Streptophyta > Pinopsida > Pinales > Pinaceae > Pinus > Pinus albicaulis. Next base: position 134,199 of record JAXQQM020091281.1, read on the forward strand.
GTTATGGTCATGCTAAATGTATTTAGAAAAGGAAATCTAAACACATTTTTATGATGTGTTTTCCCATTTTTTTATGTTATGGTTATCTTCTATGGGAAGAATGGATAGACACAGTTCGAGAAAGGGAATGGAGGATTACCAATCTCTTTTGGTACTGCATATATGAAGAAAATGGACTTAAGTTCCTAGGTTCACATACATGGTGTCACTATCCCAAAGAGCGGAATTGGATATAATGAACTGGTGCTCATGATCTGGATTTATGCACGAACGTAATAGAATAAACATATAACCATAAATAAAAATATGCAAGGGAAATAACACTTCATTTCATTAATATCAAAGAACTGAAATTTGCTTACAGACATAATGGAAATAAACTAGCCAGGGCGCTAGTAGCTTATCTCTGAGAAGAGATGTGGTAGCTACAGGGCTCTGAACTGTGTTACAATGGGGCTCAAGGGCCTATTTATTATTTAGAAACAATGGAAAACCATAAACATCCAAAACCCTAACCCTAGGAGATGAAGCACCACAACTATGGGGCCCGTTTGGGTAAATTGGTGTTTCAACTTCCGGTGGACGTAACTTTGGCATATGATCTTCGTTTGACGTGCTCAATACCTTCTTAGAAAGATATATCTGAGAAATACAACTTTTGATGTGAGAAACATTGGTCCATGGATCCATGTTTCTCCTGGGTTTCCCAAAAAACATCATTTAGGGCCTCAAAACCACTTCGGAAGTTCGGGACTCGAAAAACTACTAAAAATAGTAAGTCATGCCAAAATTGAGAAACTGAAAGAGACAATGGTGGGGCCCCAAGTGGAATAGGAGGGTGGCCACCAATATCCACCTTGATCATTCCTCGTCCCTTAGGAAGCAATAGTCCCCATTATGTTAAGTTCCTCCATGAGATGAGGAAACTTCTGTTGAACTTGGTCCCTGGTGAACCACTTTCCTTGGTGCAGGAGCTGGCTAGCTTTGAAAACCGGACATAGCTGGATCTTCTGTTGACAAGTGTTCTTGATTTTCATTTCCATGATACAATCTGTGGTGGCCTGTTCCATGTATTTTGGGTTTAACTCTATTGGTGTGAGTTTTTCTCCAATGTCAGAGGTGTCCAGTAGAGGTGGGAAGTAGGGATGAAGGTGGTCCACATTGAATACTAGGTGCAGACCAAGGAATGGTGGAATACTGAGCTCGAAGGCATTGTTCCCTATAGTCTTGGAGATGGTGTACGGCCCATATCAGAGGGGGTGAAGCTTGCGGTAGGGTTCAGTGAGGTGTTCCTTTTGCAAATGTAGCCACACTTTGTCGTCCACCTGGAAGTTGTATGGCACCCAATGTTGATCTGTCCTTACTTGTACTTAGCATTGTCTCTATCCAATATGTCATGAACCTATTGGCGAATGTGTTGAATTCACTTGATGAAGTTTTTTTCTTTGTCAGCTTCAGACTAGACATGAGCCGAATCAGCCTGGGTAGATGCAAATGGCATGCCTACGTCAATGGGACATAGTGGCTGGAATCCCAATCCCACCTGAAAGAGGTTGTGGCTAGTTGAGATGTGGAGAGCCTAGTTATAACTGTGTTGTACATAGGGGAAGCTCTCATCCCATGTGTATGGATGCTTTTAATTGTACATGTGTAGAATGTGTACAATCATCCTGTTGACGACCTCTGTCTGGCCATCAGTTTGGGAATGAAAAGATGTGGACTTGGTGAGCTTGATGTCCAAAACTGACCAGAGGCTGGACCAAAATGTGCTAAGGAACCTGCTATATTGATCTGATATGATAGATTGTGGGATCCAAAAGTGCACCCACACTCGTTCGAAGAAGATTTTAGCAATGACTTTTGTTGTGATATTCTTCTTGCAAACCGCCATAATTGCCATCTTCGAGAATCTGTCGATGAACACGAAAACATAGTTTTTTCCATGCTTAGTAGAAGGAAGGCCTGACATGTAATCCATGCATATGGATTCCCAAGGTCAAATAGGGGTAGGTATCGGAGTATTGAGGCCTTGCTTCTTGATGGTTGGTTTGGAAATTGCACAAGCAGTGCAGGATCCGATGTTCTTCCTGACATCCTATCGAAGGTTCGGCCAATAGAAATAATTTTGTAGCAGTGCCATTGTTTTCTTGACCTCAAAATTCCTAGTGACTTGACTGTAGTGCGCTTCCCATATCATCTTGGCACACTCTCTTGAAGGAACACAAAAGTGTCCCAAGTGACATAAAAGTGCATCTTGGAGGTGAAATGTTGGAACTTCCATACCCCCTAAGAGTGCCTTGTATGTATGGCCAAATTCTAGGTTTCTCTCATAGAGAAGAGGCCATTCAGAAGTATCATGTCCACAAGAGTTGAGAACGGTGGTGAGAACCACGATTGGTGGCCGACTGAGGTAGTCTGCAACATTATAGGTGCTACCCTTCTTGTACTTGATGTTCGAATGAAACTGTTGCATGTCAACCACTTTTGATGGCGATCGTTCTGCAACTTCCCTTGTGTCTCTATGAACTGCAAGGTCTGGTGGTGTGTGTAGATGATTGTTTCCTTCCCCAAAATGTAATTCTTCTATTGTCGACAAGCTTGCACAATGGAATACATTTCTTTTTCATAAGTGGGATTCTTGCGAACAGTTTCGGACAATGTCTCACTGTGATATGCCACTGGATTTTTGTGTTGAGTAAGAGTTGCCCCAATAGAATAGTCAGAGGCATCTGTCTCGAACTCAAATGGTTGTTGCAAGTCTGGTAATGTGAGCATTGGGGCAGAACAGAGGTGGTTTTCTAATTCTATGAATGCCTTCTGTTGAGATTCCGATCAAAATATTTTTTCTCTCACTCCTCCCTTCGTGACTTCACTCAAGGACCAAGTGATATGAGACAATCCCAACAAAAACCTGTGGTACAAATTAGCAAGACCCAGAATGCTACGAAGCTCTGTGATAGTGGTTGGGGCTGGCCAATCCTGAATGACTTGGATCTTGGTTGGATCCGCATGCACCCCCCTTTCATCAATAATGTATCCCGGATATTGAACTTGGATCATGCAAAAAGTGCACTTCTCCAAATTGGCACACAACTTGTGTTGTTTTAGTGTTTGGAGGACTTGTCGGATTTGGTGGAGGTGCTCTTCACAAGTCCGGCTAAAGATCAGAATGTCATCCAAGTACACCACTACAAATGAGTTGGTGAATGGCTGCAAGATGTCATCCATCAACCTCATGAAGGTTGCGGGAGCATTTTCCAACCCAAAAGGCATGACCAGCCATTCAAAAAGACCCACCTTGGCTTTAAAGGTAGTCTCCCAAACATCAAAGGTTTCGGTTGGTACCTAGTGATACCCAGACTTCAAGTCAATCTTGCTGAAATATTTCACCCCTTTGAGTTGATACAGAAGGTCATCAATCTGTGGGATCAGCTACCTATTCCAGAAAGTGATGTTGTTCAGTTCCTGACAGCTAATACAGAGTCTCCATGTCCCATCCTTCTTCTGCACCAACACTATCGTGCTCCCATAGGACGATGAACTTGGCCGGATGTGACCTTTTTGCAGTAGCTCCTGAATCTGGCTCTTGATTTCATCATTCTCTAGAACAGAGCGTAGATAGATTGGTCCACTGGGTAGCAGCGCACCCAGTGTCAAATCAATGGGGTGCTTGACCTGACAATGCAGAGGAACCCCTATGGGTGAGGTGAAGATGTCCCTGTACTCCTCCACAACCTTGTCCATTTGTTGTTGTCATGTAGAGGAGCCCTGTCTGGAGGTCGTGGCCATAGTCTTATTCTTGCCCTGGGGATGGATCATTAGGAAAAAAAATTTTCCTGGTTTGGGAAATGAGCTTACTGGATTGTTTTGTGGTAACAAAAGAGATAGCGGCAGGCGGTGGTACCTCTAGTATCTTCTAAAACTTATTTCTCACAGTAACAATAACAGAGTGAGGCCAAGAATCATACAAAGCATGTCGCTTCCACAAGTATGGTTGACCTAATAATATGTCAGAAACATCAAGAGGAGCAATGTCACATAATACCTCATCCATGAAGGGCTTGATGCTATAGGGAAGGCGGTACTACTGGCTGACGCGGAGATCTCGTCCTTGGTGAAGCCACTCGATGGTGTGTGGATGTGGGTGCGTTGTGGTAGGGAATCCCAACTACTTCATGACATCTATTGAAATGAGGTTCTTTTGGCTTCCATTATCGACAATGAACTATACTGGGGAGCCCTTTACCCATATATGGGAGTGGAAGAGACATTCCTCCTCATCTAGATCTTTTGGTTCCTCCTTCTAGATCTTCGCAGTGGCAACAATGGCATTGGGCTCCACATCAATAGTTTGTTTCCCTTTGTCATTCCCCTTGTTAGGTTTTGATTCAGAGGCAAAGCATGCATCTGACTCAGAAGCCCTCATCTTGGCCACCAACAACTACTTGGCCCAACACTCACTTGTGTTGTGAGTGGAGCTATTATGGAACTCACACCACTTTCCCGTGTCATTTTTTGGCTTTGCGGTGTTGTTCTTTGTTGTGGCTTTAACAGGTTGTCTTGGGCTCCCATGCCTTCGCTCCATCCTTTTTTATGTGGTTTGGGAGAACGTTTCCCTTCCTTTTGATTCATAGATCCAAATTCTCTCTTCTTTCATTTGAATTTCTACTCAATCTTGGCAGCATACTGGTATGTCGTACCAACCGAGGAGATGTCGAGGAACTCCATCTCCTCTTGAATATATCTGTGTAGAAAATTGTGATACTTTAGCACCAAATTTTTCTCTGAATCTTTGATACCCAACTTTGTGTGCAGGGTATAGAATTGATTTGTCAGCACATGCACATCTTGATCCCTTTGTTTCCATAGCGTGGTCCATTGTATGTGCAATATTCCTTTTTAGGAACATCACAGTAAGCCTATTGAAATAACGAACTCCTACGAGGTTGATGCATAGAAATGAGCTTTCATCCCTTGAAACCCTTAGATCAGCATATCTAGAGTCTAGATCCAAAATGGGAGAAAAACCAAGTCAAACTAGGTGTGGTAAACAGATCTCCCACTACCTAGTCTAGCTAGAAAACACCCTACAAGGGGGGCTGCAGCTATGCACAACAACTAATTCAGAAAAAATGTAGTCTTGGAAAATATGAGAAGGGGGCCATCAAATATGATTAACTTATGAGTATATAACAGCAAATCAGAATTATAATGAAGCTCTTTCAATATACAGTAGAATACATGAGACAATAGAGCAAGAAATATTCAAAAAAATAAGCTGCAACACATATATAAACTTCAAAATGGCTTGACAACATTATTTTAAGGAGACATAGCTACTCAAAATTAAATCTTAGATCTAGGACATATCTGTGGACAAAACATCAGATCCATTTCAGATCTGGAAACTACAAAGACTACTTTACAAGATCCCCTTGGGGTTTTGACCTAATCATGTATTATAAAGAGTAGATCTGAGTTTTAAGTTGCAAATCTGCAAAATGATTCATAAATTTTTGAAGATGACTTTACATTGAAATAGATTTGATCTAAACAAAACATGGATCAACAAGCTAATCCATGGATCACCAAAGTGAAAGGCAAAGCCCAACACTAGAGATATCTCATCAAAAAAGGGATCAAAACACCCTGCAAACCCTCCACTGAAAATAACGCAGTTCCTCAGTGAAAACTACATTGTAGCTTGAATAACATAGATGGCTTGATGCCAAGATACAAATCTGAAGCTCACAAAGTGGATGCACTCTTCCAAGAGGTTAAAAGACACATTCACTAAGAAGAGGGTCCAATACAAGCTAGATCTAAGCAGATCTACAATTCCACTTGTTGCAGCTTACAAAAGCAAGCAAACCCCCACTGGATCTGTTCTGTAGTTGGAAGTAGAGCTTGGCCCAAAGCCTGATAGTGGATCAAATTAGCAAATAATCCTCCAAGAATCCTCAATGGAAGAGGTGAAATCCCTACATAGGAACTCCAAGTGCTAAGCAACACAATTCTCCAGTAAGTAGCAGAGAATAGTATTTGTCTAAGCAGACAAGATACTTAGAAATATAGACAATGAACAACCTTCTGTTGTTGCCTTCCCCTTCCTTTTATAATATCAAAGAATTTGAAAACCCTAAACCACCTTAATGAGTTAGCTCCTTTCACATGAGGGGCCTCCTTCTATAACTGCAATGTCCCTTTATGAGATACATTTAATCTAGACAACATTGTAGATTTGGTCAAGGTTAACCAGTCTCATAGCTCAAACCTCTTTCACACCTGGAAGTGATTTACTTACATGGCCCTGATTTGTCCTTTTTAATACGGGCATTGATTTATTCAGTCCTTTCAGGATTTTTACATGTCCTCCTTTATTCATTTATTCATGCAGCAGAAAGTAAAACAAAATTGTATATTCACTTAGCTTAGGCTAAGTAGGAATATTACAGTCCTCCCCTCCAAAATGTTGCTTTTCCTCAATAAATTAATAGGGTGAGAGCTGTATTACTTCCCCTCCTTCATTGATGGCATCATCAATGATCAATTCCTCATCATAAGCCAAGTGCTCATCAAGCCAATACATCAAGAATTGTTCCTCCAAGGTCAAAAAAACATCTGAATAGTCCATTCCACCAGAAGCGAAAAACTCAACAGAAATAAACACGGCTAGAATAGTGCTCCATCTAAAACATGTATCATGAGGTACAGGTAGAGGTTCAAACCATGTGGTACATACAAACTGCCCATATTCCCTCCATACAATCCCATAAACAATAAAACTATATCATCCAAGTATGGAAGCAAGACTACATATATGCAGACAGAAATCTAAACTTGAGGAGGTGGGTCAAAACCCCACATGTGATTCCAGCATTGTGCATCAGATTCCTACATTAGATCAAGGTGTGGTAAGTGGCATTCCCACCCTAAATTTGTTGCATGAGTCACCATAACATGGCTGAAGATGATAGGTAAGTTTGGTGCCTTTGGAAAGCACCCATCATGAGAAGGAATCTCCCTTTGCATAATAAGGGAGTGGCCAAGTTCAACATCTCTATTGGCCCACCAAAAACCATGAGATCCACATGATATATCACTCCATTTAGGAGTCTTAGCCTACAAAAACATGGAAAAGGGATGTGATAAATCAGAAAATACAACTTGCTTAGCATGATCATATCCTTTACCATCATAATCCTTCATACACATGGAGTTGTGCATGAGCATTTCCCTCCTCTCAAGCAAAGGAAGAGCTGGCTGAAATGACTCTTGCAAAGAGTCCATTGGCTGCCCCAATCCTCCATAGCTAATGCACCCTTAAAAGTGTTGATGTAATTCCTCTCTCATGCCTTCCCAATCAAAGCTCCTCATGATCAGGGTATAGATCTTCATTGAGTGCATATGGCTGAGCAAGAATTATTCATGTACCCCTTGTAGTATCCTCTGCTTGAGCTTGTAAGCTCTAGACAAGAAGACCTTACCATGATAATATATTACTCCCCCTTTGATTAAGTAGCCCTCTTCTTGCTGCATTTCATCTAGTATCATACCTGTGTGGAGATCTTTGGAATACTCTAAAAGCAGTTGAGATTTGCAATACAGATCCACATTGCTCAACAATGAAAGCGCTACTGATACATCCATGGAAGTGATTTTCATGTTGCTGATCTCCTTTTTTACATTCCTCATGCAAAATTTGTTTTTTGGAAGGCTTATCCTCCCATTCTTCTCCTCCCATAGCACAGATTCATGAAAGAGACAGGGTGATAGTGACGCAGGAAGAAAATCCCCCTCATTCTTGAGTTGTCCCAAGCTCTCCAGTGTTGTATATTGGTTTCTTATTTCTCCAATCCCTCCTATATCTAGATTTGGAGCAACAATTTGTGAGGCTTCCCCCACAAGATCTGAATCTGGTGGCATCCCATGTGGCTTGCCACTAGATAGGAATGTCCCTTGCAACATTCTCATGAACATAAGAGAAGGGACTGTGAGATCCCTGCTTCCACTGCTCAAATCCATCTCTGTTGTTTATGTGGAAGTACTAGGTGAGAGATAATTGTGCATGCCTTGAATCATTTGTGGTTTCCCACTCTTCAGGTCCACCCACTCCATCTGCAAATCTTTCCAATCAGTGGTCACCTTCCCCAAGGTAATCAACCGTTGGACACCCAAAATGATATTGGTGTCTAGTATGTCAACTACAAAAAAGTGATCCACCAGAGTGTAGAACCCCATAGTGACTAAGAGTGAGGGGACATATTGCATGCATTGCATGGTTCTATCTCCTGGGACCAAAATAGAGAATCCCTCAAAAGTATCAGTGGGGATTTCTATCCTTTGCACAAGATGAGAATCAATAAAGTTGTGGGTTGCCCCACTGTCAATCAGCACATATACCCTTTGATTCATGATTGAACCTTGTACTTTTAGGGTCAAGTACTTAGGCACTCCTCTCAAATATGAAAGAGTCCCAATTATTGGAGCAAAGGCCCCATCCCCATCTCTGGATGGTGTTAGATATTCCTCATCATTATCAGCGCTATGACCCCTCCTAGGTTCATCATCTTCATCTTCCTCCTCAAAATTTGAGAAGAATTCTATATAGTGTGCTTTCCCAGCAGCACATCTGTATCCCAGTGCCCATGACTCTTGGTAAGTGAAACACAGTCTATTCTTTCTCAACTCCCTCCTAATATCAATATCAAGAGGCTTCTTGAATGAGCCCTCCTTAGAAGGAGCAACTTTTTCTCCCTTCCCTTTAGAAAGGTGAGGGGTCCTGCTCTAGAAAGTTGCCTTTTATTTTGGAAAGGCATCTTGAAGGTATCTTGCCCTCTCAATGGAATCATGCAAAGTGATGGGCTTGGTATATTTTACCAACCCATGCAAAGGTTCCTTCAGGCCATCGATGAACATATACACCCTCCTTGTTGCAGAAAAATTAGGAACCATGACAGATAATCTCAGAAACTCAGAGATATAAGTTTCTACATTCCCGGATTGCTTAAGCTTTGCCAGGTTTATGAAGGTTGGTTCTGGATCCTTCCTGTCAAACCTCTCCACCAGTATTCTAGTAAACTCATAATAGGTAGTCACATTGGTATGTCCCAATGTAGACAACCCATGGAACCACCAGTTGTGTGCACCTTCAAAGTGAAATGTTGCAATATTGATGGCTTCAACCTTAGGGACTTTGTTCAACTAAAAGTAAATATCCATATTTTCTACCCATGCCTTGGTATAACTAGAGGATGACCCATAAAACTTGGGAAAAAATAATCTACCCATAGAGTGGTGTCTATTCTGATTATGAAAGAACCCACCATCTCTATATTGCTGCCTTGGTCTTCTTCTGTCCTTGAGGTGAAAAAACTCTTGGAAACTCAAGTGGTCTTTGAATATCTGATTTTGAGATTCATATTCCACAAATTAGTCTTCAAAGGAATCTTGCTCTTATGGTCCTTCATTATCCACAGCCAAGGAGGTAGGCATAGTGGAGTGTTGTGGGGCTTGTGGGGCTTGTGACTGGATCATTGGTTGACCAGTACAGTGATGAGACATGTCCGAGCTTTCCCCTGGAAAAAATATCCCAGGATATTCCCTCATTCTGTCCATCCTCATCTCTTTGATCCCTTTGGAAAGATATTTCATGGCCACTGAAAGAGTTCTTGCAAACTCTTCTCCTTCTTTGTCATTTGGAGTCTCAAGGGCTTTACCCTTGTCTTGATCATCAGTAGCGTAATCATACTTCTTGTGACTTTTGTTTTGATACCTCTTTTCCCTCTCAGTAATAGGTTCATCTTATTCTGAATGCAGCAGGGTTGTGACTCTCCAATGAAAGCACAGGTTGTGGCAATAAAGGAGCTCTGATACCACCGTAATATTCCTTTTTAGGAAGAGCACAGTAATCCTACAGAAATAACGCACTCCTCAGAGATTGTACAGAAATGAGTTTTCAACTCTTGGATCCTTTATATTATCATATCTGGAGTCTACATCCAAAATGGGAGCAAAAAAAAATCAAACTAGGTGTGGTAAACAGATCTCACAGTACCTAGTCTAGCTGGAAAACACCCTATTAGGGGGGTTGCAGCTATGCATAATAACTACTTCAGAAATAACATAGTCTTGGAAAATATGATTAGGAGGCCATAAAATATGATTAAATTATGATTATACAGTAGCAAATCATAATTATAATGAAGCTCTTTCAATATACAGTATAATTCAGGAGACAATAGACCAAGAAATATTCAGAAAAGAAGGTTGCAACACATATATAAACTGTAAAATGGCTTGACAGCGTTATTTTAAGGAGCTGCAGCTACTTAAAATTACATCTCAGATCTAGGACAGATCTATGGACAAAAAATCAGATCCATTTCAGATCTGGAAACTACAAATACTGCTTTACAAGATCCCCTTAGGGTTTTGACCAAATCATGTATTACAAAAAGTAGATCTGAGTTTTAAGTTGCAGATCTGTAAAATGATTCAGAAATTTTTGAAGATGACTTTATATTGAAATATATCAGATCTAAACAGAACATGGATCAACAGGCTAATCCATGGATGAACAAAGTGAAAGGCAAAGGCCAACACCAGAGATATCTCATCAAAAATGGGATCAAAACACCATGCAAACCCTCCACTGAAAATAGCACAGTTCCTCAATGAAAACTGTGATGTAGCTTGAATAACATAGATTACCTAATGCCAAGATACAAATCTAAATATCACAAAGTGGATGCACTCTTCCAGGAGGTTAAAAGACACACTCACTGAGAAGAGGCTCCAATACAAGCTAGATCTAAGTAGATCTAGAATTCCACTTGATGCAGCTTACAAAAGCAAGCAAACACCCACTGGATCTGTGCTATAGTTGGAAGTAGAGCTTGGCCCAAAGCCTGATATTGGATCAAATCAGCAAATAACCCTCCAATAATCCTCGATTAAAGAGGTGAAATCCCTGCATGGGAACTCCAAGTGCTAAGTAGGAAAATTCTCCACTAAGCAGCAGAGAATAGTATTTGTCTAAGAAGACAAGATACTCAAAAATATAGACAATCAAAAAACTTCTCTTGCTGCCTTCCCCTTCCTTTATAGGATGAAAGCCTTTGCAAACCCTAAACCACCTTCATGAGTTAGCTCCTTTCACATGAGGGGCCTCCTTCTAGAACTGCACTGTCCCTTTCTGAGATACATTGAATCTAGATAGCGCTGTAGATTTGGTCAAGGTTGACCAGTCTCATAGCTCAAACCTCTTTCACACCTACAAGTGATTTATTTACATGGCACGAATTTATCTTTGTTCATATGGGCATTGATTTATTCAATCTTTTCAAGATTTTGACATGTCCTCATTTATTCATTTATTCAGGAAACAGAAAGTAAAAAAAAAAATTCTATATTCCTCTTAGCTTAGGCTAAGTAGGAATATTATAGTATGTACTTGTCCTCATAGCTCCCCACGGATAGTATTTTTCCTTGATGGCATCTCAGAAATAATTCCAAGTGGGCACGACTGAGAATAGAGAGGGTTTTGTCTTGTCCTTTTTCTCATAGTAGGTTTCCCACTAGTCCTTGACATGGGGGGTGGCTTTCAGGAGTGCAAAAATAATATTCTCCCTGTTGGAAAAGTCATGAATTGAGAAATATCCTTCTAATAGATTCAACCATCTATCTACGACATCTACATATATTTGACTGTCAAATATGGGAATGTCAAAATTTACTTGTACCTTAAAGGGAGTCGCGCCTTTAGAGTGGCTGCTGCATGTAGATGCGTTGCCGATGGGCAGTTGTTGAAGGATCTGGGAAATTTTTTTCCATTGTCGCATTCCTATGTTTTTCGAGGGCTTCCTTGAGTAATATTTTCATAGGATCTCCTGCTCCCTCATCTTTCTTTTTGTCCCCCATGGACAGCCTTCAGGTTTTGCGAGGCTGATCTTGCAAAGGTTCCACCAGATCGAGCCCTAATTCCTTATACCCCAACCTCGTTGGAGACATGCAAAGAAGGATCGGGAAAAAGAAAAATGCTCTGATACCACTAATCCAAATTTTTGCAGGAATGCAATAGAATAAACATATAACCATAAATACAAAGATGCAGGGGAAATAACACTTCATTTGATTAATATCAAAGAACTGAAATTTTCTTACAGACAGAATGGAAATAAACTAGCTAGGGCACTGGTAGCTTATCTTTGAGAAGAGATGTGGAGGCTACAGGCCTCTGAATTTTGTTAAAATGAGGCTCAAGGGCTTATTTATTATTTAGAAACAATGGAAAACCCTAAAAATCCAAAACCCTAACCCTAGGAGATGAAGCACCAAAACTATGGGCCCCTTTTGGGTAAATTGGTGTTTCAACTTCTCGACGACGTAAATTTGGCATACGATATTTGTTTGACGTATCAATACCTTGTTATAAAGGTCTATTCGAGGACTACAAATTTTAATGTGATAAAAATTAGTCCATGGACCCATGTTGCTCCCGGTTTTCCCAAAAAACGTCGTTTAGGGCCTAAAAACGGCTGCGAAATTTCACAACCCGAAAAACTGCTAAAAATAGTAAAACATACTGAAACTGAAAAACTAAAAGAGACAATGGTGGGGCCCCAACTGGAATAGGCGGGTGGCCACCAATATCCACTTGGATCAGCTCACCTATAAAACACGCAGGTGGGTCAACAATAATGTCTAAGGGACTTGGTTGTTGATGTAAGAGGAAGGAATGATGAGGGGGATCATCCCTAGAGTGATTGGAAGTGATATGGGACTCTAGAGGCTCTTCTAAATGGGGAAGAATAATGGTACTAGATTCAACACTACCATATGCACTAGGAGGATTGTGGAGAATTGCTTCTCCTAGACTCTCAAATATGGGTGCCCCGTTACCCAAGCATTGGGTGTCAATGTAATGGCCACAAGGTGTATGTGGTTAGAATGCATGGGTTCGATGTAAGGGGTGATAGATAAAGTAAGGGGTGGTAATTATTCCATAATTTCATCATCGTAATATAATATGGGGTGACTGGTGAAAGAAAGGCCACCTGATGCGATGAAGCTACCTCACTCATCATCATGCGAAATGAGGTTCACATGCACATCGTCATGGAGGGTAACCAAAAACAAGTAGATGAGGGATCCGCTGATGTTGAGCCCAAGGTGATCGCTGAAGGGAGGTCAGGAGAAATAGAAGGGGAAGATTCAGAGGGTTATTCCACTTTGGATCTCATAGATGATGACATGTAGACGATAGTGGCCAACGACTTCGTCATCTCGACATTGGGAGGGGGGATGTCAATGGGAATGGATATGTCCTCTAGTTCTGTTGAAGCATAATGCCCAAGTAAGGGAGAGGCAGACTCTTTGCGCTCCACCTCGTATTGGCGAACTTTTGTGAGATTGGTGCGGAAGTCATCGAGGCGTGGATAGAGGTGAGAATATTGGCCATGGAAATCACATAAAGCATAAGGATGATTTGTGCAAAAATTCTTGAGTTTCTTAGCTAAATCAGGTAAAGTAACATGGAATTCTTGGATATCATACTCAATGAAAGCTTCGTTAACCATGGGTTTGATGTGAGACAATTCAAGACAATTATGGGTGGCATGACCGACAACATCACACAAATCACATGAAGGTGTACGCTTTGGAGGTTGAGGAGGAGTAGGGGTTTTTTGGGAAGCCTTTTCCTTAAGTGTATTTTTGTGGGCTTTACACCCCTCACCTAAGGATTTTGCAACAAGATTAGGTTCTTGTTAAGCTGGCTGAGGCAAAGAAGCAAAAGGAGGGGTCATGGAAACCGGTTGGATCAGAGTCAAAGAAGTATAGGGCTTGGGATGACTAGGCAGGATAGTGGCTGGGGGATCAATGTACTAGACTAGGATCCCCAGGGTCATGTTAGGAAGAGACAAGGAAGCCATAAAAGGTAATGAAAATACTCCAATAAGGGGAGCAAGAAATGGTATATGACCGGAGGGGTAATGGCTAGGAGGGAGAACTTCAGGATGGTTAAGGCTAGGGGGAACCATAATAGGGGGATAGATCGGATCCTGGACACTAGATACATATGAGGGGCATTAAGGAGGAGGTCCTAAAGGCTAAATTGAGGTGCTAGGAGTAGGTTGCAGAGGGTGGGGCTGCTGACTAGTCAAACCAGACTGTTTTAGGTTGGACCAAGACGATTGCATCATGCAAACATTCGACGAGATAGGATCAAAGACGAGAGGGGGGAGACTAGGAAATGAACCAAGAAAAGAGGAATATTTATAGAATCCGTATGAGACACTAGTTGGAGGTTAAAATAATTGTTTATTGGTCATCGAAGAAATAATGGAATCTTGAGAGGTCTGAGACTTTGGTTCGTAATATGTAAATTGATCGATGGTGATGATATTTCGATTATGAGGAAAGCACATATTATGTTGAAATTTATATGAGATAGCAGACATTGCATAAGTGTAGATATGACCAAATAGAATGTTGTAATCTAAGGGGACGTCAATGATTTCAATGTAAACACAAACAATCTTGCCCGCAAGAGTAATAAGACAATTGTGGAACATGCCAAGGGGCTGAGAAGAGTGGCCATCCCATGCAAGAAGGGTGATAGTGGAAGGGGATAACGCGGGTGATTCGAGCTTATTCCAAAAAAAATCAGACACCAATCAAGTGGATGCCCCCTCGTCAATGATACAATGCGAGAAGATGACATTCCAGTCCTTGACAGGTATTTGGAAGGCGACGAATGCAGGAAGGGGGGATGCTTTGACTTGTCAACATCAAAGATAAACAAATTATCATCTGAAGGATCCATAATGCCTATAACACTTAGTAGAGCTTTTCAGTGTGAAAGGCATGACTGGAGGACTTACAACGTTGACATGGTGACAGGGGATTGTGCCAAGTCATATACTATATGGTAGGAGTGGGAGGATTTACCAGAAGCAGTGTTTCAGGATAATGGTCCCTTGGTGATCTTGGTATGAACCTCTGTCTTAAGTTGAGGGATCTATAAAGGACCATTGGGTATCGAAAGAGGCTCTGTGGGACCTTAAGATGGGGGCTTGGTGGTAGACGTAGCTGGGAGCTTGTTATAGTGATGCAACTGAGTCTCAAGGTTGAGAGTGCTGGTATTGGCCTTGTCGAGTTGCATCATAAGGATCTAGTAATGAGAGGTACCAGATGGAGGAGGTCGAGTGGCCGCCTGAATTTCAAGGGGTTGGGCAGCCACATATCCTTGCTCGGGGAAAGGATTGGTAAACAAAGTTGATTGAGTACGGGAAGCATTAGGAGGAACTGAAGTAGGGGCTTGTTGTCGTCGAGATGCTGCTTGAGCTTCCCAAAGTTGACACATATGAGGTAAAACTAGAAAATCATGGATATAGTGACCATGGACACTGCAACAAGAACAAGGCTTATTTGTATGAAGAGGCCCGTTCTGCTTGGGCTGAGCGTCGTGTTGTTGGGCTGCAATGTTAGATGTATTCCGATGGGGATTGTTTACTCAATTGCCTAGAGCTTGAGAATGCATGGGAGGCGGAGGTGTTGGTGTTGGATGAGCTAGAGCACCTGGCTATGGATATGAATAGCAAGGAGGTGGAGCAACTTGGGGGTAAATAGGTTCAGAAAAATCAGGACCTGGTATCGAAGAATGTGTTTAGGCAAAGGCATGAGGCATGCCGTGTCCTGGATACATGCTATCGAGAGGGGGAAAAGTGCCAAAGGAGCCGGCCCCTCCCTAAGGGAAACCACAACCCATAGGAGGATGAGTGTACAGATGTGAAAGGGATCCTAATGCAAACGGAGGATGAAGGCCTTGGAGTCTACGGGATGAAAACCTAGGGGGCACAATGATGGTAAAGAGACACGGACCCAATAATGAAGAGAAGTAAACAAGGGCAGGGGGTGCTGATAAATTAATTACAATATTTAATTCTTGGGCTAGCGGTGTAAACCAGACGCTCTTTGCCTTAGGTGTGTGTGTATGGGATGAGT
The DNA here is from genome assembly GCA_034641835.2 of Pinus albicaulis. Taxonomy (NCBI): domain Eukaryota; kingdom Viridiplantae; phylum Streptophyta; class Pinopsida; order Pinales; family Pinaceae; genus Pinus; species Pinus albicaulis. Next base: position 150,207 of record JAXQQM020091281.1, read on the forward strand.
GTGTTAATTTTAGTTAAGCCTATACGTGTGTATAGAAAAAATAAAAAATATTCTATATAACTGTAAATAAAACTGAAAATGAGAGTAAAGGAAACTGAATGAGACAAAAAAATAAACAGCTAAATATGCATCAATTTAAACCCAAGGGGGAGGGCTTCCTAACAAATAGTATATGGATGTGTGAAATCTAGTCAAAACACACAAAATGGAAAATAGATATAAATTCAGGAGGACGAGGATCTAAAGGTAAAATTTGTTGGAAAGTGGGGAAAAAACAACAAAAAACCAAAGGGAAAAATGCTGAAAAAAGGGGTGGCGAAAGACTATGACTTGAAGGGAAATGGGGTGGACCCTAAAGGAGAACCAAAAAAAAATTAAAAGAGGTTTTTTGGATGGATAAATAACTGATTTGAACAGGATATGAGAGTGCGGGTTTAGATCTAAAAAATGGCTGAAGAACATTGAAATCTCAGAAGACTTGCTTCAACTAAAATCCTCCTAAAAAGGTGGAAGCATACTAAAGCCCTAAGGGGCTTGGTTCCCACTATGATTAGTAAAAATAATAAATTACAGGTCTAAGACAGGTGAAGAGGGAGGCCAGACAACCCTTAAGAGTGCCCCAGACAAACCCAGAAAAAATTTAGACAAAATCTCGCAAAAAGTACAGGTCACAGGTTCTGACATGTTTTCCACTGAGGTTGCATTTTTCAGGCTGTAATCCACTACCTGAGAACTGAGGTCGTAGGTTTTGGGCCAAAAATTGTGACTTGCACTTTCAGCTATCTCGCGAGAAAGTTTCAGAAAATATTTTTGTCTCTGCTACATTTGACACCTGTCACCTAGGCAAAGGGCCCAGAAAATTAAGAAGATGGAGAAAAACCCTAGGGTTTGAAGCAACTGGTCATGCCGGTATCTGAAAAGGTATAGTGATCATAATTATAAACCCTTGTGGAGTCACTAGTTGTTAGTGTGAATTCTAATTGTAAGCATATGAAAAAAAAAATTACTTTAGCTGTGCATGAAAAACATCCCTAACATCAAAGATGGCTGTCAATTTCCTTAGATCTACAGTTATTGATAGGAATAAATTCTACAAAAATCGATATCAATGCAGTTAAAGATGTTAAGGAACAAACAATAAGCAAGAGTTGCTCCATGCATCCAATGAACAAGACAAGATTTTTTAAAGAATTTTTATATTATGACACCTAGGAAGGGAACATAGAAGGATGTTACCAATCCCCCTCAATGGTTTGGGTTCTTGTATGTATTCATCGCTTCAGATCTAAAATCTCTCTCTCTTTATGGTGAAGAAAACCCAGAAAAAATGGAACTCAAAGGGAACTCACAAGAAAAAAGTAGAAAAATATGACAATGATGGGAGGATCAAAGTTAGACCAAAAATATAGATCAAGAGTGATCTCTAGGCAACAAAAGTTAGTGAATGAATGGAAAAAACCTTGTATTTATAACAAAATATTGAGTTAGTCTAGATATTGGTGCATAATTAAAATATTATTAACCAAATCTAGATCCAACTTTTATGGAATATTTTATTATTTTTGTTGGAGGGAAAAGGAATTTGAATTTGGTCAAATCCATTTATTTAGAAATACTAATTAAATAAATTATTTATTTATTATTTTAAGAATATGGTTAAAGAATAATTAAAGAAATACTGATTTATTCAATTATTTGTAAATGATTGAGTCAAATTTAACAAATAATATTATTAAATAATGTTTTAAATAATTATTCCTAGAAAATAATAAGATAAATATTGATTTATCTAATTAATTTTCCTGTTTTGGGTTAGATATGAACAGGAATATTAATTAAACAGTGATTTAATTAATTATACCTTGATAAAATCATGAAAATAAGGATTTATTCAATTATTCCTCATGGGGTTTCTTGTTTAGACCAGAAATAACTTAATAAAATATGGGTTATTAAATTATTTTTCATAGTGAGAGAAATTTTACTATGGTAAAATTGTTCTTACATGGCGTAATTTATTCCATCTAATAGTAATAGGTTAGGTGACCAAAAATTGGTGTAGCAATTTGCTCCATAGATTGTGGAAGGGGCCTTGCCTTCTACATCAACAAAATAGAGATATCATCAATAGCACGAGGCGATTATCCAAGAAAAAGAATTCCTTCACCATGAGGAAGAAAAATACTTTGACCTGGTGCAATTGGATATCCAAGTTGATCATGAAACCTCAAACCTGGTCATCAAAGAGAAATATGCCAGAATCATAGAGCTGCAACATAATTTGGAAAGGGCACAATTTGACATCTCCTTCCTTGAGCAAGAAAACAAACAATTGAGTGAAAAACAATTACTCTTGGAAATGGACTTGTTGAAGGCTAACAGTCAAGATGTCAAAGGAAAAGAAGTGATGGAAAATGATGAGGATGATGAGGATGAGGCCCAGATCACCAAGAAGAGACCAAAAAAATGGGGTCTTAAGAGAGCATTGGAGCAGGAAAAACATGAGATAGAAGAACTCACCTTTGAGGACAGGATTTCCATGGAAATTAATGATGATAGATAATTTTGGCTTGATAGAGTGAACATGAACCTAGAGAAGCTTCTTCATAAGGCCAACAAGGACAATCAGATGCTGACGCACATGGATGACTATTACAATACCATAAACAGGATTAAGCAATTGAGGGATAAACTCAAGGACACCCTAATCAGCCAAAATGAGAAGGTTAAATTTGACTTACTTGCTCATGCCTCCTTGGTAGCTTGACATACTTCATCATCACTTCATCTAGAAATATTGAAGTTTTTTGGGATTTTTTTTTTTTTGAGCATTTTGGTCAAAATTTTCAAGTTTTTTGCACAGTCACCCTGCAAAAAGTGCAGCGTGGGCAACACTATGATTTTTCTCGAGGCCTCTAAATGAGAAAAATGCTACATGGATGCATATAGAATGGTCTCTACATCAATTTTTGACTACTGTCACTCCAAAAACTAGGATTTTTACAGGTGGAAAAGCTGAAAAACCTCCTAAACAACACCTTTCTGCCACCTTTTTCAGCCTCACACTGTGCTTTTTGGAAATTTTTGGGACATTTAACTTTTGAGGAGCTTCACGCCATCATTTTTATAGCTTGAGGATATTTTTGACAACTAGACTGAAACATGTTTCCAGTGAGCTATCTTGGGCTCAATTTGGACATCAGGAAGGCAATCAAAATTTGATTTGAAGGCCCATGCTGCGCTTTTTCCCAGGCATGTTGTGCTTTTTGCAAGGATGCTGTGCTTTTTACAGTCTTCTGATTTCTTCAAAATTTTCACTTCTTCTCATTTGATTAATGGATTCCAAGGATATTTACCGATGTAAATATAAAAATGAAATTTAATTATTTCTTTATTAGTTACTTGAGGAAGATACATCAAGTAAATATGTAATTTTGGGTCAAGTGAATCAGTTTGATCAAGGATAGGGATGGGTTTGTTGACCTCCTAGTCATTAGGATTCTAGTTGAGGAATTCAGGGAACAACTCCAAAACTCATGGATTCGATCGTTGAGAGTGGGTGAAATTTTTTTTGGTCTACATCTTTCATTTTCATTGCCATTGCAAGGGTTAGATGTCGTGTAATTGATCTTTGAACACTAGTGTAATCAGACATTTTTGGTAGGAACTAATAGATAGAGTTGTAGCTATTTTTGTGGGATTCTTGTGCTATGTGATTTAGAAGTGTTGCCTATTATGTTTCCATATGTTTGAATGTATTATTATTTCCATATTCATGCCATATGTCAATGTGATTAATTCCTAACTTAGATAAGCAGAATTCATTAGTTCATGCTCTGTTTTGGAGGAATTATTATAGTTCTATTTCACTTTCTAATAATAGAAAAGAATTCATGATTTACATTCTCTTTTTGAAAACCCTAGAAGTCTCTCACACTCATCAAGGTACCTAAATGTGTTAAATTATGTGCCTACCTTTCCCCATCATATATCTGCAATTATGATCATCAATGCCCTGACCTACTCCTCCTTTGACCTAATACACCATCAAACACCCAAAATCAATCAATAAAAACCCTAGTGCTACTAGACCTAGCCTAAAATCCTCATTATCCAATCAATTTGGCTCTGATATCCTCAAGAGATCCCTCTCCTGCCTAGTAGGGCTAGGTACTAGGAAAAAGTGGTATGTGGTTACCTTTGATGGTCTCCTTCTCAGCCTTCAGAGATTTGGTGGAGTGATAACATATTGGAGACCATACTAGGGAAAAAAGTGACAAATATTCCTTGAGAAAGAATGAAAAGGATCAGACATGATTGTTGATGGTGAACATTGATCAGATAGAAAGAAGGTTGTGAATCATTCACTTACCGACTCGAGTGTCAAAGGATCCAAAGGCTTAGAATTTTCATAGCGACTCCATTGTTCAAGAATTGATAATCTGAAGAACCTCTTGGTGACTTCATTGTTTTCAAAATGGATTCATCTACTCAAAGGTATGCTCCTATGAATCTTGACCACATTCCAGGTTTTCCTAACCACATGCATTGTGTATATTGGAAGACTTATCTCCCAAAGTTCAAAGATGAGAAAGGATATGATGCTGCTCTCCATCTCATTAAATTTCACATGCATGCACGTAAATTTAGTGTTAAATTTTTTGAATATTGTATGATGAATATGTTGATGGAAACCTTGAAGGAACAAGAAATATCATGGTATGACGATTTGCCACCTGGTTGTATTTATTCACTTGCTAATTTTCAAATGATGTTTTATGAAAATTTTAATGAATAACGTCTATCTTTACTGTTGGTAAAATATTGTTGCAAGAATTTTCAAGGTTTCATTAGTCATTTCAGAAATTTTTATGGTGATGAAGAATTGATTGATGAAGAACTTCAAGAGGCCTTTCTTGAAATTTGCTTCCAGCCACATGAGAAAGAATTAGATCCTATTTTTTATTCAGTTCAAGAAAATTTCTAGTTCCATTAGATCATCATGCAAAAATTTGGTCACTAGATGTAGATCTAAGTCTGATTTTACTCCTTCCAAAATTTTACTACTTGCTGGCTCATTTCACCTCTTTGCTGAGTGTACCATCATTCATGAGTTTTCATCATCATCACATTCATTTTCACCATGGTTTCATTCATTCCAGAGTCTCCATTAGGTATTAGGGTTTCAATATCATTAAATAATAATTTCATCCATAAAGTTGAGCAAGTGAAGGGGTGACAATAAAGAAATTTCATCAGTAAATTTCATTTCGAAGAAAAATGTAATTTTATGTTCCTAATTTGTAATAAGTACTACAGACTTCCAAAGTAGCTCCAAATACTCAGATTTCCATCAGTAAATGATAAAAGTTCCAAAAATCCATCCAGTGTTCCTAATCCATCAAAATATAAAGTTCAAATATCAAATTCAAAGGTTAAAGGTAAAAATCAATGTAAGGTTGATTTTGAAAAAAGGAAATGGGGATCCATGTCCATTTAGTGATATTTATCCATGTATAGAAGGTCCTCAAAGAACAGAAGTCACTCATTTTCATTGAGTCTGCTTCGAGCTCTTCAACTTTCCCAAGAAAAAAACCAAAGTTTTCCTCACAAAACTGATTTCAGGGTCCATCATTGCACTTTTTCCATAGGCGATGTGATTTTCTAAAGCACACAACACTTTTTGGAGTGTTCGCTGTGCATTTTTCCAGCTTGCTGCACTTTTTGCAATGAAGAAAATACCACCTCAAATCTTGTCTCCAAGGGTTCTAAACAAAAATCAAAAGTTTCTACACTCATTTGCAAGTAAGTTACATCCTCCCAGCCCCTTATTTCAGCTCATGGTCATAATTTAATGGTGTAAACCCCTCATTTCTATCCATGCCATTTTCTATTTATTAAACCCTATTTTTTCTGTAATATTCCTTTTTCAGGAATTTCTGCAATATGGTCCAAAGGGACGTTGTATAAGGAAGATAATGCAAAAATAATATGGAAGGGGACTTGGATCCCTTAGTTAACACATCATACATTAAACTTCCATAATTTGAGCTCAAAGAAATCCCTCAAGGTGGGTTAAACAGATCTCCCACACCTAGGTATCTCAGAAAAGTGCTCAAAGAGTGAGCTACAGCAACATATGAACATAATAATTAAACTCTGCAAATATGAACATGCCAATAAATGGAATATAATGCATCCATCATGTTCATTAATATATCAGCAACGATATGCAGAAATATCTTGAGGGACAAGCCACTCAAGCAATGGGAATCAATCTCCAATGATTAGAACATGGAATACATGAGATGCTACAGTTATACAAAATGTTGGAGAGCAGTGATTGCGCAATATATAGAAGTGGATCTGCTATTGTAGATGTTCATACATGAAATATGGCTGAAATATACAAATAAATTCCCAATAATAGAGGAATGGGCTCCAATACAAGATTTCTAGCCAATCTAGGAGAGATTGCTAGAAATGTCGAAGAATGTACAATGTGACAATTAACTTGTCACTGCAACTGAATAAAAATATGAAATGAGGCTGTAGTATATATGAAATAATGATTTCCTCCTCTGATAGTGTCTCTAAGAAAAAGGTCGATCCCTTTACTCAGAAACAACCCCTCCTGATGAGCTCAAATAACCCTCCCGACAACTGCCTGCAAAAATAACATAGATCTAGTTGGAGACTATGCTGTGAGGGAATATGGATGGTTGGCTTGATGCCAATGATATGAAAATATGCCCAGGAGTTCTCCTCACTAGTCCACCAATGGATATCCAAGCCCTCCACTGAAAAAAAGCCAAGGAATGACTCAAAGATATCCTTTGTTGCTGCACCCTGCAACACAAAGTTATTCTGCTTCAGGAATAACGCTATGACTGAAGGAGGTAGCTTTGGCCAAATTCTGGAATGATGAAATGTAGCTCTAGAACCTCTCCTTCCCTAAGGATGAGGTAGGGATTCCCGACTGGGAACACCCTTGTGCTATGCAGCATTTCACCCTTGCTAAACATCAAGAGGAGCGTAGTCTCAACAGACCCAAGCAAATAATAATCAAGCATGAATAACAATGGCTCTCCTCCTGTTCATATATAGAAAGTGCTCCTCTCCACCATGTGTCCCATCCACATGTGCCTCCCAACTCATGCAAGTGATCCTCCTCTAAAACTGCACAGTCCATCAGGGAGATACATTGTATCTAGACAGTGCATGTGGACTTGGTCAAAATGACTAGATCAAACATGATCCAGGCCTGTTCACACCATGTGGTGCTCAAATAAGCTACTTTATTCTTCCTCCTTTCACATCAGGAGTTTTATTCTTCCGCCTTAAGGATTATGGGGCCTTCTTACCCCTTTATTTACCTATCTATGATAAAATCGACTACAATATTCAATTTAGATAAAATCTAAATTTTGGGAATATTACAGTCCTCCCCCTTCAAAATGTTGCTTGTCCTCAAGCAACTGAAAGGTAGAGAAAATTTCTCCCCCATTTATTCTTGTGGACCCCTCATCAATAGACTCCACCATGGTTCATCTTAAAATGTAATAAATTTGTCCTCCATGAATCACTCGAAGTGTATCAAATAGAAGTGTGCATCATGAGGCAAAGAGAGATGTAAGTAGGAATCTTCTTTTTGTTCAATGGCCTCCTCAAGGTAGGAGGGATGAGAAACATGGGAATTATTAATCCCAATCAGTGAATCCTTCACCCATGCAGTCATCCAAATGAAATGAGCCATCCTAGGTAGCTCATCCAAGAAATACTCAACCCCGGCTCTATGCAATGTGTTGGGGCTGAATGGAGAGTTTAGATTTTTCCATCCAAGTGGTTTCTCCCTCCATTTATGATAACTTTGAGGGGTTTTTTGATATTGGGCTGAAATTTCATGGCCTCAAAAATTGGCCCAAGCCTCCCCACAAAATGAAACAACCATGAAGTGCCTCCTCCAACAACGCATCTTCTTTCAATGGCTCCTCCTACATGAAGGGAAAAGGAGTGATGTGGAAATCATGGTGTGCACATTGTTTATCCTGAAACATAAAACATGTGAAAAGGGGAGAATCACTCTCCCAATGGGCATCCTCAACTCTAATCCCACTCTCCAAGAAAATCTTCCCATGAGCATAAACATATCAGCAATATATGGAAGCAAAATACAATGAAAACAAGCTGCCAAATGACAACCGAAGAGTGAATCATAGTTCCACCAATGGAACCAGCACAGTGCACTCCTTGTCTGCATCAAAACAAGTAATAAAAATTTCTTTACTAGCCACTTTTTTTCTGCCACAGTCATCCCATAAGATGTGAACATGAATGTACAATGTGGTGTCAATGGTGCACACCAAGAGTCATTTGGCTTCCCCCACAAACCACCATTAAGGTAGCCAAAATCAATGCTACATGTAGCTACAATTACATCATACAATATGCAATAAGGGATGTTCCTCCTTGGTAGAATATGCTGCTCATATAAAGTAAACAAGTACAAATCACAATGTGAAATTATACCTTCTCTACTATGTGCTTGAGGCCTTGATATGAAATGGATAAATTGAAAAATCTCCCTCACTCCCAATGAGTAGGAAGGTGGCTATGATATCCTCTAAATCACCTTCAGGGCTATGCATCTCTCCATATGCTGATATATGTCCTACTAGATGCCCTCCCAAGTGAACTCCTCTAACACAACAAGATATGCATCAAGGTGCATAGTTAGGAAGTCCTCATGTGCTGCATGTAATAGTTTCTCCTTGACACTAGAATCCCTAGTCAAGAAGATCTTTCCATAGCAATAGATGACCACATCATCCATCATGTATCTGTCCTATCCATTCGGGTCATCAAGAATAATGCATAAACCAAGATCCTTGGAGTACTCTACCAAGAGCCGAGATCTCCAATACAGATCAATCCTCCTCAGAGATAGCGTTGGTGATCTAGCATGTGAAGCTCCCCTCACACTGCTGCCTACTACTTTGACATCCCCCATGCCAAATTTATCCTCCAAAATGATGCCCTGCCCATCATGCATCTGCTTATGCTCCAATAGTAATGGTGACCTTTGGAAGTTGGCCTCCCATGAGAAGTTGTCATCCAAAAGGAATCTCCCAAGCTGGGCCAAAGTAGGCATGAGTGGCCTCCATCCACTCCCATGTGTGAAAGAGTCCTTCCGCAAAGGACGTATCCTCTGTCTCTCCAAATCTATGGAGTATTCATCCTGCATCATGAAGATGCTATCCTTCATCCCTGCAACAATCTCTGTCAGTGCAGTATGGGTAATGAGAGTGGTTGGTGCTGAAAATGAGAGAGTGTCTCCCTCCTCCTTGAGTCTATCCCAAACTCTTTGCATTGTGCTAGACTCATAAAAAATATTCACCTCTCTAGAATCCAAGAGTGGTGAAATACATGACAAGATGTCCCTCATCAACTCTAGATTAGGGGGCCTCCGAGGTGGAATGCCTCCATATAGTGAGACATCTAGTTCAGAAGTGGACTGCATATATGAGTGGTATAATTTGTCCCTCTCTTCACTGCATAGTACAGTATCCTTCTCTTGTGTAAAAACTCCCTAGAATAGATAAGGGTGTATCATCCCTTGATGTTGATCCTTCTCTTCCTCCTCCATCTCACAATCCCCAAAAACTGCCGCATATGGCTCTGGAATTGTGCCTTGGTTCCCACATGTTGAATCATTTGGAACTCCTTGTAAATATACAAGGGCTCCTCTAATGGAAAAAATGGCTCCCTTTTCACCTCCATGTGGTGATAGATCTCCTCCCAATGGGACAAAATTGTTAGATCTCTTATGCTCATCCTCCTCACCAATAATTGAGAATACCTCATCATCAAGGAGAGACCCTAGATCTTGGTCATCTCTTGAAGGAAGTACCTCCATGTATTCACAAATGGAAGAGGGCCCTTCACACAATGGGGATATTGCCCTTAGCAAGCCATCATACATGGTTTTCATCCCCTTCAGAAATATGGAATGAAATTTATTTCATGGTTCCCTCCAATGCATGCAAAGTGTTTGAGGTTTTGATACATGATGTTTCATAGTGATTTTTATACAATTTACTCACCAATCCCTTCGTCAATTCATCATATGTTTTTACATTTACATGATAATATGAAACATAATTTTCAAACTACCTACTGTGAGCCATACCTTTGAGTTGCAGCGCTGCTCCTTCAATGGCGTTATCTTCTTCCTCCATTCTCCCTGCAGTGCAAGTGGGAAATGAACTGCATCGTGGATCTGCATGTGTGGCTGAATGCCCACACCGATCATGATAATAGCTAGGGCTTGCTTCATCTTCAAACCCTTTCAGAAACTTTTTATAATTCTCCCTTTCTGTCTCCTTGAGATTTTCTATGATAGCTTCCATAGTTTGGAAAAGAAGCAGGGATATCTCCTCTTCCATCATTCCTCTTTTCTTGCTTCCTTTGTACAACTCCTCTTCTATGTGAGGAGATTCTCCTTCTAATGGCATATTATCTTGGATGCATAGGCTAAGCCAAGATTGATGCTTTGATACCACTGTAATATTCCTTTTTCAGGAATTTCTACAATATGGTCCAAAGGGACGTTGTATAAGGAATATAATGCAAAAATAAGATGGAAGGGGACTTGGATACCTTATTTAACACATAATACATGACACTTCCATAATTTGAGCTCAAAGAAATCCCTCAAGGTGGGTTAAACAAATCTCCCACACCTAGGTATCTCAGAAAAGTGCTCAAAGAGTGAGCTACAACAATATATGAACATAATCATTAAACTCTGAAAATATAAACATGTCAATAAATGGAATATAATGTAGCCATCATTTTCATTAATATATCAGCAATGATATACAGAAATATCTTGAGGGACAAGCCACTCAAGCAATGGGAATCAATCTCCAATGATTAGAACATGGAATACATGAGATGCTACAGTTATACAAAATGCTGGAGAGCAGTGATGGCGCATTCTATAGAAGTGGCGTTGCTACTGTAGATGTGCATACGTGAAATATGGCTGAAATATACAAAGAAATTCCCAATAATGGAGGAGTGGGCTCCAATACAAGATTTCTAGCCAATCTAGGAGAGAATGTAAGAAATGCCGGAGAATGTACAATGTGACAATTAACTTGTCACTGCAACTGAATCAAAATATGAAATGAGGCTGTAGCATATCTAAAATAATGATTTCCTCCTCTGATAGTGTCTCTAAGAAAAAGGCTGATCCATTTACTCATAAACAACCCCTCCTGATGAGCTCAAATGACCATCCCGACAACTTCCTGCAAAAATAACGCAGATCTAGCTAGAGACTACACTGTGAGGGAATATGAATGGTTGGCCTGATTCCAATTATAAGAAAATATATCCTGTATTCCTCCTCACTGATCCTCTAATGGATAGCCAAGCCCTCCTCTGAAAACAAGCCAAGGAATGACTCAAAGAGATCCTCTGTTGCTGCACCCTGCAACACAAAGTTATCCTGCTTCAGGAATAATGCTGTGACTGAAGGAGGTAGCTTTGGCCAAAATATGGAATGAGGAAATGTAACTCTATAACCTCTCCTTCCCTGAGGATCGGGTAGGGATTCTCGACCGGGAAGACCCTTGTGCTATGCAGCACTACACCCTTGCTAAACAACAAGAGGAGCATAGTCTCAACAGACCCAAGCAAATAATAATCAAGCATGAATAACAATGGCTCTCCTCCTCTTAATATATAGAAATTTCTCCTCTCCACCATGGGTTCCATCCACCTATGCCTCCCAACTCATTCAAGTGATCCTCCTCTAAAACTACGCAATCCATCAAGGAGATACATTGTATCTAGACAGTGCATTTGGACTTGGTCAAAATGACTAGATCAAACATGATCCAATCCTGTTCACACCATGTGGTGCTCAAATCAGCTGCTTTATTCTTCCTCCTTTCACATGAGGAGTATTATTCTTCCTCCTTAAGGATTATGGGGCCTTCTTACCCCTTTATTTACCTATCTAGGATAAAATCAACTATAATATTCAATTTAGATAAAATCTAAATTTTGGGAATATTACATTTTCACAGTTTACAAGCTTAATTTGTTTTCCCTAGACCCATATATCTCCCTCACACTCTAATTCACTCCCCACTACCCTCACATACCCTCATTTCCCATTTCTAATCTATATTCCCTAAAACCCTACCCCTACGCTTCGCTTTTCTAGGCAGGTACACTACCTCCCTTTATTTGAATTCCCTACCCCATCCCCCTTATCATTTCAACTCCCCATCACTTCCCTAAGCTTCATAACTCTATTATACTCTTCCAAAAATTTTACCTCACTTATCTCAACTCCCTAATCCTATAATCCCACTCCCTTTCCCTTCCCCTTATTTCCTAGGGTTTCTAAACAAAATTGAACATAATGGAGGAGGATAGAAACATCATGGAGGAGGAGAGAAACACAAGAGAAGAAGAGAAGAATGCATAAAATAAAGGAGGGAGAATTTTAAGGCTAGAGCCATTAGATAGTAGGGAATTAATGTCATCACCCTTAACAATCAAATGTTTTCAGCATATCTGTTGTTTTGAGTTTTGTGAGATGGTCCAAAGAGTGCAGAGCCATCCTAATTTGACCAGGTTTTTTATCACCAACCTACAAAAATACCAAGTGACTATTGCAGGGGTAACATTCACCATTTCTACGGAAATCATTGTAGCAACAACATGGATACCTAATGTAGGTGAAAAATGGATTAAAACTCAAGATTTAGATGTCCAGTTGTATCTCAAAGCACCATATAAAGACATCATCAAGAAGATCTCTCCTTTTGGTCACCTTCTTAATATGTTTTCTCCCATTATGAAGATAATCATGAAATATTTCACTTGTGAAGGAAGATTCTTGAGATTTTACAACTATCACATCATGTTACTCATGCATTTCACTAGGGTGAAATTGCTTAACCTTCCCTATTATTTTTATAAGGGCATTGATAAAATGGCCTACATAGTGAAAAACAGAGAGTATGAGCTTCAAATGAAAAACCTCTTCCATCATTCACCCATAAAAATAATTTTCCTTCATCACCTCAAACACTTGAACATTGCATGGGAGACTTTCATTAAGGCAAAGGTCTTCACTACACCACCAAATCAACCTGCTAGAACTTTTCCACCATCAACCTCAGTTTCTCACAAGAAAAATAGGTTATCTAGCAGGGCTATAGTGAAGAAAAATAAAGAGGTCAAATAGGTCAAAACCAATCAGAGAGCATATAGGCAAGTTTTTTATCCACATATTGTGGAAGGCGCCTTGTACATCAGCAAAATAGGGATATCATCAATAGCAAGAGGCAGCCGTCCAAGAAAAATAAGTCGTTCACCATATGGGAGAAAAGGAGCTTGACCTGGTGGAATTAGATTTCCAAGATGATCATGAAACCTCAAGCCTGGTCATCCGAGAGAAATATGCCAAAATCATATAACTTCAAGATAACTTGGCAAGGGCACAATTTTTCATCTCCTTCCTTGAGCAAGAAAACAAACAATTGAGTGAAAAAAAAAAAGAAATCTTTGAAATGGACTTGTTGAAGGCCAAGAGGAAAGATGTCACAGGAAAAGAAGTGATGGAAAATGATGGTTTTGATGAGGATGAGGTCAAAATCTCGAAGAAGAGACCAAAAACAAGGGGTCTTAAGAGTGCATTGGAGCAAGAAAAACATGAGGCAAAAGAAATCACCTTTGAGGACAGGATTGCCATGGAAATTAATGATGATAGAGAAGTTTGGCTTGATAGAGTGAACATACACCTGGAGAAGCTCCTTCATAAGGCCAAAGAGGACAATCATATGTTGAGTCACATGTCTGACCGTTGCAATATGAGAAACAAGATTTGCAATATCAAGATTAAGCAATTGAGGGATAAACTCAAGGAAACCCTAATCAACCAAAAGGAGAAAGGTAAGCTTGACTTACTTGCTGATGTCTCCTTGGTAGCTTGAAATACTTCATCAGCACTTCATCTAGATTTATACAAGGCTTCTGGGAAATTTTTAGGCTTTTTGATGATTTTGGTCAAAATTTTCAAGATTTTTGGATAGTAACCCTACAAAAAGCACAGCATGGGCCACGCTGCAATTTTACTAGAGGCATCTTAATGAGAGAAAATCTACATGGATGGATACAAAATGGTATCTACATCACTTTTTTATTACTGGTGCTCAAAAAACAGAGCTTTTGAAAGGTGTAAAAGCCTAAAAACCTCCTAAACAACACCTTTCTACCACCTTTTTTAGCCTCACATTGCACATACTGACTAGTATTGAGAGATTTCATTTTTTAGGAGCTTCAATCCATAATTTTCAGAGCGCGGGGAAATTTTTGAGAACTATACGTGAATATATTTCCAATGATCTATCTTGGGATCAAATTTTACTTCAGTAAGGCAGTCAAAAGTTGATTTGAAGGCCCAGGTTATGCTTTTTACAATCTACTGATTCCTTTAGAATCTTCACTTTTTCTCAATTGATTGATTGATTCCAAGGAGATTTACTGATGTATATGAAAAAATTAAATGTAATTTTGTCTTTAATATAGGTAGATAAATCAAGTAAATATTAAATTTTGCGTCAAGTGAATCAGTTTCATCAAATATAGGGATGTCTTTGTTGACCTTGATAGTCATTGGGATTCCTATTGAGGACTTTGGGGAAGAGCTCCACAAGTCATAGATTCGACCCCTGAGAGTGGGAGAAGATATTTTTGGTATATATATTTCATTTTATTTGTAATTTAAAGAGTTGAATGTTGTGTAATTTATCTTTGAACACTAATGTAGTCATATAGTTTTGGCAGGAACTAATAGACATAGTTGAAGCTATTTTGGTGGGATTCCTGTGGTATGTGATTTAGTAGTGTTTCCTCTAATTTTTCCATATGTTTGAATGTATTATCCTTTCCATATTCATGCCATATCTCAATGTGATTAATTCCTAAGTCATATAAGAAAAATTCATTAGCTAATGCTCTGTTTTAGAGGAATTATTACAGTTGTGTTTTACTTTTTCATGATAGAAAAAAAATCATGATTTCCATGCTCTTTTTGAAAACCATATAAGTCTCTCACACTCATCAAGATACCTAAATTTTTTAAAGTATGAGCCTACCTTTCCCCATAATATATTTGTATTTTTTATTCTAAGTGCCTTGACCTAGTCCTTCTTTGACCTAATTCACCATCTAGCACCCAAAATCAATCAATCAAAACCCTAATACTATGATACCTAGCCTAAAATCTTCATTTTCCAATCAATTTGGCTATTATATCTGGGAGATAGCCCTCTCCTGCCTAGTAGGGCTAGCTACTATGCCAAAGCGGTCTGTGGTTACCTTTATTAGTCTCCTTTTCAGCCTTTGGAGATCCAGTGGATTGATAACACACAACAATAATTAGACAATTTCATTAAACAATTTAATATAAAAAGTTAAAGAAAGTGTTATGATAAATTTTATTCTAATTAACTAAGACAATAGAATGAAACTATATTAATTCAAATAAAACACTAATATTAACTCTAGCATCCAGTGCCTCATCCTGTGTAAAGAGGATGTTGGTACGCCCTCACCAATCCAAACCTGCATAAGGACAGGACACCATCACAAACATGTGACCATAAGCACTGGCTAGCAACACTAGTGCATCACTAGATATCCTGATCGGATACTTGGACAGGCCCCTCTTGGGCATCATCTTGCCCCACATCGGCATTTTTACATGTAACATCGCCCTACGAGGTTGGCAGAAAAAAGTAGGCCTTGTCTCCTGAAACATCTCAAAAAATAAACAAAATAACTCTGAAGAAAAGGCAAGGTTAACCTCCCATGTTCCTAAGAAAAACATCTATATAATGTTATACAAAACTACTGCAAAAAAATGGTAGACTAGATCACAAGTAGTGGCATCTGGAATAAAAAATCAACATAAAATAAAAGAGGGCAACTAATTCTCTACCCGTCACTAGTATAGTGTTAAATGGTAGTCAGTAGTAGTGAGAGTCACCTCACCTCCTATGAAGAAAACAAAGCAATGTGTAAATGACCACCTGATACCTGAAAATCTAGATGAGAAAGTATATTGTCCCTAATGTATGTCTAGGAGTATGGCAACTGACTCCCTGTTTCATAACAAATGACAACAACTAGGAACTGGGGAAAATCATGCCTTCTCCTAGAGAGGCTAGTAATAAAATAAATTTCCTCCTCAGTGGGTTGGTATCACTAGCTAGGACCAAACCAAAAATCCTCTCGGTGGTCATCCCACCTATAGATCAACTATCCTAATAGCCCACTGTGCCACTTCAGGGATGTAGCCTGCTCGTAGAACTTAAGGAGGCCTACCTCCCTATAGAACAACTAGGTGGGTGTCGTAATAGTGCAAGGGTACAAAAGTCTCTCCCTCTCTCGTGCATCCCACTATTGTATGATTTTATAATTGTCCTCCCTCCGCTATTTTCGTTGCCTTTCCTCTCTCCATTGATGTCATTGAATGATTCACATATTAAATACATCATCCTCCCTTATAAATAAAACCCGTTTTTTTTTAACTGAAAAATGTATTTACAAATATATAAATATACTTTTATATATAAAAAATATTTGGTGCACCAAAAAAAATAGTCACATACTTCCACCGGTGCGTACCTATCTATCGCGCACCATCCACGGTCTGCATGAAAAAGCTTCATGCACCGCGAAAATAAAAAATATTTTTTCTGCGTTGCATTGACCAAGAAATCTGCCCCAGGGAATTTGTTAAATCGGATGCAGTTCTGTACACAATTCTAGGTGTATTCTAGTAAATGACCACACCATCGTACATAGTGTTACATTAAAAAAAATTGAATTTTCGGTGTGGCCGGAAACTAACACACACCACACTATTTTATTTTTCTCGGTGCTCTTTTTCTCAGTACCGCACTAGACAGCTTGGTGCATTTTCCATTACCACCATTTTCTTTGCGGCCTATAGATTTATAGGGAGCACTGTGAATGGTGTGAGCCGAACATCTCGAGTTCACCACGCAATTTTTTTTTTTTTTAAATAGTGAATTTTAAGTCAATTTAAGAAATTAATCCACTAAAAGCTTAAGTTGGTGAGAAACATGTATATTACCTGCACATTTGAGTGTCAAGGATCCATCTTTTCGATGGAATATTAAAAATCAAATTTTCCCACCATTTTGAAAAATTCGAACTCCACACAGTGAGCAATGAATGGTAGCAATGCGAGGAATGGGAACACTGATGGCAGGGCACCTCAGAGAGGAAAAGCTCACACCGATGTTTGAGAGCTCTAGAGTAATGTATCAAGTAAAAAAATTTTTTTTACAACCTGTAATTTTTTTAAAACTAACCCTTTTTTGGTGCACTCTATTATGAGATGCACCGCGCGGTTGTATCAATGGTGCACTAGATTACTAAGACACATCGGGACGGTTTGTATGGAGAGCACAATTTATTGGTGTGCCATTTTATAGTATGCAAAGGTGTGTTGGATTACTGAGATAGACAAGGCTGGTTTGTATGAAGAGGATAGTGTCTGCATGTTCCATTTGATAGTACACACCAATGCGCTTTATATAAAATGCATCGGTGTGTGTTATGACTATAAATGCACCGCAAAAAAAAAAACGTCTGCAAAAAACTCCACCTGCGAACCTCTTCTAGTGACCTTCACTACAAACGGATATCTAGGCTATTTTTATAGGGCTTCTGGAAAAAAATCTACTAGAGGGTAGTTTCCTTGTAGTGTCATGCACATTTTATGCATGTACAAGTCCAAGAATCCATGAAAATGGGATGAAAGTCTCCCCAATATTCCAAATATGTACAACATAGTTCTACATAGTTTAACTAACCAAAACCCCTTTTATATGGCCCTGGGATTTCAACCATTGGGACGCATTGATGTTTCACTGCCCCTTTTATCTACATGAGAAGATAATTCCAATATAGTGACATCTTACAAAAGTCCAATACTATGTACAAATAACATTGTGATCAGTAATGGGTGTGACATAAGTTTCAAGTTGGAGTCAAGGTTTGACTATATTTGTAGAAGAAATGCATTGCATAGGCCCATTGAAAGCTTTGACCACCCCACTATGGACTTTACAAAATCACCAAGGATGTGGTTGACAACATTTTTTAACTAAGTATCCCTCCTCTCCTTGACCTACTCCGACCATTCAATGTGGATTACATTTGGCCGCATATTCCACCATTGTTGGAAACATTAGAAATCATCAAGAATTTGACATCTAAAGATATCAAACTATATTTCATTGAATAGGTCAAATTGATCATACCATGGGCACATATTAAGAGTTCCGACCAATATAAGATCCAACTATATTAGATTTTCAATGTAGGAAAACTCCCGCACCAAGCCAAGTCACTCACCAATATTGAAGCTTAGTTTTATTTTCCCTATCTTGTGGACACACTCAATGCAATGGATGCCCTTGCTTACTAAGGTAATGGTGTTGGTATAGTGGGACATTGTTGGCCACCCACCTATTCCAATAGATCATAGCACAAAGTTTCAATTTTGGTAGTTTTTAGATCCTCAACTTCCAGAGCCATTTTCAGGCCCTATATGATGTCTTTTTGGGAAAGGGGATAATTTTTGTAATGGAATTATTTCGAAGTAGAATAATTTACTTTTCTACTAGAACTTATCAATGGTCTATCTTGTGTACCAAATAGAGATCGTATGCCAAAGTTATGACCTCAAGAAAATGACATTCCAAGTTACCCTTTCATGGGCCAAAATCCTTTGTCACTTCATCTCCTAGGGTTTTTTTATTTTTTATTTTTAGGGATTCTCATTACTTATTTATGATATAAAGGCCTATGAGCGTTTGTAACACAATTCAGTGAAGACTCATAGTTATCACATCTCTTCTCTAAGATAACTTACCACCATTTGAGCATATTTTACTTTCATTTTTCATGTATACAACTTCAAAAATTTCCATTTACTAATAGAAGTATAGTTTCATTGCATCTCTTCGTTATAATTTTATATGTGATTTCATTCCATTCATAAATTCATATTAGTTGGTGCCTACAAAAATTTGTGTAAATTGAAGTCGGCGCTTGTATTTACATTATAATTGAAAGAAGTGGTTTTCTCCCATATTGATTTCCACATAAATATATTGTGTTAAATAATTTATGTGAATTTTGAATCGTTGTATGATTACATGTGTTTGAATCATTAAATAATTGTTAAAAATTATTTAAGATACACATGATCTAGGCATAGATTATTTACATCTAGATACATGGCTTTTGCAAAGAACACACATTATTGACCGTTTTTAATTATTTGATGCATATTTTCATGACTAATAATTTTACTATGAATTTTTGACATTCGCAAAAATAATAGGAAACAAATAAAATCGAAGTACATGAAAATGAAAATGTTTTCCATCATTTTGAGAATGCATTGAAAATGGCTTAAATCTAGTGGACGTATTTATATGATCAATAGAATGAAGTTACATAACTTAATTTTTGCCTCACTAATTGTGTACGTGAGCTATGGTCATTCCTTACAAAAATGGGTTTTAAAGTAAATCTACGTGCTCCAAATTGTTTACTCATAAATCCCGCCATATATCTGACATTCAAATTTTGGAAACAAAATGGAATATAAATTTACAAGTTCACAAAAATGATATTCTCACTCATTTATAATTTTATATTATCGCACATTAATGATAGATGTGTTTGTTTTTACCTTAAATTACATTGTTTGTGCACTATTTAGTATAAATATCCACAACTAAAATTTTGTTTAGTTTTATTTTCTTTTGGGGGGTCAGTGGTCCATCATAAAATAAGGGACTTCATCAATAACTTTTTGAAACCCTTCAACTTAACATTTCAATTTAGAATGTTCTATGCTTCCTAAACACTATTTAAAAATATATCATGTATTGATGATAGTTTTGGTTCGGATGGAAGGAAAAAAAATTAACAATAAATTCTTTAAATTCCATCTCTTTCCATATCATGACAATTTCTTCAGTTTGTCCCATAAATTTTGTAATAAATCTATATTTTATTTGTGTAACTGGAAAACCAAGGTAAACATGTGACGATAGGCAACTACAATCAAATTCAACCTCCTAGGTGTCCTTAAGGAAGTGGAAGCGACATAAACACATCATAAAGACATTCCACATTAGCAATAAGACTCCCAGGAACCATCCCAACCACTTAGGTATCTAGCCCCTGGGTCCTGGTGATGTTTTAATCCACTTAACCCCAATACACTCCCAGAAGCTTGCATATCTGCGTCTCGGAGGCTCTAGAGGCATGCAAAAGCATACATGCCTACATCCAGGGACTAAATCTCCTAGTGTAATATCCGGAAATGGGAACAACTACACTATTGGGAATAATCTGAGTTATTACCAAAGTGGAGCTTCAACAAATCATGAGCTTGGAAATGTAGAGCAGCTCAATAGATGTAAAATAACATCACACCACTAGATGAAAGAACCTTAGCAACAAGATGGCCTATATTCTCTTTCCCGGGTGGGGAAATGCAGCAATACATGGCATAAAATAGATGTCTTCAGAAAATAATGCTATGCAAGTGAGTAATGGGACTCGAATCACTTAAAAGACATGATATAAAACTCACGTGCAGAATTTAAGGTGAAACACATCACTCTATCTCATATAAACAGATCTCCCAAGTCTATGCAGCTAAAAAAAGCCAAAACCCCATAGCCTAGCTCATGTAGCAACTACTGAAGCAAGGCATGCATTATTCTAATAAGGGTTTATAAAGAAAATGGTGAAAGAAGTCTGATATAGATTTTATATCAACCATATAGCAAATAAATGGAGGTTTAACCCCTTGTATAGCAGAAACAAGACACCCGACAAAGGTTTCTGGAAAAATGCATGAATAACAAGAAGCACTGCAGAAAATAATGCAGTTACTGCATATTTGTATTATACATGGCTGAATATTTCATGCGATAACAGAATAATACAAGAGAATGGCCCTAGGCCTCTTATTAACACTCCCGGAGGGAAATAAGCACCTCCTCCTCAAATACTAGCATAAAATGAAAGGGTACAACCTTGCTACTGCTGCCCCTGCATAAAAGACGCAGTTTATTAAATGGAACTGCGTTGTGGCTGAATGTAGATGAATGGCCCTCAGCCAAATGCTAAAACGAAGCTCAAATCATTCCCTCTTGATCTCTTAGGCAAGCTGATCCAAAGAGCGGATGGAATTCTTGCACGGGAATTCTTTGCACTAAGCAGTGCAGCAACTTCGGCTAAATAGCTGAAGCTTGCAAGTAGCGACAAGAAAAAAATAGCTGAATACATGAATTCCTTCCCTTTGATTCTATGCCTTTCTTTTATCTTTGGTGAGCCTCCTCACCCAAGACCCCACACAATGCCGAGGTGACTTTTTCATGAAGCTTCCTCTTTCAAAACTGTGCTGCCTTGGCTAGCCTTACTCCTCCTTGTAGCAATATTGTTGACTTGGTCAACTGGAACTAATCCACCTGCAATTCCTCTGTTCACACCAACAGATCTACAATCCAGTTCTCATATCTATGTCTAGGCTGATCCTTGTTCACACTAAGCTAGCTTACTTGAGTGATTTCTTCCTCCTCAAGAATGGATGTTGACTTACTGAAACTTGACTATGTCTCCATCTAATTTGTCGTTGTTCACACAAGGAAGTGTAAAACCAGCTCCTAAGGTGATCTCCTTCCTTACTGAGGTGGAATTTATTCATATTTTATTATTCAAGGGCCTTCTTTCCCATTTATTCCTCTCCTAGGTGAAAGAATCAAAATCTGATATTCCAAATTGCTTGCTTGCAAATTTTTGAATATTACAGTCCTCCCCTTCCAAATGTTGCTTTTCCTTAAGCAACTGCAAGGATAGGACTGAAGAGAATCCTCTTCTCCCTTGTAGCACCCTCATAAGATGAAGCCTCCCAAGGATGAAGGTGCCAAATCATCAATATCTCCAAGTTGCTCCTCCCAAGTGTGTAAGCTATCTAAATAGCTGACATTATGTGATAGTGAAACATCTATGGAAGCAACAATGGGCTGTTTGAAGGTCCTCTTGAAGCATGAGGGCTGATATAAATTGGGATTCATCATCCCCCTTTGAATTTCTCCTCCCCAAGCTATCAACCGAGAAAAATGAGCAACCCTCCAAAATGGTAACTCATGCAAATCATCCTCCACTTGAAGCTCTGGCAAAGTAGGTGGGATGAAATTCTGATCATGGTAGACATAGTAGCCTACCCCACGCTGTTATCCTCTCCACTTAAGACAAGTGTAAAGGATTTTATGATCTTGGGCTGCCATCATGTTGCCCTCAAATGGCAAGAAGGAATCTAGACCTCCAAAGGTCCCTCTCCCAGCGTTGTGCATCAAGCTGGCCCAAACCATCTCATACATGATGGACAAGAAATTACCACCATAGGGCATCCCATCAATCTCATGGCCCTCCTCATTAAGAAACAAAGATTTTTCTATAGAGGCCATGTCTCCTCCCATGCACCCCTTAGAGCATGCAATGCAAAAAGTGTGGGGATGCTCCTCCCCCAAGAACACACCCAGTCTATGTGTTCCTCCTCCAATCATGCTCCTCATATAGGTAAGAATAGTATCAACAAGTAGGATCATGATCAGCATCATAATGAGAGAAAGATTGAAGGTTTTATGTGATGGTGGAAGGTACCAACAGTCTCCCAAGTGTTCACAGCACAGTCTTCCCCACTACAGCTTTAGATAATAGCATGGAAAGTTGTTTGTTGATAGATGGCTAGTTGTGTAAGTCAGCACATCTACCAGCAAGTAGTAAATGGCTGAGTGTATCAACTGAGCATACAAGTAGTAACAAAACACTTGCCTCAAATCATACAATAGATGGTTGTCTCCATCATAATAGCTGCCCAAAAATGGTCCATGGAGCCTAAAGAGAAATTTGCCCCTTTGTAGAGCAATGCACTTCAAGGACATGGTAAGAGTATACAAATATAGTTTTGAACAATCAATAAGTGGAACGATAGATTTCTTACCATGTGATGGAAGCAATATGGTGACAAGATCCATAGATGAATTGTCCATAGTGGTATGGCATACCCATCTGAAGAGGAATGAACCACATGCTCCATGAAGATCCTCCTTCTTATGCTTGGACACCTAAGTCCAAGAGAACATACCAAAGTAATTGATGAGTCCATCCACCACTCTCTCAATCTCACCTTCTCTATGCCCACCAAGTGCATCAAATATGAAGTGATCCTAGGAACACCTCATCAACAAGCTCATCCTCCAAAGTGATAGCGCTGCTAGCCTATGCATATAGGCTCCTGCCAACTCATAAATCCAATCTCTGACATGTTCAGTGTTAGAGACCCCTCTCATAATGTTTCCATCTCCTCCCATTGCAACATCATGAAAAGTGTGAGAGAAACTCTGTCCTTGGTCTCTCTCAAACCTCCAAAGCAACAAATGTCTTTTCTGCCCCGACATTCCTCCATCATACAACCCATGTGGTGAAAAGATCACATCATCATAACACTTACACACTCCTTTCCATATGATGCAAGTACCCTACCAAGTACTCTCCTCCCACATACCCTTGGAAAAAGGATATGTTTCATGATGGCCAAACTCTCTCAAGAGTAGCCAACGCAGTTTTGCCTCTTGCTGCCCCATGTCATAGATTTGCAAGTAGCTCTCTAGCTTCTTTCTCTCTATCCACATCCACTTGTCCACCGATGAATGCCTTCTACTATTCTCCATCTTGGTACTCTTCCAAAGAAGATTACCATCCTCCCATATAAGATTCTTCTCCTTGCATTCCATGGGATGCTGAAATGCAACTCCTTGGAGACCTCCTAGAGAAGATCTCTCTCTGATGATCATTTTGAACCCATAAGGATCCAAAGGGGCTGAAAGCAAAGCCTCCTTGCTACTACCTCTTGACAGTGCTATAACCCTCCTCCAAGGTGTCTTGGCTATCTCATGTCTCAATTCCTGGATGAACATTTGACTCTGCATGAATTTTTTTGGGGCAAATTTCACTTCACCCTCCAAGAATTCATACTCCAACCTCAAGGGTTGTGTGTAACTCATCAAGGGTCCATGAGAATGATGGTTCCTTTGTTTCTTGAACCATTCAAGGTTGCATAGCGCAATGCAATCTTGTTGCTCTACCTTAACAACAATGTTTGATCTTGGACCATATGAAAGCATATTTCCACCACTCTTAGAAATATTTTCTGCAATAAGTAAAAGTGGAAAAATTCCCATACCTTGGTGAGATGTGGGAACCTCTTGTAGAGCTGCAAAGGCTCCTCCCTTCAATGTAATGGCTGCCCAACTGCTGATATAGAAAGCTTCTCTTCCAAGGCTGTGACAGCACTGGTGCTTGTCTCTTCCCATGGTGTTCTAGATCCTTTCTCCTCTGATCTCTCTCCATAAAAAGTTCTGATCAGCTCTTGAGTGAACTCAGAAAAAGAGGTCATTCTTGTGTGGTTCAAGTGACTACACCACCAAGCATTGGCTTCACCCTCCAGGTGCAACGCTGCAACTTCTGCTGCCTCCCTTTCTCCCACTGGATGAAGAAGGAATAATTCCTCAAGCTTTCTTTCCCAAGCTCTTGCTATAATTGACCCATCAAATTTAGACAATAGGAATCTATTGCCTTTGATCTCTCCCTTGATGCAGGGTCTTTTTTCTTCTCTCAGTTGAATAAACTGAGGAAAATCTAAGGTCTCTTTGGAAGCCCTAGGTTAGCACTTGTATTCTTCCAAATACCCACTCAGAATTTCATGCTCTGAGTGGTCTCCTTGTTCTCCACTTCCTCTATGAGAACAAGAAGTGCATGCATCTTCTTCTGCTTCTTGAAACCTCCTAGAGGTCCCACTGACTCTCTCTTCCTTGAAACCCTCATGGAGTTTCAATGCATTTCTCTTCTGCTTTCTTCTTAGATCTAAAAATGGATGAGAGTAAGCTCATCCTCTCCATAATTTTTTTTCTCTTCTTCTTATTATTTTCTGATTACATCTGAAATCCACAAGCTGAGCCAAGATGGAAGCTCTGGTACCACTATAATATCCCGAAATGGGAACAACTACACTATTGGGAATAATCTGAGTTATTACCAATGTGGTGCTTTAGCAAATCATGAGCTTGGCAATGTAGACCAGCAGATGAAAGAACCTCAATAACAAGATGGCCTATATTCTCTTTCCTAGGTAGGGAAATGCAGCAATACAGGGAATAAAATAGCTATCTTTAGAAAATAACTCTATAAAAGTGAGTAATGGGATAGGGATCCCTTAGAAGACATGATATACAACTCACATGCAGAATTTAAGGTGAAACAAATCACTCTATCTCATATAAACAGATCTCCCAAGTCTACGCAGCTAAAGTAAGCCAAAACCCCATAGCCTAGCTCATGCAGCAACTACTGAAGCAACGAATGCGTTATTCTAATGAATTTTTCTGCAGAAAATGATGAAACAATTCTGATATAGAGTTTATATTAACCATACAGCCAATAAATGGAGGTTTAACCCCTTATACAACATAAACAAGACACCCGGCAAAGGTTTCCGACAAAATGCATGAATAAAAAGTAGCACTGCAGAAAATAATGTAGTTATTTGTATTTTACATGGTTGAATATGTCATGAGATAACATAATAATACAAGAGAATGGCCCTAGGCCTCTTATTAACACTCTCGGAGGGAAATAAGCATCTCCTCCTCAAAGATTAGCATAAAATCAAAGGGTGCAACCCTGCTGCTGTTGCCCCTGCATAAAAGACGCAATTTACTGAAGGGAACTACGTTGTGTCTGAATGTAGATGAATGGCCCCAAGAAAAATGTTGAAACAAAGCTCAAATCCTTCCCTCTTGATCCCTTAAGCAAGGTTATCCAAAGAGAGGATGGAATTCCCACACGGAAATTATTTGCACTAAGCAGTGCAGCAACTCAGGCTAAACAGTTGAAGCTTGCAAGTAGTCACAAGACAAAAATAGCTGAATACATGAATTCCTTCCCTTTGATGCTATGTATTCCATTTATCTTTGGTAAGCCTCCTCACCCCAGACCCCACAAAATGTTGAGGTGACTTCTTCATGAGGCTTCCTCTTTAAAAATTTCACTGCCCTAGCTAGCCTTAACCCTCCTTGTAGCAGCGCTGTTGACTTGGTCAACTAGAAATAATCCACCTACAATGCCTCTGTTCACACCAAGGGATCTTCAATCCAGTTCTCATATGTGTGTCTAGGCTGATCCTTGTTCACATTGAGCTAGCTTACTTGAGTGATTTCTTCCTCCTCAAGAATGGATGTTGACTAAGTCAAACTTGACTATGTCTCCATCTAATTTGTCCTTGTTCACACCTGGAAGTGTAAAGCCACCTCCTAAGGTGATATCCTTCCTTACTAAGGTGGAATTTATCCATATTTTATTATTCATGGGCCTCCTTTCCCATTTATTTCTCTCCTAGGTGAAAGCATCAAAATCTAATATTCCAATTTGCTTGCTTGCAGATTTTGGAAGATTACACCTAGACCTATGCCCATGTCCATGGTATTTAAGGAAACGTTTTAGGCCCAGATCCCAAGACACTACCGAAAACTCAATGACAATCTCAGGCAAGAAATAAAACAAAAAAAAAATGATGCTAAAGGAATTATTCGAAAAAGGACTTGCCTGTACCCCTACTAGCCATGATAGGAATTTTGTCAAACATGTCACACATATGTAATGTACAGGTTTAAATAGAAAATATAATAATATGGGTCTCATACTTATCTGAGAATCACTAAGAACCATTGTTTCTACATCATATTAACTACATTATAGTCTATTTAGGCATAGATACATTGTTCATTGAATTACAAATCAAAACATGATGAGTGCCATACTTCATCACCATCATAAAACTAGGTCATAAAAAATTTGTAAGAAACATAAATCACAAGCACATAAAAACCATGTAAGCCATATAATAGCAAGCATATTTACTGATCAATACAAGGGAAAAATAACTCCTATTTCCATATGAAAATTGCAACCAAGTCTCGGACTTCCGTGTTGCACCCGACCATAGACATGGATGAGCTAAATATCTCTTTAGCCAATCACCTACATGCGATACTCTAAGAATTAATGTGTGGTCTCATAAGCCAAATCCATGAAAACCAATCTAGGGCTTCCAAAGCCCAAACCACCTCAACCCTCAACCAGTGATTTCACTTCATGGTCAGACATCACAACCATCACACATTAATATCTACTTGTTGTGAAGGAAAATCCCCTCTATAGATAGAGGCAATCCCTCTAGCCCTAAGGTGGGTCTAGCAACAAGGGAACATGTTGGTTTCTAAATTCCTAGTTAATAAATGAAATGCGGATTGGAATAGATGTCCTACCTCAATCCAATGCTC
This sequence comes from Pinus albicaulis, assembly GCA_034641835.2. Taxonomy (NCBI): domain Eukaryota; kingdom Viridiplantae; phylum Streptophyta; class Pinopsida; order Pinales; family Pinaceae; genus Pinus; species Pinus albicaulis. Next base: position 177,758 of record JAXQQM020091281.1, read on the forward strand.
TTGACGTGGTGCGTTGCACTGATCCCTTGATATTTGTCCTTCAAGCCTTATGCTCCATCGGAAGTGATATCCACACACCTACACAAAGATCAAACAAACACTGAAAGCATACAATCATACATATCATTTACAACTATGTAGCTAGTCAAGGAGAGTTAAAAGCTTCGAATAGTAACATGGACATAGATGGAACTAGAAATCAATTATGTCATATTAATATACAAAGAAGGGAGCTTACAACCCATGCCTTGTCATTGTATACCTCCTTTTACAGGTTCAGTTGGGCATGTCTCAAAAGAACTCGTTTGTCGTTTTGGCCCAAAGATGCGAAAGACTCAAACTCTCTCTCAATACTATGGACTATTCTCTGCTATTATCTCTTCTAGCTATGTCTAACTAGTCGAATCAATGGGATGAAGGGGAATTTATAGGAATGGAGGAATATTTTGTGATCTACAGATGGTGGAGGAAAGGTCTATCCCTTTTGGAAGTTGCACTTTTGTAGGAACTAAAAGGCCAAAGGGAGAAACGCGACCCCATCCAGTGGAACAAACATCCATCACTATGCCCATGAAGCTGTTAGATCTTGGAAGCTTCATTTCTATATTAAAAAAAATTCCAAAAGTGGCTTGGTGCAGGATTTCTTCAGAGACAGAGCAACCATGACACTAGGCCTAGTGCAAATCTGGCCATTGGCGCGAGGACATAAATACACTCCAGCAATGACCCAAAAATAGATATTTTTAAGGGTCTCTGTGAGGAATGGTCCACAGGGATTTTGTTCCTTTCATGTTAATGGATGCAATGAAATTCATGGTGATGTGTGATAGTACATAGGGGTCACTATAATGGTCCTCCAGTATTTGGAATGGGGAATGTAAGGATGGTGACAAAAAGTTGTGTAAAACTACCCAAGTTGTTTTATGGCTGCAAAATGTTTGTTCCAACTAGGGCTTCCAGGACTAGTAACTCAACCCTAAATTTTACAGGGCTTCCATAGCATTTTATCAACCAGGGCTTCTACGACTGGTAACTCAATGAACCTAGGGCTTCCAGAGCATTTGTCCAACCAAGTCTTCAAGAACGAGTAACTCAACCCACAACTTTCCATCGGGATTCAATGGTGTTTTTCCAACCAAGGATTCTTGGTACTAATAATTCAACCCACAACTAAAGGAACATGAGAAAAAAATATAAAAAAAACAATGGAACTTAATCCACAACAACATGAGTATAGAAGAAATGGAAAGGCTAGGAAAATGCACTATCAATCTAGGCAATCCTCCATGAAAATGACATATCATGACCAATAAACCACAAGCATACACCATTCATGCCAAAACTAGTGAGGAAAACATACATGCAACTCGATACCTACAAAAAAAACCCATTGTAGTTGTTGACCCCAATGTCGTCTTGCACCTTCTTGCTCTTCCTTTGGCTTCATTATCCAAATCAAAAAGTATTCCACACCCTTCAAGGGTGCTCCAAGAAAACTCTAAGTATCCAAAAGTATGAGAGAGAGAGAGAGAGGATAATGAGAGCTCCAAAATTTCATTGAGAAAAATCCATGCACTGATCCTTGGAAGCCTTTTTATTAATGACACGTATAGTTTCTTAATTTTCAATTTGTTTCCTTCATTTTCCTCCTCACATGCAACATGTGACCTTTCAGTTCCCTTTTCTCCTATTTTCCATTATTTTCTTAAATAAATACCAATGAATGCACCTTTTCCTTTCCAAAGCCTTATCCATTTCCTTTGTCAATTCCTTTGCCATAATAAACCATGTGAACACCCACGTTAGGAAATTTTTCCCAACATTCATTATGGAATATATGTTCGATGAATTTGGTTATTATTTTTCCTTTATTAGCTTTTATTACATGAAATTTTCACCAGGGTTGTTACAGAACCCTCCCCCTTGGGGGAAAATCATCCTCGGTGTTCAAAAATACCTACAACAAACAAGAATATTTTAAACAAAACACTACCCATGGAGCTTTACAACTTAGTTCGTTGCATTATTTACAACGATAATTCAAGTGAGAAGAAAACCAACATGACAACATAACAACATAAATTCATAATGACAGAGATGAAAAAATATCACTTATTGGAGCTTTATAACATAGCTCATGGTTATATTTACATCCCTACACATATGTACATATACCAAGCATCATACTAAAACGTATACCAAAACACATACCAAAACATTCTCTCAAAAAATGAATAAGGATGGACACATGCCATGCATCTGATCCCCCATATTTGAATTAGCTTCATCGGGCCCAAAGTGCTTCCATTTTAGTTTAACCTGCTCGATTGCTTGATTTCAGAGCATGAGTGTCTTTCTATGAAAAATACATTAAGGTTCTGACTGCAATTATCCTTATGGATCCAACTGCAATACAAAACAATCAATTAGAGGATCACAATCCTTAACATATTTCTTAAGAAATGACACATGGGAAACATCATGGACTGTCATTGTGGGAGGCAGTGCAAGTATATAAGCTACTGGCACAATCCTCTCAATAATATTGAAAGGTCCATAGAACCGTGGTTCCAACTTGGCACATGATCCAATCTGCAAGGAGATATAGTAGGGCTTGATGTGAAAGTACACCTATTCTCCAACCTAAAACTCCTTGAACAACCAATTTCGATCCGCATAAATTTTCTCCCTATCCTATGTTGCTTTCATATTCTTCTTAATTACCTACATTTTGTGTTCCATTTATGCCAACATGTGTGGTCCAATGAACACCTTTTTAACTAGATTTCTCCAACCAATGAGAGCATTGCAACTCTATCCATACAATGCCTCAAATGGGCTCATCCTCAAGGCTTCCTGGTACTCATTGTTGTAAGTGAAATCTACCAGTGGAAGATATTATTCCCACTTCTGTTGCTGATGCATCACATACATCCTCAACATGTCCTCCAATATCATGTTGACCCTATTTTTCTATCCATCTTTCTGCAAATGATAAGCTATATTGAAGGCTAACTTTGTGTGAAAAAATGGAAAACAATCCTTCCAAAACATGGAAGTAAACTTTAGATCCCTGTCTGAAACAATATTCTTTGTAAAAACATGCAATATGACCACATATTTGATGAATACATGTGCTACATCTCTAGCTGAGAATGTAGATTTCATTGGAATGAAGTGCGCTACATTTTTCAACATGTCCACAATGACCATGATTAAGTCATGTTGTCTCACTGTCCTCAGAAAACCTATGATAAATTCCATGGAAATGACCTCCCATTTCCATTTTGGTTTGGAAAATGGTTGTAGAAATCCACCAAGGTTCTTACACTCTACCTTAACCTACTAATAATCCAAGAACATAGCTACATACTTTGCTACGTCTCTCTTCAAGTTCACCCAATAATAAAAATTCTTCACTGCCGTGAGCATCATATGATAGCCTAGGTGACCTAAGTATGGTTTCATGTGAAAATATCTTAACATCACCTTCTTGATCTCACTGCTATATGGCACATATATCTTGTCTTGAAACCTAACCAAGCCATCTATTAAGAGATGATATTCCACATCCTATACTCTTGCACATATACCTTTTCCTGTAACTATACCTACCCTCTGTTGCAACCTACACAGTCTCCATATACTTGTCATCATGTTTGCCTTCTTGAAAAATCCAGTCTTATGAATCTGTCCCAAAGGAGCTCATAGCTTCTATATGATTTACCTGTACCCACCTTTCAAGAGCATCTGCAACCCTATTATCTTTAACTTTGATGTACCATATCTCGAGAAGTAAAACTCAATGACTATGGCTCACTGTAGGAATTTATAGGGTAAGTTATTTTTATAAAACACCAATGTTCACCACTCACAAAAAGATGACAGATCATTACACCAATATTTGACGTGGTTAAAACCCTCAAAGAGGGAAACAGTCAACTGCCTCAGCTAACGAGACCACTTCAAGAAATTTATTAATATAAAGAAAGAAAATTTACATAAAATTCTCTCATAAATAGTCACCAAACAAATGAACCTTCATTCTCTTTAAATAGAGACCATGGACCAATCGATTGTTGAGCCATGGATCAAGTTTCAGTAATACTGAGGAGAGAATGAACCCTCGGATCACTACATATCATGACCATTTGATTATACGTTACAAAATGACATAGTAAATAAAGACGCTTTACCTAACTCTACGCTACACCAAGTTATACTTAACTATTTTCAATGTGTCATAATATCCTAACACCCCCTCTTAAGAACAACTTGCAATAGGATTTAAGGATTTACAAAGGTGATACAATAGGATAAGGAAGGAGGCAGTAGAGCCTATCTGCCCTTAATGATAACTTTCCTGAATTCCAAGCATAGATGAAAGTTTGGTAAACTTCTCATCTGCAAGATCCTTTGTGTTGGCTTGAGGGGTCCTGACCGATGTTCAGAGTTAAGCTTAACCAAAAAAACCATTTTACTACCGGCCCTTTTGGCAGTGACCTACTTGTGCAGGTCAAAGTCTCACCTAAAGCAGTATAGTGGGGTGTTGGAGTGAGGTTTCCACACCCCGAGAGAGAATTAAATGATGTGGGTGTCTTCAGATCTATAATACTAGCGGATTGTCCTTCGCACCAGAAACCCTAACCAGAAACAAATCTAGGTCAATTTAGGCAGGCCTCCCTGTGCACGCACTGGTAATGGGTTTACAGTCCCTTAACATCCTTAATAAAATGTTATTTAGGTCTTACAGTAATATATCTATGTATTTAAAGTTAATAATAAGAAGTAAAGTTGGTACACAATCGATCAATCATAGATAAAATAAATCGTAAGAAAACATATCACATAAACATATCAGAGATGCATTTATTACTCAAAATGATCACAAAACACTTCTTTATTCATCACAATCGTAAAACCATTTACAATTCTTGAGATTCACCCGCATAGAAAGCTAGCGGGGTCTGCACACAATCGGACTAAGGTCCCCACGTACATAGTTAGTAGGAGATTTTTGGATACAAACACTTACATATTTATCTTCACAGCTCAAAATACATCAAAATTTCACAAAAGCTTACTTAGGACTATCTTATCCAACTTGATCATGACTCCTATTTATATCTTAGCCTTTGCTCATCCTGAGGTCCGCAAACCATGGTTTGCAACTCCTAGTTTTACCCTTTAGCCCATAAAATTCATGAAGGGGCTTTGACCTACCCGAAATCCCCTTAGTTTTTGCATTTATTAGCATGCACGACTCAAAAATACAAAAATACTTATTAATTACCCAGAAATGCGGTCCTAAGGGACCCTGCTCCAGTAGTCCCCCACCCCAATCTTGTGACTCGTCCTAAGTCACAAAGGTACTGGGGTATTCAAATTTGTATCTATTTCTTCAATGCAAGAAATAAAGGGCCCAAGTATTCCCACACTCTGATCAACTAGAATTTGTGTTGTATCTACTGATTTTTGGGAATTCAACCCTTCTGCGACGAGACTGATACTCTAATGTGCCTTGTTCAAGTTCTTTCGAGCAGCATCTAGATCCTATGAAAACTTCATCGCTTCGTCAGCCCAAGGCTTCATATGGTCTATCACAATGTGCTTATTTTTTCACAAATCCTCCACTTCATTGTGCAATCTCTGACTGGTCTACAACTGGACCATTCACTGAGCAGGTAAAAATGTAGGTAGTGCCTCCCAAATATCATCAAACGCCTACTGATTGGCACACAGTTATTGCGAAATATTTCATACAAGGGGATCCATCTACACGGATTTCCACAGGCCCTTATTTGTCTCTAGTAGCTTGTTTCCCCTGTGAACTATGGCGGTGAAACTTGTTGAAGCTTCTTTGACTAAGGTCGTGCATTGCGCCTGCACTTCTAGTGGAGTTTCGGGTTGAAGATTGGGTTGCAACTCCGTGATCTATTGCTCAAAATATGCCTTAACTACTTGCACTTATGATCTAGAGGCCTTCAATGCTGCTACGAGAATTTAAAATTTAGCTTGCGTTGCAACTGAAGCAATAATGGAAACCTATGGCAGGTCACCACAAAATATATCAATTAGAGTCTCCAATTCCGCACGTTGTGCTACTGCTGTCTGCTGAGATTTTTGAACCTGAAGAGACTATTATTTTTTTTCGCGATCTTCTTCTCAGTTTCAGTTAGTTACTAGTTCATGCGCACCACCCTACACTGCAACTCATCTGTAATTATTGTCTATATGGCATGTAGCTGACCACTGGGAAGCATTAACAAATCTATTTCAATTTCTGAGCAACTTTACACTTGCATGCGCAATTTAGGTTGCTCCATCGTGAATGATGCTCCGGGGAATGGGAATATCCTAATATCTTCCATGTTGATTATCATACTCATTCTCACACTCACTTGAAGTGGCCTCGCTTGATTCACGCTCGCTTGAATTTTGTCGGTTTTCAGCTGCAACACTTGCAATCCTGTCTGCAACTATTCTACAGCAGCCTTTTACTGCTCTTCCAGGATAGTCCACCTATCTTCGGAGGCAGATGTTATCACTTCTGTGATCTTATCTAGGTCATATTCAATTAGCATAACATCTTGTATCACTCAAAACTTTGAAACTTTTTGCTTCTTCCACAGGCCCTTCGGGACTTCTGCATTGCACTTTGTTCCTTTGGGAGACTTAACTCCAGTGCCATCGAGGCCATCTGTGCCTCTGAGATCCACCTTCACTTCTTCTTCAGGCTCTTTCTCTGCTTCTTTGTCGGTTTATTTCTCAACCTCCTTTTCTACATCTATGCTAGTGTGCTTCTCGGCATCTTTTTCCTTTACACCGATTTTTGTCTCCTTGCTAGAATTTGAGGTTGTGATGGGCTGGGTTTAGTGGAGCTGAACCCTCCATGCTTCCGGTCAGGTCGCAATGACCTGATCAATTTACACCTCTATGACCATATAGGGAAGATTGTACCATCCAAGGTTGTGGTGCACCTGGATCTACACATAGTGCATGGTCAAATGGAAATATGAAATAGCGCAGTACTTCTCATAAGAAAATGGGGACAACCAGGGTCTCAAGTGTATATCTGTTGCTATAATATCCTAAAATGGGAATGCGCAGCAGTGCCTACTGAAATAACAAACTTCTAGGAAATATGTGCACTGAAATGAGTTTGCAGCTCTTGTATCCCTTACATCAGTGGATCTGGGGTCTAGATCCAAAAGGAGAACAAAAATAAATCAAACTAGGTGTGGTAAACAGAACTCCCACTACCTAGTCTAGCTGAAAAACACCCAAAGAGAGGGTTGCAGCTATGTACAACAAACTGCTTCAGAAATAATGCAGTTTTGAAAGCATGAGAAGGAGGCCAATAATAAATATCAACTTTTGAATATACAATAGCAAATCAGATCCATAATGAGGCTCTTACATTATACAACAAAATATATAAGACAAGAGAGAAGAAAACATTTAGAAAATAAGGCTGCAACACATGTATTTACTGCAAAATGGCTTAATATCATATTTTATGGAGTTGCAGTAGCCTTTTTTTACACTTCATATCTAGAGAAGATCTGTGCACAAAATATCAGATCCATCTCATATATGTACACTAGAAAGGCTCTATTACAAGATCCCCTTGGGGTTTTGATCAAATCATGCAATACAAAGAGTAGATCTAAGTTTAAAGTAACAGATCTGCAATATTATTTACAAATTTCTGAAGACGGTTTACAATAAGAATATATCAGATCTATACAGAACGTGGATCAACAAGCTAATCCATGGATCACCAAGTGAAAGGCAAAGCCCAAAACCAAAGATCTCTTCTCAAAAAGGGGATCAAAACACCCTGCAAATCTTCCTCCGAAAATAACGCAGTCCTGGAAGGAAAACTGCGTTGTAGCCTGAAGCACTGAGTTGGCCTGATGCCAATATGTGAAATATCAGCTCCAAAGGTTCAGAACTCTCTTACCCATGGGATAGAAGACTTTCCCAGTGAAAAGAGGGCCTGAAATGGCCTAGATCTAAGCAGATCTAACCTCCACTTGTTGCAGCCTGCAAGGACAACCTAATCCTAAACAACATCAACGTTTTAGTTGAAAGATGAGCTTGTCCAAATGCCTGATAGTGGATGAAATAAGCAATACTCCTCCAAGAAATCCTCAATGGAAGAGGTGGGATCCCTGCATAGGAACTCCCAAGTGCTAAGCAGTACTATTCTCAGCTAAACAACAGAGAATGGTATTTGTCTAAACAGACAACATACTCAGAAATATCCAAAATCAACAACCTTCTCTTGCTGCCTCCCTCTTCCTTTTATAAAATGAAAGCCTTGTCAAACCCTAAACCACCTTGATGAATTAGCTCCTTTCACATGAGGGGCCTCCATCTAGAACTGCGATGTCCCTCCTTAAGGTACATTACATCTAGACAGCATTGTAGATTTGGTCAAGGTTGACCCAATCTCATAGCTCAAACCCCTTTCACACTTGCAAGTGATTTGTTTACATGGCCTAGATTTATCCCTGTTCATATGGGCATTTATTTATTCATTCTTTTCAGGAGTTTTACATGTCCTCCTTTATTCATTTATTCATGCAATAGAAAATGAGACAAAAATGTATATTCCTCTTAGCTTAGGCTAAGTAGGAATATTACAGTCCTCCCCTCCAAAATGTTGCTTGTCCTCAAGCAAATGATAGGGTGAGTGCTGCAGTACTTCTCCTCCATTAGTGACACCATCAATGAACAAGTCCTCCTCATAGGTAAAGTTTTCACCAAGACAACTCATCATGAATTGTTCCTCCAAGGTCATCATAATATGTACATAGTCCATCCCACAAGGAGTGAAACATTCAACAGAAATAAACATGGTTGGAGCAATCATTTATCTAAAACATGTAGCATGAGGTACATAGAGAAGTTCCATTCCATGTGGTACATATGAACTGCCCATCCCCCATCCATACAGTCCCATAAATAGCACAACTATGTCATCCAAGTATGGAAGCAAAATCACATATACACAAACAGAAATTTGAGCTTGAGGAGGTGGGTCAAAATCTCACATGTGATGCTAGTGTAGTGCATCTCCTACATGCATTAGATCAAGGTGTGGCAAGTGACCTTCCCACCATAGATTTGCTGCATAAGTCATCTTAACATAGTTGAAGATGTCAGATATCTTTGGTGCCTTTGGGAAGCACCCATCATGAAAATGAATCTCTCTTTGTTCAACAATGGAGTGGCCAAGTTCAGAATTTCTATTGGCCCACAAAAAGCCATGAGATATACATGATATCTCACCCCCTTTAGTAGTCATATCTTGCAAAAACATGGTAAAATAATGTGATAAATCAGAAAATGAAACTTTCTTTGCATGATCAGATCATTTACCATCATAGTTCCTCATACACATGGAGTTGTGCATGGGCATTCCCTCTCTCCCAAAAGAAGGAAGAAATGGCTGAAATGACTCTTGCATAGATTCCATTGGCTACCCCAACTCCACACAGCTCATGCACTCTTGAAAGTGCTAATGTAGTTCCTCTCTCAAACCTTCCCATTCAAATCTCCTCATGATCAGGGTGTAGATATTCATTGACTGCATATGGCTGAGAAAGAATTCTTTGTGTTCCCCTTGTAGTATCTTCTGCTTGATCTTGGAAGCTCTAGAAAAGAAGAGCCTACCATGATGATAGATGACTCCCCCTTGGACTAAGTATCCCTCTTCTTGTTGCATGTCATCTAGTATCATACATGTGTGGAGATCTTTGGAATACTCTACAAGAAGTTGAGATTTCTAGTACAGATCCACACTGTTCAACAATGAAAGCGCTGATGATACACCCATGAGAGTGTTTGTCATGTTGCTGATATTTTCTTTGAAATATCTCATGAAAAAAATGTGTGTTGTAAGGCTGATCCTCCCATCCTTGGCCTCCCACAATGCAGATCTAGAAATGAGAAGGGGTGATAGTGATGAAGGAAGAAAATCCCCCTTACTCTTGAGCTGTCCCAAGCCCCCCAGTGTTGTAGCTCGGTCTTCCATTGCTCCAATCCCTCCTGGATCTAAATTTGGAGCAGAAATTTGTGAGGCCTTCCCAACAAGATCTGAATCTGGTGGCCTCCCACGTGGTTTTCCACTAGATAAAAATGTCCCATGCATAATTCTCATGAACATAAGAGAAGGGACTATGATAACCTTGCTTCCACTGTGCAAATCCATCTCTGTTGTTTGTGTGGAAGTGCTAGGTGAAGGGTAGGTATGCATGCCTTGGATAATTTGAGGTTCACCACTCTTCATGTCCACCCATTCCATTTTCAAAGCCCTCCAATCAGGGATGACTTTCCCCAATGTAATCAACCATTGGACACCCAAAATGATATTGGTGTCTGGTATGTCAACTACAAAAAAGTGATCCACCAAAGTGTAGGACCCCGTAGTGACTGATAGTGATGGGACATAATGCATGCATTGCATTGTCCTATCTCCTGGGACCAAAATAGATAATCCCTCATAAGTATGAGTGGGTATTTCCCTCCTCTTCACAAGATAAGCATCAATAAAGTTGTGGGTTGCCCCACTGTCAACTAGTACAGAAACCCTCTGATTCATGATTGAACCTTGTACTCTTAAGGTCAAGTACTGAGGTACTCCTCTCAAAGATGCAAGAGTTCCTCCTATTGGAGAAAAGACTCCATTCCCATCTCCAGATGGTGTTGGATCTCCCTCAACATTGTCAACACTGTGACCTCTTCTTGGTTCATCATCTTCTTCTTCCTCCTGAAAATCTAAGAAGACTTATATGTAGTGTGATTTACCATCAATACATCTATGTCGAGCTACCCATGACTCTTGGAAAGTGAAACATAGCCTCTTCTTCATTAGCTCCCTCTGGACTTCAATATCAAGAGGCTTCTTGAATGAGCTCTCCTTGGGAGCATCAAATTTATCTTCCTTCCCTTTAGAAAGGTAAGGGGCCTGTTCTGAAAAGTTTCCTTTTCTTTTGGAAATGCATCTTGGATGTCTGTAGCCCTCTCAATGGCATCATGCAAAGTGATGGGCTTGGTATATTTAACCAACCCATGCAAAGGTTCATCCAAACCTTCGATGAACATCTACACCCTCCCTGCTGTAGGCAGATCAGGAACCATAACATATAATCTCAGAAACTCAGAGATATAAGTCTCTGCATTTCCTGATTTCTTCAACCTTGCAAGGCTCACGAAAGGTGATTTTAGATCCTTTCTGTCAAACCTCCCCACCAATATTCTAGTGAATTCAGAAAAGGAAGTTACATTGGAATGGCCCAATGTAGAAAAGCCATTGAACCGCCAATTGTGTGCTTCACCTTCAAAGTGCAGCGCTCCAATATTTATGGCTTCAATCTCAAGGACTTTGTTCAACTGAAAATAGATATCCAGCTTTTCTACCCATGCCTTGGTAGAACTCGTGGATGACCCATCAAACTTGGGCAAACAGAATATGCCCATAGAGTGATGTTTATCATGATTCTAAATGAATCCACCATCTCTATACTGATGCATTGGTCTTCTTTTGTCCTTGAGGTGACAAAACTCTTGAAAAATCAAATGGTCCTTGAATCTCTGATTCTGAGACTCATATTCCTCAAAGTAGTCTTGAAGGGATGCTTGCTCCTAAGGCCCTTCATTCTCCATAGCCAAGAAGGTAGGAATAGTAGAGCGTTGTGGAGCTTGTGGAGCTTATGGTTGGTTCACTGGTTCACAATTCCAGTGGTGAGACGTGCTAGAGCTTTCCCTAGGATGAAATCTCCTAGGATATTCCTTCATCCTATCCATTCCCATCTCTTTGATCTCTCTAGCAAGATCCTGCATTCCTACCAAAAGAGTTCTTTCAAACTCTTCTCCTTCTTTATCACTTCCAGATTCATGGGCTTTCCCCTTGTCCTAATCATCATTAGTGTAATCAAATTTATTCTGTCCTCTCTGCAGATATCTCTTCTCTCTATCAGTGAGAGACTCATCTTCTCTTGAACCAATATTGGTTTCATCTCTTCAATGATAAGCACAGGATGTGCTAATAAACAAGCCCTAATACCATTGTAATATCCCAAAATGGAAATGCATAGTAGTGCCTGATGAAATAACACACTTCTTGGAAATATATGCACTGAAATGAGTTTTCAGCTCCTGGATCCTTTAGACTAGTGGATCTGGGGTCTATATGCAAAAGGAGAGCAAAAAAAATTCAAACTAGGTGTGGTAAACAAATCTCCCACCACCTATTCTAGTTGAAAAACACCCAAAGAGAGGGGTTGTAGCTATGTACAAAAAACTGCTTCAGAAATAACGCAGATTTTAAAGAATGAGTAGGAGGCCAACAATAAAGATCAACTTTTGAATATACAACAGAAAATTAGATCCATAATGAGTCCCTTACATTATACATCAGAATATAGAAGACAAGAGAGAAGAAAATCTTCAGAAAAGAAGGCTACAACACATGCATTTACTGCAAAATGGCTTAAAAGTATTATTCTATGGAGCTGCAACAACTGTATGTTACACTTTAGATCTAGAGTAGATCTACGTACAAAATATTAGATCCATCTAATATCTGTACACTAGAAAGGCTCTATTACAAGATCCCCTTGGGGTTTTGATCAAATCATGTAATACAAAGAGTAGATATGAGTTTAAAGTAGCAGATGTGCAATATTATTCAGAAATTTTTGAAGATGCTTTACAATAAGAATAGCTTAGATCTATACAGAACATGGATCAACAAGCTAATCCATGGATCACCAAGTGAAAGGCAAGTCCTAGAACCAAAGATCTCTTCTCAAAAAGGGGATCAAAACACCCTGCAAATATTCCTCTGAAAATAACGCAGTCCTGGAAGGAAAACTGCATTGTAGCCTGAAGCACTGAGTTGGCCTGATGCCAAGATGTGAAATACCAGCTCCAAAGGTTTAGAACTCTCTTGCCCATGGGATAGAAGACTTTACTAGTGAAAAGAGGGCCTGAAATGGCCTAGAGCTGAGCAGATATGACCTCCACTTGTTGCAGCTTGCAAGGAAAACCTAATCCTAAATAGGATCAATGCTGTAGATGAAAGATGAGCTTGGCCAAATGCCTAATAGTGGATGAAATCAACAAGAATCCTCCAATAAATCCTCAATGGAAGAGGTGGGATCCCTGCATAGGAACTCCCAAGTACTAAGCAGCACTATTCTCAGCTAAACAACGAAGAATGTTATTTGTCTAAATAGACAAGATACTTAGAAATATCCACAATCAAAAACCTTCTCTTTTTTCCTCCCTCTTCCTTTTATAAAATCAAAGCCTTGTCAAACCCTAAACCACCTTGATGAATTAGCTCATTTCACATGAGGGGCCTCCATCTAGAACTACGGTGTCCCTCCTTGAGGTAAATTGTATCTAGATAGCATTGTAGATTTGGTCAAGGTTGACCCAATCTCATAGCTAAAGCCCCTTTCACACCTGCAAGTGATTTGTTTACTTGGCCCAGATTTATCCCTGTTCATATGGGCATTGATTTATTCATTATTTTCAATAGTTTTACATGTCCTCCTTTATTCATTTATTCATGCAATAGAAAATGAGACAAAAATGTATATTCCTCTTAGCTTAGGCTAAGTAGGAATATTACAGTTTCCAAAGCTACCTCAATCAAAACCCAGAAGATGTTATTCTCTTTCACTCTCTTATGGTTTGGTGAATCCCACAGCTTCGCGTAGTGAGCCCCTTCGCATACACCAAGTTTGCCCTCTGGTGTCTCCCATGCCGCCAAGGAAATTAAAATTAGTAACCATGAGTAACAATTATTTTTTCCTTCAGCCTCTACCTCACGTACATTCTCCAAAAACTCCTAGTAGAGGTATTGGGACCATTTGTAGCTTACCTCCTTCTCGCATTGTCCCACTAGAACAATGACATGTGGGGGGACTACCTTGGGGCATCACTTGGGCATCATCTTATAGCCTAGGACTAAGTTTCCTAGGCATACTACAGTGTCTTCGAGCTACTGTACCAGGAATCCCCTAGAGTGTCGTCCGACCTTGTAATATTTCTTAACCCAGGTAGCTACCTTCAACTCTTGGCTCTTTCCATACTAGGCCATGGGATGGGGCTCAGTCTTGGGGAGATCGGTAATCTAGTGGATCAGCGCAGCATCAATTCGAATTCTATTGGGGTTTCCTAGGCACCCATCGTGCACCGGTGCTAGCAGCTGACGCACACAGACAATCATGACTGGGTACGCCCCAAAGTGAGGGATCCTCAGTAAATTGAGAATCCCACTGTTGCTCAACCTGTGCACCCATGGAATTTGTTCTACCTTCATAACATCATACAATATTCACTCCAAATAGTATTCAGGTTCTAATTTTGGGAATGTCTCCTCGTCCACCATATCATAATCATCTAACTTCACCAAGGATATTTTTCCAAACATATCTCCTTCAAAAGAGACTGCTTGCAGGATAGGTGGCACTTGTAGGTAGTTGCACACCACGTCTACATCCTTCAAAACTTGCACAAAGGGTCTGTGTGGCTTGATGTACTTTTGCCACCATGAAATTTGTTCGACGACCATGACCTCCTAAGTGGTGTTCATAGGTCTCTTGGTTGGGTTAACCCTAGGAGACCTATACTTCATTGCTTGGCATAGGGACGTAACATGTCTGGGGGATGTCGTCGAATTTGAGGTTGAGTGCTTAGTAACCTTGCTCTTTCCTTTTATAGGTGTCGAAACTACTTGTTGCACCTCAGGTATTACTTCATGAACATCATCAGATCTAGTCTCCATAAATGCTATGAGCAGCACATAGTGCTCTTCAGATGGCACACTCTCAAGGTTTGTGGCCATCATCCTTGGTTTGAAAATGAACTTGGGGCTACTCACGTCGGGTGCAGGGGTCTCATGACCAGACACAAAGTATAGACATAATTATTGAAAGCGCAACTCATAGATAACTTCAAAGCACAATACACTTGGATAGAAAAGGAACACAATATGACTTGCGCCCTTCCTTTTATAGGCGATCCATGGTAAAAACGACATGAAATTCATTAATTTCACCTTATCCTCATAAAAACAGTAAAAAATCCCATAATATATCCTCATTAAATGTTGAAAACTCACTCCATCCAATTGAAAAATCACTTTTTCACCCAGATTTATTGTTAAAACGACTAGTTTCTCTTGTTGCACATGACCTTTGCGCTCCTGCTACACTTGTCTACATATTTCTTCTGCACAGTGCATAGACAAGTGGATTCCCAAGCTCCAGCCATATATTCATTTCATAGCAATAGGGTTATCCCTATCCTACTTCAGTCAGCTTCCATTGATCTTACTAGGAATATTTTCATCATCCAACATGGCCAAGTGCACTGCACCTCCATTAATGATCTCTTTCACGATGTATGGCCCTAGCTAGTGCTTCCTGAACTTTATTGGGTGGCGTGAAAATTGAAAATCATACATCATAACCAAATATTCTTCTTTAAATTCCTTTTGTTGAATGTGTTTATCATGATAGGCCTTTTCGCCCTCCTTTTGTACTTGTTGATGGAAGTTGGCAATAAACTGATCCTCTTCTAAGGAAACTAATTGCGCTAAACTTTCCTCCATTATGTCTAGTGCAACCACATTACTTAATGTTGTGATGTGCATACTTCAGACAATATATTCCATCGACATGATTTCTTCTTGCCCATAAACCAACCTGAAAGGTGTTTTCCCCATTAACTTCTTGCATGTGGTCCTATAAACCCATAACATAGAAGGGATGTGAACATCCCAATCATTCTGATTTGCATGATAGATCTTTGAGAGCACATTCTCCAATATTTTCTTAAGAGATTCAACTTCACCATTTTACTCAGGGTGGTAAAGGGTAATATTCTGGTTATGTAACTGAAATTCCTCTCTGGGAGATTCAATGGTTTCATTAACAAAGTGCATACCCATATCACTCATCAATATCTTTGGACAGCCAAATATATTCATGATATTTTCAAAAATGAACTGCGTAGTAGTATCTGTGGTAAAATCCTTGATTGGTTTAGCTTCTTCCCATTTGGTTGCATAATATGTGGGAGTGATGATGTAACACACGCCAGTCTTCTTCCCTGTAGGATTGATAGGTCCCACAAAATATATAACCAATTTATCAAAAGCGCGTTGGGCCATATATGGTTACAAAGGCATTTCATCTTTGCGCGATGACTTATCCATTCTTTGCCATGCATCGAAAGCTTGACAGTATGAATGTGCATTACTGTGGAGTCTGGGCCACCATAACCCGGCACGAAACACCTTCTGTGTGGTAGCCTTTCCTACATAGTGGCCTCCTACCACTCCTCCATGAGCCTTAGCCACGATTTCATTACTTTGATGCTCCAAATCATATCTTCTTATCACTTCACTTGCTCCCAATTTGTACAATTGACCACCAATCAATGTAAAATTAGTTGCGTGCAAAACCAACTCCTTTTGATGTACTGTGTAATATTCCAAATCTGTAATTTTCGACAACAATAACAATATCTTAAGACATTCTAGAGTTGGAGGTTCAGCAATATGAAAACACAACAATGGGGTAGCAGTGACACTCAACTCGTAGAAATGTAAGAAAGATCCATAGCCATCTTATTAAGTAATAGTAGAAATAAATGAATACAAGATCTTAAGGAAAATTTTACTCAAGATACGCAATGCTCAGCCTCAAGAGACAAGTACATAAATCATGGTAAAACATTGCTACACAAGTGTGCCCAAGCTATGATTGCATAGTTTTATAAGATTAAATGCATGATAACATATGTCAAATACATGGATATACAAATACATGGCCCATAAAACATTGGGAATGAAGATCTTAGCTCCCAAAGGCTACCTCAAGTCAATCCTAGAAGGATTGGCTATAATATACAAAATCTGCAAAATGTCGGAGTTGCTAGGTAGTAACTGCAACTCAAGAAATAGAAATAAGTGTAGAAGGCTAAAGATGCTGCATCCGATGAAAAAACCCTCTCCAATGGATCTCTAAAGTGAAAGGCTGATCCTCTCACCTAAGATCTCACCCTCCAAACATATCTGCAAAGCCCCACAACAATTACTCACTAGAAATAACGCAGTCACTGAAGCAAACTACGTTGTAGGGGCAAGGGAATGAGTTGGCCCAATGCTAATATCTACAATAATTTCTGAAACCTTCCTCACTAGCTTCCCAAAGGAATGGAGACTCCCTCGAGGTCCTCCACTAAAACACCCTACAACACAACGTTACACTTGAGCAGAAATAACATTGTAGCTAGAGGAGGTGGCTTGGCCTTCAGCTTGAATTTGGAGGATGAATTACAGGATCCTTCAAGAGGCCTCTCTTAGAAGGAGAAGGATTCCTAAGTAGGAGATCCTTGTGCTAAGAAACATTGCAACTCAACTCATCTAAATAGCTAGAGATTGCACAAAGTCTGAATAGACCATAAAATCAATAATACATGACATGCGAAACAATGGTTTCCTTTCCCTCATTTTAAACAAGTGAAAGCCCTCTCTCCATGGGTCCCACTCTTTTTAAGGTTTCCTCCACCAAATAACCCTCTTCTCATTCACACTGCGCTGTCAATAAAAGTGTTTTTCCTCCTCCTCTCCCAGCATTGTTGACTTGGTCAAACTTGACCTTGTCTTCCTGCAAATGTCCCTTTTCACACATAGGGGTGTGAAATCTAGCTCTTACGACTATATCCTTTCACATTTGAGGGATTGTATTCCTATTTTACTAAGCATGGGCTTCCTTACCCATTTATTTAGCTACTGGGTGATGAAAAAAAACAAAATTTAATATTCCATTTAGCGGTGTGCTAAAATGGGAATATTATAGTCCTCCCCTCCCAAATGTTGCTTGTCCTCAAGCAACTGCAAGGATAGAACTGGAAAGCCTCCTCCCAAGGCATGGAGTCTATAATGTGTTGAGGAACATCTTGCCCATGTGGATCCTCCATACCCCAAGCAATCATCCATGCAAAATGAGTTACCTCCCAACATGGTAACTCCTGAAAATTCCCTTCCACCTCTGGCTCGAGCAATGTAGGTGGGCTGAAAATTTGATCTTGGTAGACAAAATAGCCTATCCCATGTTTTCCTCCTCTCCACTTAGGATAAGTGTAGAGTGTATGCTGATCCTGGGCTGTAATGATATTTCCCTCAAATGGAAAGATGAAGATTATACCTCTAAGGATCTCTCCTCCAACGTTATGAAGCATGTTGGCCCAAACCATCTCATATGTGATGAGTTGGAAGTCATCATCATATGGCATCACATTCCTCATATGGCTCACCTCATAAGGAAACAAATGTGCTGCTTTAGTGGCCATACCATCTCCCATGCTCCCTTTAGAACATGTAGTGCAAAGAGTGTGGGCATGTTCTCCCTCCAAGGACACATTCACCCAATGTGTCTCTCCTCCAATCATGCTCCCAAGAAAATATTTAGCGATATCAACCAAGGGAACCATAAGGAGAATCATGCTGGCTACCATGTGAAGTAAGGGAGAAGGAAAATGGTCCCTCAAATTTAGTCAATGCAGTTTGACTCTCCACTGCCATAGAAAATAAAATGATGGGTGGTCTACCCACCATTTTCTTGTTGCCCCAATATCCTCATAAGTCTGGAGAAAGTGAATGATGTAATGTGCAATTTGAGTATGTTCTGCATGAGAAATTTCCTCCCCATATCCACTTAGGTAGTGATCATCCATAATGGCCTTATGTAGACCACCAAATCTAGAAGGAATAATATTCCTCTTTTGAGAAAATACCTGCAAATATATGTTTAAGAGATGCATACATATAGACAAATTACTATGCAAATCAATAACACTCTTACCATATGTTTTTCTCATATAAATGGACTGGCTCATAAATGAGTATCCCCTCATCCTCAAAGGGAAAAGAGTTGGTTGTGTTAACTTCTCCATCTTCTCATGATCCATGGAGTTCCTCTTCAAGTTCTTCAAGTGCTTCCTCCCACAAGAAGAAAAGAAATGTAATGTGGCAATCATGGTTGGCCCATGGTTCCTCTTGAAATGTAAAAAATGTATAGTATGGAGAATCATGCTCCCAATGGGCATATTTAGTCTCAAGCCCACTCTCCAGTCAAAGCTCCCCATGAACATAAACATATCAACAATACATGGAAGAAAAGTACAATAAGAAAAACTTGCCAAATGACAACTAGAGAGTGAATCACAGTTCCATCCATGGAACCAGTGCAATGCATCCTTTGCCTGCATCAAAATGAGGAATAACAAGTGCTCTACCTACCACTTTTTTACTGACATAATCATCTCATAAGGTGGAAACATGAAGTTACAATATGGTGTCAATGGTGTACACCATGAAACATGTGGCTCCCCCCACAAACCATCAAAAGGATAGCCAAAATCAATGCTACGAGTAGCTACAAGTACATCATCATACAATATGCAAGGAGAGATAATTCTTCTTTTTACATCATGCTGCTCAAACAAGGAAAAGGAGTACAATAAAAAATGTGAAATTATACCTCCTCAATCATGTACTTGAGATCTTGAGCTGAAATGGCTCAAATGGAAATCCTCCCTCACCTCCAAAGAGTATGGAAGTGGTTGTGACCTCCTCTCCATTACCATCCAAGCTATGCATCTCTTGACATGCTGATATATGGCATGCTAGATGCCCTCCCAAGTGAACTCCTCAGCCAAAGAAATGTATGCATCATAATGCATGGAAAGGAAGTCCTCATGTGCTACAATTAACAGCTTCTCCTTGAGACTAGAATCTCTAGCCAAGAATACTATGCCCTGTGAATGGATGACCATATCATCCACCATAAAATCATCATCTCCATCTGGGTCATCGAGAACCATGCATGCACGAAGATCCTTGGAGTACTCTACTAAGAGTTGAGATCTCCAGTAAGGATCAATCCTCCCAAGAGACAGCACTGGTGATCTGGCATGTGAAGCTCTCCTCATGCTGTTGTCTGCGACTTTGACATCCCCCATGTCAAATTTCTCCGCCAAAATCTTCACCTCTCCAAAATCTAAGAGAGGTGAGTCCAAAGACAAGATGTCTTTGAACAATGATAGATCTGGTGGCCTCCCCGGTGGAATGCCTCCATGTAGTGATATATCAATGTCAACAGTGGAATGTACATATAGTTGGGAAACCTTTCCCTTTCTTTCATAGCACAATATAGTCTGCCTCATCTTTTCACTAGCTCTCTAAAATAGAGAAGGGGGTGTGCCTCTCATCACACGATGTTGCTCTTCCTCCCTACCTCCTCCTTCCTGCTGCAATGCTGCACAATCATGCTACTCACTGATTGTGCTTGGACCTCCATGTATGAGATCCTGGGGACTTCCTTGCAAAGATGCAAGAATCCCTCTAGTTGGAGAAAGAGCTCCTCCTCCCTCTGCATGAGGTTCTTGATCAACTCTAGAAATGACAGGACTGTTGCCCTTAGCCTCCTCAACATAAATGGGCAACCTCTCAATGATTGGATCCTCTTTTGGAACAGGGATCTCTCTGCCTCTTTGTGCCAAAATACAAGATGAGGGTCTTGCCTCCAAAAAAGTATGATGCAAGAAATAAACCTCCTCTATGGTTTTCTGAAGAGGTTTTGAGCCTGTGGTTCCCTCCATCACATGCAAGGGTTCTGTTTGTTTAAGTTTGTTTGTCTCCTCCACATGCATTTCAGAGTCCTTCTTATCAAACCTTTCAACCAAAGTTTTAATTAAATTTGCATAGGAAGAAGTATTTTCATTTTTTAAAGTAAATGACTCAAATAAAAACCATGCATGGACCTTACCTCCAAAATGCAGCACTTCTACTCTGATGGCTTCATCTTCGGAAATCTGATGCTACTGAAAAATGGTATCTAACTCTTCCACCCAAACCCTGGTTGAACATGTAGGGGAATCATCAAAGTTAGATAGAAGAAATCTATCCATATTATGTTTCTTTCTCCTCCTCACCTTGACCTTGCAAAACTCCGGGAAAGTGATATGATCTGTAAACTTCTGATTTTTAGATTCATATTCATGCAAGAAACCACTAAGAGTTCCCCTCTTAGGAATTCCTTCTTCCTCCCTCTCTCTCATAGCAAAACTGGACATGAGACTGTGCTGTACATCACAGGGTGTGGCTTCATGCTCACACTCCCCATAAGAAAATCTATATTTTGACTCAATTTCAAACCCTCTTGGAGATTATGTACATATCTCCCTCCTTATCTTCTTGAAATCTTCATGAATGCTCTGTACAGATCTTGGAAGAAGCTCTCTAAGTTTATCTCCATTTTTCTCTCCACATAATGGAGTATTCATCTTCTCTCCTTCCTCTGAAATGTAATGGCCTGAGATCCACAGGCTAAGCCAAGACTATGCTTTGATACCACTGTAATATTCCAAATCTGGAATTTTCTACAAAAATAAGAATATCTTAAGATATTCTAGAGTTGGAGGTCCAGCAATATGAAAACACAACAATGGGGTAGCAGTGACACTCAACTCGTAGAAATGTAAGAAAGATCCATAGCCATATTATTAAGTAATAGTAGAAATAAATGAATACAAGAGCTTAAGGAAAATTTTACTCAAGATACGCAATGCTCAGCCTCAAGAGACAAGTACATAAATCATGGTAAAACACTGCTACACAAGTGTGCCCAAGCTATGATTTCATAGTTTTATAAGAGTAAATGCATGCTAACACATGTAAAATACATGGATATACAAATACATGGCCCATACAGCATTGGGAATGAAGATCTTAGCTCCCAAAGGCTACCTCAAGTCAATCCTGGAAGGATTGGCTATAATATACAAAATCTGCAATATGCAGTAGTTGCTGGGTAGCAGCTGCAACTCAAGAATTGGAAATAAGTGGAGAAGGCTAAAGATGTTGCATCCGATTAAAATACCTCCTCCAATGGATATCTAAAGTGAAAGGATGATCCTCTCACCTAAGATCTTACCCTCCAAACATATTTGCAAATCCCCACAGCAATTACTCACTAGAAATAATGCAGTCACTAAAGAAAACTGCACTATAGGGGCAAGGGAATGAGTTGGCCCAGTGCCAAGATCTGCAATAATTTTGTAAACCTTCCTCACTAGATTCCCAAAGGAATGGAGACTCCCTCCTCTGAAAATTAGCTCCGGAAATGGCGTTGAGGTCCTCCACTGCAACACCCTACAACACAATGCTACACTTGAGCAGAAATAATGCTGTAGCTAGAGGAGGTGGCTTGGACTTGAGCGTGAATCTGGAGAATAAAGTACAAGATCCTTCAAGAGGTCTCTCTTTGAAGGAGAAGGATTCCTAAGTAGGAGATCCTTATGCCAAGCAGCACTGCAACTCAGCTAAATAGCTGGAGATTGCACAAGGTCTGAATAGACCATAAAATCAATAATACATGACATGCGAAACAATCGCTGCCTTTCCCTCCTTTTAAAAAAATGAAAGCCCTCTCTCCATGGGTCCCACTCTTTTTAGGGTTTCATCCACCAAATAATCCTCTTCCCATTCACACTGCATTTTCAATCAAAGTGTTTTTCCTCCTCCTCTCCCAGCACTGTTGACTTCATCAAACTTGACCTTGTCTTCATGAAAATGTCCCTTTTCACACATAGGGGTATGAAATCTAGCTCTTATGACTATCCCCTTTCACATTCGAGCGATCTTATTCCTATTTTACTAAGAATAGGCTTCCTTACTCATTTATTTAGCTACTAGGTGATGAAAAAAAAATTTTAATATTCCATTTAGCGGTGTGCTAAAATGGGAATATTACATACCGAGTATTCAATAGATGCACTTCCACTAGTCAGAAAGTGAATAATATCGGCAAAGTGTTCATTAACCACCGTAATAGAAAAGAGTTGCGCATCAAGTAGTTCCTCCTCCAGACTAGTTGGTTCCTCTCCACTCTAATGCGTGATAAGTGATTAGGTCTAGCATTCAATCTACAAGACTTCACAATGATTTCAAAATCATATCCTTGAAATATCAACAACCATATACAAATCTTTCCCCCTAACATAGGCTTATTGACCAGTTATTTCAGATCTAAGTGGTCAGTGAACATCTCGAAGTGCCCTCCTACCAGATAGTGCCTATATTTCTGCAGATCATAGACCATGGTCTATCCTTCCCTTTCTATGGTTGAGTAGTTTCACTCTACACTAGAGAGCTTCTTACTCAAAAATGCATAGGGGTGATCAATGTCTCGTTCTCCTGGCTACGTTAGAACAACTCCAAGTGAAATTTTGGATGAATCAACATGTACATGGAAGACATTGGACCAGTATAGGAATATCAAAATAGGTACAGTAACCATATTTTCCATCAAAAGCTCAAATCTCTTTTGAAATTCCTCATCCTAGAGAAAAGACACATCCTTCTTCAACAATTTCTCAATGGGTGCAGTGATCAAAGCATAACCCTAAATGAATTTTTTGTAATATTCGGTGTGTACAAAATGGAGCACAACTATTTTTCATTGGTAAGGACTTCTAGGTTGATAATAACTACAACCTTGGCCGGATATACCATCAACCCTTTCTTATACACAATATGGCCCAAGAATATTCCAAAAGGAATACATAATACACATTTCTTCAAGTTAAGAGAGATCTGGTGCTTCCTACAAGTGTCAAGAATCATGTGGAGGTTGGACACATGCTTCTTTACCAACCCAAAAGTAGTCCAGTCATCAAAATATACCTCCAACAACTTGTGCACAAATTCTTTGAACACAACTACTACGACATGCGAGAAGATGATAGCTGCATTATTCAACCCAAAAGACATGAATGTGTATTTGTAATATTCCTACTTAGCCTAAGCTAAGAGGAATATACATTTTTTCTTCATTTTCTGTTACTGGAATAAATGAATAAAGGAGGACATGTAAAACTCCTGAAAATAATGAGTAAATCAATGCCCATGTGAATAAGGATAAACCTGGGCCATGTAAACAAAACACTTGCAGGTGTGAATGGGTTTGAGCTATGAGACTGGGTCAACCTTGACCAAATCTCCGACACAGTCTAGATGCAATGTACCTGATGGATGGACAACGCAGTTTTAGATGGAGGCTCCACATGTGAAATGAGCTAAATCATTGAGGTGGTTTAGGGTTTGAAAAGGATTTTATCTTTAAAAAGGAAGAGGAGAGAAGTATGAGAGGGTTGTTGATTATGTATATTTCTGAATATATTGTCTATTTATACATATATCATTCTCTGTTGTTTAGATGAGAATAATGCTTCTTAGCATTGGGTGTTCCTGAGCGGGAATCCCACCTCCTTCCTAGAGAAACTCTTGGAGGAGCCTTGTTTGTCTTGTCCACTATCTGTAAATTGGCGAAGCTCCATCTTGCACTTACAGTGCTGATCCTACTTAGGATTAGGTTGTCCTTGTGAGCTGTAGCAAGTGGAGGATAGATCTCTTCAGATCTATGCATCTCTAGCACCCTTTTTCATGGGGAGACTCTTCTATCCCTTTGACAAGAGTGTTCTATACCTTTATAGATTCAGATCCATATCTTGGCATCAGGCCAAAGCATACTCATAGCCTACAACACAGTCCCTCTTCCAGGACTACATTATTTTCAAGAGCAAAGTTGTAGGGAGTTTTGGCATCATCTTGGAGGAGATATCTCTAGTGATTTGATTCTTCCTTTCACTATGGTGATCTATGGATTGGACATCCAATCCATGTTAGTTTAGATATGATCTGTTGTACATCACATTCTTCTAAATTTTCTGAATACTACTCCATATTTGTAACTTAGATCTCAGATCTACTCACTATTATTCATGTTTTGCTGAAATCCCCAAGGGGAGTGTATAAAGGAACCTTTCTTGTATACAAATATGAAATAGATCTATCATTTTGTATACAGATTTTATCTAGATCTGATATGTATTCAACTGTTGCTTCAACCAATGAAAATAATTCTATCAATCTTATTCCTCTATTTCTTGTGGTTGTAGCACCTCATTTCTGAGGGATTCTTCTTTTATATTCTTTTCCTTTATGTTATACATTGTATAAGCCACATTGTAAAACTATTTTGCTGATGTATAGCTGAGTAATGAACCTCCATATTGGTCTCTGGCTCTGAAACAGTTGAACTACGTTATTTCTGAAGCAATTTGTTGCATATAGCTGCAGCCCCTCTCTTTGGGTGTTTTCCAGCTATAATAGGTGGTGGGAGGTTTGTTTACCTCACCTATTTTGATTTATTTTTCTCTCCTTTTGGATCTAGAAACTAGATCCAATGATCTAAGGGATCCAGGAGCTAAAAACTCATTTCAGTGCACATATTTCTCAGGAGTGCATTATTATAGCAGGCTTGCTGAATATTCCCATTTGGGGATATTATAGTGGTATCAGAGCTCCTTTCTTGGCACGGCCTATGCTTTCATTGAAGAGACAAAACCAAGATGAATTGAGGAGAAGACGAGCCCCTTACTGATAGAGAAAAGAGGTATCTGAATAGAGGATAGAAGAAATTTGATTACACCAAGGATGATCAAGACAAGGGTAAAGCCCCTGAAATTGGAAGTGATAAAGAAGGAGAAGAGTTTGCAAGAACTCTTTTGGTAGCCATGCAAGATATTTCTAGAGAGATCGAAGATATGAGAATGGACAGGATGAAGGAATATCCTAGAAGATTTCACTTGGAGAAATCTCTGGCATGTCTCACCATTAGAATGATCAACTAGTGAACCAACCACAAGCTCCACAACGTTCTACTATGCCTACTTTCTTGGATGTGGAGAATGAAGGGCCTCATGAGAAATAATCCCTTGAGGAATACTTTGAAGAATATGAGTCTCAGAATTAGAGATTCAAGGACCACTTTATTTTTCAAGAATTTTCTCACCTCAAGGACAAAAGAAGACCAAGGCATCAATATAGAGATGGTGGATTCATTCAGAATAATGATCGACATCACTCTATGGGTAGATTATTTTTACCCAAGTTTGATGGGTCATCCATTAGTTCTTCCAAAGCATGGGTAGAAAAGATGGATATCTACTTTCAGTTGAACAAATTCCCTGAGATGGAAGCTATCAAGATTGCAGCGCTGCACTTTGAGGGTGAAACAGACATTTGGTGGTTCCATGGGTTGTCTACATTTGGCCATGCCAATGTGACTGCCTATTCTGAATTTACTAGAATATTGGTGGGGAGGTTTGACAGAAAGGATCCAGAAGCACCTTTCATGAGACTTTCAAAGTTGAAGCAATTAGGTAATTCATAATCTTATATATCTGAGATTATCTGTTATGGTTCCTAATCTGTCTACGGCAAGGAGGGTGTACATGTTCATCGATGGCTTGGATGAACCTCTGCATGGGTTGGTTAAATCTACCAAGCCCATTACATTGCATGATGCCATTGAGAGGGCTAGATACCTTCAAGATGTCTTGCCAAAATCAAAGGCAACTTTTCAGAACAAGCCCCCTTACCTTTCTAAAGGGAAGGAAGAGAAATTTTCTCCTTCCAAGGAGAGCTCATTCAAGAAGCCTCTTGATATTGAAGTCTGGAGGGAGATAAGGAAGAAGAGGCTATGTTTCACTTACCAAGAATCATGGGCACCTCGACATAGATGTGTTTCTAGAAAATCACACTCCATAGAAGTCTTCTCATATTTTGATTAGGAAGAAGAAGATGATGAACCGAGGAGAGGTCACATTGCTGACAATGTTGAAGGAGATCCAACAGCATCTGGAGATGGAAGTGGAGAATTTGCTCTAATAGGAGGAACTCTTGCATCTTTGAGAGGAGTACCTTAGTACTTGACCTTAAGAGTTCAAGGTTAAATCATGAATTAGAGGGTTTCTGTATTGATTAACAGTGGGGAAAACCAAAACTTTATTGATGCTCATCTTGTGCACAGGAGGGAAATACCCACTGATAATTTTGATGGATTCTCTATTTTGGTCCTAGGAGATAGAAAAATGAAATGCATGCATTATTTCCCATCAATTTCAGTCACTATTGGATCCTACACTTTGGTGGATCACTTTTTTGTAGTTGACATACCAGACACCAATATCATTTTGAGTGTTCAATGGTTGATTACATTGGGGAAAGTTACCACTGATTGGAAGGATTTGCAAATGGAATGGGTGGAAATGAAGAGTGGTGAACCCCAAATGATCCAAGGCATGCATACTCCCCCTCACCTATCAGTTCCACACAGAAAATAGAGATGGATTTGTGCAGTGGAAGCAAGGACCTCACAGTACCTTCTCTTATGTTCATGAGATTTCTACATGGGAAACTATTATCTAGTGGAAAACCACCTGGGAGGCCACCAGATTTAGATCTTGTGGGGAAGACCTCACAAAGTGCTACTCCAAACCTAGATACAGGAGGGATTAGAGCAATGGAAGAAAAAGCTACAGTACTGGGAGGCTTGGGACAACTCAAGAAGAAGGGGAATCTTCTTCCCTTATCACTACCACCCACTCTCATTTTTGGATTTGAACTGTGGGAGGAGAGGAATGGAAGGATCAGCCTTCCAGCACACATATTTGGCATGGGAGAAGTCAAAGAGGAGATCAGAAACATGACATACATTCCTGTGGATGTATCATCAATGCTGTCATTGTTGAGTAGTGTAGATCTGTATTGGAAATATCAACTGCTTGTATAGTATTCCAAATATCTACACACATGTATGATATTGGATGACATGCAACAAGAATAGGGTCACTTATTCCAAGGAGGAGTCATCTATCATCATGGTAGGGTATTCTTGTCTAGAGCTTCGAAGCTCAAGCAGAAGATAGTACAAGGGGCACACAAAGAGTTCCTTTTCAGGCATATGCAGTCAATGAAGATCTACACCCTAATCATGAGGAGCTTTGATTGGGAAGGCTTGAAAGGGGAACTACATCAGCACTTTCAAGAGTGCATGAGCTATGTGGAGTTGGGGCAACCAAGGGACTCTATGCAAGAGTCATTTCAGCCATATCTTCCTTCTTTTGAAAGAGTAGAAATTTCCATGCACAACTCCATGTGTATGAGGAACTTTGATGGTAAAGAATCTGATCATGTAAAGCAAGTTTCATTTTCTGATTTATCACATTATTTTACCATGTTTTTAGAGGCCATGACTCCTAAATGGAGTGCTATATCATGCATATCTCATGGAATTTGTTGGGCCACTAAAATTTCTGAACATGGCCACTCCCTTGTTGTGCAAAGGGAGATTTTTTTTCATGATGGGTGCTTCGCAAAGGCACGAAACATATCTTATATCTTCAGCCATGGTAAGATAACTTATGTAGAAAGTAAGTGGTGGGGAAACCACTTACCAAACCTTCATCTAATGTAGGCAGGAGATGCCCTGCGCTGGTACCATAAGTGGGATTATGACCCACCTCCTCATGCTCAAATTTCTGTTTGTCTATCTGTAATTTTGTTTCCGTACATAGATGACATACTTGTACTATTCATGGGAATGTATGGAGGGAGGATGGGGAGCATATATGTACCACATGGGATGGAACTTCTCCATGTGCATCATGCTAAATGTTTTAGAGAGAGCATTTCTCCAGCCATGTTTATTTATGTTGAGTTTTTCACTCCTTGTGGGATGGATTATGTACATCTTATGATGACTTTGGAGGAAAAATTCCTGATGGGTTGGATTGGTGAACACTTAGCTTGTGAGGAGATCTTGACCTTTGATAGTGTCACCAATGGAGGAGGAGAAGTGTTGCAACAACACTCACCCTATCAGTTGCTTGAGGACAAGCAACATTTTGGAGGGGAGGGCTGTAATATTCCTACTTAGCCTAAGCTAAGAGGAATATACATTTTTTCTTCATTTTCTGTTACATGAATAAATGAATAGAGGAGGACGTGTAAAACTCCTGAAAACAATGAATAAATCAATGCCCATGTGAACAAGGATAAATCTAGGCCATGCAAACAAAACACTTGCAGGTGTGAATGGGTTTGAGCTGTGAGCCTGGGTCAATCTTGACCAAATCTACAACACAGTATAGATGCAATGTACCTCATAGATGGATATCACAATTTTAGATGGAGACTCCACATGTGAAAGGAGCTAACTCATTGAGGTGGTTTAGGGTTTGACGAGGATTTTATCTTATAAAAGGAAGAGGAGATAAGCATAAGAGGGTTGTTGATTATGTATATTTCTGAATATATTTTCTGTTTAGAAATGTATCATTCTCTTTTTTTTAGCTGAGAATAATGTTGCTTACTTTTGGTGTTCCTGAGCGGAAATCCCACCTCCTTCCTAGAGCAACTCTTGGAGGAGCCTTGTTTGTCTTGTCCACTATCTGGAAATTGGCCAAGCTTCATCTTGCACTTACAACGCTAATCTTCCTTACGATTGGGTTGTCCTTGTGAGCTACAGCAAGTGGAGGATAGATCTCTTCAGATCTATGCATCTCTAGCACCCTTTTTCACTGGGAGACTCTTCTATCCCTTTGACAAGAGTGTTATAGACCCTTGGAGCTGTAGATCCATATATTGGCATTAGGGAAAAGTATACTCAGAGTCTACAGTTCAGTCCCTCTTCTACGACTGTGTTATTTGCAAGAGCAGAGGTGCAAGGAGTTTTGGCATCATCTTGGAGGAGATATCTCTAGTGATTGGATTCTTCATTTCATTGTGGTGACTCATGGATTGGCCATATAATCCATGTTAGTTCAGATATGATCTTCTATACATCATATGATTCATAATTTTTTGAATAATACTGGAGATCTGTCACTTAGATCTCAGATCTACTCACTGTTATTCATGTTTTACTGAAATCCCCAAGGGGAGTGTATAAGGGAGCCCTTCTTGTATACAGATCTGAAATAGATCTATCATTTTGTATACAGATCTGCTTTAGATCTGAGATGTAGTCAACTATTTTTTCAACCAATGAAAATAACACTGTCAAGCTTATTCCTCTATTTCTTGTGGTTGTAACACCTCATTTCTGAGGGATTCTTCTTATATATTATTTTCCTTTCCGTTATACACTTTTAAAGCTACCTTGTAAATATATTTTTCTGATGTATAGCTGAAGAATGAACCTCCATATTGGTCTCTTGCTCTCAAATAGTTGAACTGCATTACTTATGAAGCATTTTGTTGCATATAGTTGCAACCCCTATCTTTGGGTCTTTTCCAGCAAGACTAGGTGGTGGTAGGTTTGTTTACGTCACCTATTTTGTTTTTTTTTTCTCTCCTTTGGGATATAGAAAATATATGCACTGATCTAAGGGATCCAGGAGCTGAAAACTCATTTGAGTGCACAAATTTCTCAGGAGTGTGTTATTGCTGCAAGCTTGCTGAATATTCCCATTTGTGGATTTACAGTATTGAAAGGACCCCCATTCCATTTCAAAAGTGGTCTTTATTCAGTCTTCCGGAAAAATCCTAATCTGATGATACCATGAAAATACATCATTGAAATAATAAGCCTCTTGTCCTCCCACATTTTCCAAGATCCCATTTGAAAATGGATTAAGGAAGGGGTCATACGCACATGCATCATTCAGCTTGTGCACAAATCATTATCTATCCATTAGTCTTATTTTCCTGAAAAACCAATGGGCTCACCAAATTAGACTACTCCATAGGTTGAATTATTCCTGCAGCAACCATATTCTCTAACTCCTCTTTAAATTTATCCTTGTAGTTGGGATTTAATCGACATGGTTACTTTTTGACAGGGTGCGCATCTGGTTTCAGAGTGATCTTCATGTTGGGTATGTATTATATTATTTCCACGATTAGTCGCATGCACAAGGGGGTTTCGTTGTACATTGCGGCTGCCGCAACATGGGGGGTTGCAGCCCCCCCCCTGTTGGGGTCCAGGACAGCGGCCCAGGAAAATAGAATTGGACCTTATTTTTTGGTGGCCGGACCCACCCATGGTATTGTGCATGGGTTTGCACATGGTTTTCGGGCATGATTGTTTTTGGCCACTGGTATTTTGTAGATCTGGTCAATGGAACTACGACTATATTCTAATCTACGGTTAATGGATTGGGGTTTATGAATGCTTCGACATGTATATATATGTGTTGTAACACGAAAAGGAATATAATTAAAAATAAAGCTGGTAGTCCCAATTTTGGATCCAAGGAAAACTATCTTTGTATATATGTTTTATGTTTTGTGCTCTCACTAATGTTTAGTTTTAGTTTTTAAGATTCATTTACAAATATTTCTTGTACAGGGTTAAAACTTACACTTCATAACTCCCAATTCGCCTACAATTGCTTTGAAATAAGATAAATTTGTGGGAAGTAGGTCCTGATACTCTATCAACAGCTCCACAACATTTTCCACTGTGTCGTCATCCCAATAGTCTCCTATTTTTGCCAATTTGAGCTATTCCTTTGTCCCAATGTTGACTTCTTTTAACTTAACAGGCTTAATTACAACCACAATTTCTAATAGGGTCCCTGCAACTTCCTGATCCCCCTCAGACACAGGGACGTTGATATTTCTTGGATCTTATTCATTACCTTCTATTGATAGGTTCTTGTAGTTAACAATATATTACACCTAAGCATCCCATGCTGGTGCAACACATTCTAGCCGAGGCCGGGAATCATGTTGGAACATGGTCCCCTAAAAGCTGCAAATTTTGTATAAATTTTGTATATTTTGATCTTAATTAGTCCAACGCAGGGGTTTTGGGGTGGATCAAAGCCCCTAATGCATTGTAGCGGGTCAAGGGTAGACCAAGAGTCTGCAAGCCACGATTTGCGAACCATTGTATTGGTAGGCTATATCGATATAAATAGATGAACCTTTTTGAGTCTTAGGTAGGAAAGAATAGAGATTGATGATAGCTGCGAATTTTTAGATCGGTTTGGGTTGCTAGGGTAAGGACTCCTGCTAGCTATGTGCGCAGAGATCCTCAGTTCTACTATGTGCGGCCCCTGTTGGTTGTGTTGGATTGTATTGGGTTTTGAAGGCTAATATATGCGAATATGGTTAGAGTATCTCTGCGTTATCCAAGTTTATGTATTACTGTTGATGCGAACTATTGGATATATTACACTTACTATTGGTTATCCGTTGTTGCTGTGGATCTGTATTTGTTATAATACAGAGTATTAATGTGATCTATTGTTCATGCGTTTATGATATTACATGTGATATTGTTGATGCAAAAGTGCTAATTAGATCTGTGACTCATAGTAGCTCTATTAATTGTGGACTATACTAATTAGCAAAGCTGCAAATAGATCTATTTTATAGCTGCGAGAGTTTCCTTGTTCCTATTATATGAATCTATGATCTATTGATTATTGCAATTATAGTTGTTGTACTGATAGATTGGTATTATGCACGTGAAGGTAATTAGTAGATATATGCTCTGCGATATAAGTCTGTACTAGATCTGTTAAATGCGAAGCTGATAAGCTGGGAATGTAGCTCTGCTTGACTTACCTGCTCTCTCTCTTAGGGTGTGAAACTTGATTCCAACACCCTCCCATACTTCTTCGAGTGAGAATTTGGCTTGTGCAAGAAGGTCACTACCGAAAGGGCCAGTAGTATAGGGGTTTGTTGGCAAACCTTAACCTCTGAACCTGGGTCAGGACCCCTCGAGCCAACAAATGGTTCCGTTTCCAGGACCGAGATAATTTTGAGAGAGATATCAGGTAATGCTAGGAGAATATTGGAAACCCGAGAAGAAATAAATTGAAGACTGGTTAGAAAAAAAAATTCAGGAAATTGCGATAAAAGAGAATCAAAACGCAAGGTTGATGGTGGAAAAGTGGAAGAATAAGTACATTTTCACAAGAGATCTACGAAATTTTCTTTGTGACATTTGCGACTGAGCTTCAAGAGTGGCTTGCAAGGCTCGTATATTTCCAGAAGTGTTGGAAGGATGAACGGATCATGCATTGGACTCCAAAGTTGATCTAGCAGTTAGAAAAGAATGATAACACCATCACTTGTATGATAGATCACTGGGTGGATAGTGTGCTAGGAGGGTTTGTGATAGATTTTTCCATCGATCAATTCATTTCGTATTCTGAAGCAGAGTCAAGGTTTTTCAAGGGTTTCTGGGGGTAAGTTTATGAAAACCTTACCATTGCTAATTAAGATATTACTATTTGAAAATAGCATTATGTGTAGCCACATAGACTGAATGAGCTCCAAAAATTGAGGGTACAACGCGCAGTGGTAAATATTACATAACTAATCAAGAAGGAGATCGATCTATCTACAGTCCAGTAATAAATTCTGTTGTGCAAATTTCTCCATCCATGCCACCGTAGAACCCTCATAGGGGTAAGAAATCACCGCCTCCACCACCAGAATATGATATGGCCTTGCACATGAAGCTACCCACCTTCAAGGGTGTAGAAGATGAAGATATGGATTGGTTCTGGTTTGTTGCAGGATCGGTATGGATTGTGCAGAATGTAGCTACTGATGCGGTGAAAAGAGCACAGCTATCCCTTGCCTTTGAAGGAGGGGCCTTTTACTGGTATATGGGATACATAAACCAGCATGCAAATGAAACCATTGAAGATATTAAGAATTATTTGAAACAACAGTTCAAAAAACCCAAGTCCTACTCACAGATAGTGAACGATCTGAAGGATTTCAAGCAAGGACCATTCGTTTCTGTATGGAAGGCTGACCAACTATTAAAGAAGGTAATTAGAGAAGGAGGATTTATATATGATGACAGAAAACACACAGAGTGGTTCATTTCTATGCTGCTTCCCCACCTGCGTGTGCCAGTAGGACATCAAGCCATTGAATCACAGTAATAGGCCTTGGAACTTGCGATTAAGCTAGAAGCTACACCAAGAGATTATACCCAGTTAGGAGTGCATCAGATACAAGGCCAACTAGAAGCAATGCATATGGAGATCTAGAATCTACGGAAGGAGCAAGGGACAAAGGCTAGACTTGAAATATGGTGCATACGATGCAGGGTGAATGGACACACCAAGGATAATTGTTCTCTCTGTTGTGAGACTACATACGAGGGCTTGGGGACCCGGTCCGCGTTACGCCAGAAGGTACGGGACCAAGTGGACCAGTACTTTGGTGCGATTATTGTCACATTGCTGGGCTACACGATACCAACCACTTCCCTCACCTTGCCGCATATGTCCCAAAAATAAAGAAACAATGGTGTAGGTTATGCAGATTAGTGGGCCATGATGAGCCTTAACTACGAGATGTATGATACGGTAATGATTGAGTAAAAATCCATATAGAATGCAGTAGTATACTGTCTCTCTCTCAAGGTGTGGAAATCTGGTTCCAGCACCCTCTCATACTGCTTCGGGTGAGACTTTGGCCTCCACAAGCAGGTCACTTCCGAAAAGGCCAGTAGTATAGGGGTTCGTTGGAAAACCTTAACCTCCAAACCTGTGTCAGGACCCCTCGAGCCAAAAAATCATGAAAGACAAGTGCTTCTATATCCTATAATGCTTCATCCAATTCCTCTGATCCACTGGCCAGGCCAAAGGTTGATAGAAAATTATCACTCATTGTGATCCAATGGCAAGTCCCTCGGTGTAGTTTCGTCTCAAAATACCATGTTGTAGGAATTGGTTCCAATTAATGGATAAACATGTGAACCCATTCGATGCTGGTCTTTTCATTCCAAACCTCCATGCACGTGGTCAGGTGTTTATGCAAATCACATTGGCCATAAAAAAGGTCAGTTGATGGGATAATGGGTTGCTCAAAATGCAACCTCATCATCTTGCTTCATTCCTCTCAATCCTTAAAGATCCCTTTGTGTGTATCCCACCATTGCGAAAGAGTTGCACACATGGTAAGTTCAAGTTCCAAAAACCTCCAATCTTCTGGGAAAACCTTTTACAAATTTTCCAAAAATAATACAACACTATCAGAACCATCGAATAGGTCAATTATCTTACCTCTGAGGAGATGCATCACAAATTCTTCTTGATCTTGAGGCAGCACAATGTAGAGACATGATACAGACGATTATACCAGTTCTCCTGTTCTTTGTCTGGATCTGAGAAACATGAGCTATCCTTTTCCCAATTCGACACCCCATCAACCGTACGGTTGATCCAATCCTCATCCCGCAAAGTCATCTTGTAGATATGGTTGAAATCATCTCTTTCATGCAATGGTTTTGTATATCTCTCTCCTTCCTCCATGTCTAGAGGTACTATAACGCGAGTACCATAGTTTTCAAGGATCATGCTCCTACGCTTCAAGTTGATGATACCTCACATATTGATGGCCCAATCTAGCCCCAATAACATAGGGTAAGGGTTTGCATCATCCACAATTTGTATTACTTCAAAATATACACATACCTTTACTCCAACAATGTCTACCAACACCTCTGGGGGTCTTCCAGGTGGAATGATCTTCTACTAATTAGACATGTGTAGCTGAATGGTGGACCATTCCATCTTTATTGCAAATAAGTACAATATATTGAGGAACAAGTCACTCAACTATGAAAGACAAGCCTCCAATGCTGAAATACACCCAAATATGAAATGTTGTTGCTGCATAAAATGACAGAGAAACAAGATAGTGCAGTCCCAGTAAGTAAAACTAAAGCTGTAAAATATAAATATATAGATATACTGATATAATTCTCAAAAAGTTCTCGGAATAGAGATCTAAGCTCCCAAGCACATTTCTGAGATAAACCAGAAATGGTTTCCGGAAATACACAAAATACAAAAATGATGAAATGCAGCCCTAGGGCTGAATAAGAAATTTGCAACTAGAAAAATCATAGGAGGTGGCTGATATGATATGGAAATGATTTATAGTCATCCAATAGATCTCCTAGTTGAAGGGCTGATCCCCTCACTGGAAATCTATCTCACAAACTGGGGCACTAAGGCCTCCACTGTAACTGCTAAATAAACTAACGCAATTTCTGAAGGAAACTGCATTGTAGGTGATGGCAGCAGCTTGGCCTAATGCCAGATGACAAAATGATGCTCAAGGACCCTCCTTGCTAGCCTCCCATTTTAAGGGCTTCTCCCTCCACTAGAAAATAATCTCAGAAACTATACCTATCAATCCTCTATTGCTTCTACCCTGCAAAACAACACAATCCTGAAGGAGATTGTGCTGTGGATAATGGTTGAAGCTTGGAAAAATTCTGGATTGTGGAAATGCAGCTCAATAAACCTCTCCTAAGTGGGAACTCGAAGTCCCCCTATCATGAGGGAGATATTTCCACTCAGAAACACCCTTGTGCTAAAAATCACAACATACTCCGCTAAACAGCTGAAGCATGCAAGAAGTCATAAAAGAACAAGATAATAATAGTAATTAGGATGCCTTCTTTGACTGCCATCCTCTTCCTTATATGCTTGGTGAGGTTCCTCACTCTAGGTCTCAGTCATTAAATATGCTACTATCATGCATACACTCCTCCATCATAACTACATTGTCCTTCTTTAATGCTCCACTTCCTCCATGACAACACTATTGATTTGGTCAACTTTGACCCTGTCCACATGCTTTATCCCCTGTTCACACCTAGGGGTGCTTTATTCAACTGGTATAATGACCCACATTCACATGGGAAGTGGTTTTATTCCTACTAAAGATATTTATGGGTCCCTCTACCCACTTATTCACCTACCTTATTATCAAAATAAAAAATTAATATTCCAACTAGCTCAAAGCTAATTAGGAATATTACAGTCCTCCCATCCCAAATGTTGCTTATCCTCAAGAAACTGTAAGGATGGATACTGTAAAATATCGCATCCTCCTCCTGTAGCATCCTCATTTGATAAAATCCTCCACTAAACGAGATGCTCTCTGATCAATCTGTCCCCTAGTTGCTCCTCCCAACTGTGCAAGTTAGCCTTTGGTGATAAAACCAAATGCCTCTTATCATGAAGAAGTGGGATATCCATGGAGGCAACTACATGATTTCAAGAGGCCTGCTTGAGGCATGGGATCTGAAAAATTTTAGGGACCTTAACCCCCATGAGAACAATACGGATCATCCTAGGTAGCTCATAGAAAAACTACTCCATCTCTTGTTCCTGCAATGTAGATGGGTTGTATGGCTGAACATGATAGAACAAATTTTCCACCCCATGTTGTCTCTCTCCCCATATATCAATTTTGTAGAACTTCTGCTGATCTTGGGCTACAGTAAAGTTGTCCTTGGGTCGACATAATGCATCCGGGCTCTCAAGGACCCACTTTTTTATTCTAGGGACATTCCTTGCCCAAGCCCTTCCACATATAGTGAATAGAACATCATCACAATATGGAATCAAAAGGAGAAGTGTTATGTGAAATTTCAGATGGTGAAAATATTCCCCCAAGTAAGACAAATTTTTTTTTCTCCTAGCTCCCTCAAAACATGATGTGACAAGTGGATATCCAACCACTTACTTGCTGCCACTATATTATCACGTGATTGGAAGTAGTAAAGGGTATCTGGTGTCAACTAAATGCACCCGAAACAAAAAATTATGTTTCCAAATCCTTCTAAGAAGTGGCCATTCCCATCACTGACTGTGGTGCCAAGGAGACCATGAAGTCCAAGGGGGGCTTACCCTCTTGTGGAGCAACACACGGTATATATATGGAAAGAGAATGCAAATTCTTTGTTTGCTGATCAATAAGTAAAAAGACACAACCCTTACCATGTAATGTTGGAAAGTTGGCGATGAGGTCCATAGGTGAGCTCTCCCATATCTCTCCTAGAAAAGTAAG
This sequence comes from Pinus albicaulis, assembly GCA_034641835.2. Classification (NCBI taxonomy): domain Eukaryota; kingdom Viridiplantae; phylum Streptophyta; class Pinopsida; order Pinales; family Pinaceae; genus Pinus; species Pinus albicaulis. Next base: position 215,544 of record JAXQQM020091281.1, read on the forward strand.
TGGTTGTAACAACCTTGCAGGATGGTGTTTCCCTTCCTCATTCTTTCAGCAATATTCACATCTCTTGATATGATGAAGCACATCCTCCTTGAGGCCCTCCCATGAGAATATCTCCATAATGGTATGATATTTCTCCATGAGACCTTGGTGACCGGGAAGGAATGAATCATGTGCTGCATGTAGAACCTTCTTCTTGAGCTTGGAGTCTCTAGTCAAGAAGATCCTACCCTGGTAATAGATGAATCCATCCACAACTCTATACCTCTCATCTTCTACTTTCCTATCAAGCACCTCACATGTGAAGTGGTCCTTGTAACACTCTACAAATATTTTGGACTCCAAATATGGATCTATACTCCTCAATGATAGCGCTACAGGCCTTTGTGATAAGGCACCTGTCATCTCATATCTCCCCTCTTTGACATGCTCAATGCCAAAGTCACATGTTGGAATGTAACCACTGTTGCTACCTCCCTTGCATCTACTTCTGCTTAGAAAAAGATTGAAGTTTATGGAGGTCAAAGCCTTTTCCCATCCAAAACTCCCCAAATTTGGCCAAATCATGCATGAATGCCAACAATGCTCTACTATATATGGAATAATCCTTCCTATGTGGAAGTATCTTATGATCCTCAAAGGTTGTGGAGTAGCCCCCTTGCACCATGATTGTGCCACCATCTACTCCTAAAAAACCATCTTCCAACGCAAGGGGCTTCGTGAGAGATGGCAATGTAGATATTGGAAAATTTCTCATTCCTTCCTTGAGCCAATTAAAGGCTCTCCATGCTTTGCTAGCCTCACCTAAGGCTCCCTCCTTAGCCAAATCCATCAATGATGCATATTGTTGTGAGAAATATTTGACCCTCCTTAGCCAAATCCATCAATGATGCATATTGTTGTGAGAAATATTTGACCATCTTCCAATCAGGAGCTTTCCTCGTGGAATGCCTCCATGTAATGAAACATCAAGGTATGGATTAGACTGTGTATCTGAGTGGACTGATTTTTCCCTACTTCCACTATGCAAATCAGTCTCCTTATTATGTCCAGAGACCTCCTAGAATGGATGGGTGTGCATGCCCCTAATCACCTGATGCTAGCCACCCTTCCTATATTCCAAATCCATCTGAAAATTATCCCAATATGTGGTGACCTTCCCCAATGTAATCAACCACTACACACCAAATATCATATTGGTCTCAAAGTACTTGACCACAAAGAAGTGATATGTCATGGTGTATGTCCTCAAAATTATCGTGTATGAAGGAACACACTTCCCCCACTACTTAGTCCCATTTTTTATCAATATTGACATATGCTACTCCTGGATTGTGCCATGGTCTTCCAATATTGGATTCCTTGGAACTCTCTATAAGAAGGAAAGGGATCATCTAATTAGAGAAAATTCTCCATCTTCATCCCCATTTTGTGGTGGATCTCCTCCTGGTGCTACAATGCTGGTGTCTCCTTCCAACTATTCTTCTTCCTTCTCATTATTATTGGAGAATACCTCATCATCATTAAGAGATATTTTGTCTTGGTTCTCTCTTAAGGGAGGATCGTTCATAGCTTCCTCTTTTGATAGATAAAAGAGATCTTGTTGAAGGGGGGCTCTTTCCCTTGGAAAGGTATTTTGCAAGTCTCTACCCCTCTCTAGATCATCCTGGAGTGTAGTTGGTCTAGTGGATATTACCAGCTTATGTAAAGGCTCTGGCTGCTTAGGCTTGACTGACTCAACAAAGGGTGCTTTTGAATTTTTCTGATCAAACCTTTCCACTAACCTCCTAGTGAACTCTGCATAGGTAGTCACATTGGCATGCCCCAATGTAGAAAGACCATGAAACCACCAATCATGAGCCTCACCTTCAAGGTGCACCACTGCTATATTAATGGTCTCTACCTCTAAAACTTGGTGTAGCTAGAAATATATGTCTAATTACTCTACCCAAATTGGTTCTACATTTGGGTGACCCATCAAAAGCAGGAAGAAATAATATACCCAAAGCATGCATCCGATCATTTTTTGGCATGTGATCTCTCCCTTTATTGTGATTATTGAGTCTTCTGATTTCCTTTATCTGGAAATATCCTTGGAAGTTTAAATTCTATTTTAATCTCTAATATTGAGACTCATATTATAAGAGACAATCACCGAGAGTCACCTCCTCTTGTGTTCCTCCTACCTCATTTCCTAATGCTAGGAATTTATGCATAGTGAGCGTTGTTGAAATTGCTACCTTACTAGTTGTTCATACTATTCTTGTGAATTTTCGGAGCTCTCTTCATGTAGAAAACTCTGAGGGGATCCTTTATGTCTATCCATCATCATCTTCTTTATTTTTCTGGTAATATCTTGCATAGTTTGGAGAAGAAGCTTTTAAAACTCCTTTCCATTAATTTCTCGTGATATTGGAGTCTTACCTTTGTCTTATTTGTATAATCAAAGCTTATCCTTTCTATGAGAGGCTTCTTCTTCTTCTTTGAATGACATAGATGTTATGTCTCACAGGTTGAGCCAGGATTATGCTCTGATACCATTGTAATATTCCAAATTAGGAAAAAGAACAATATTGAACATAAAACTGGAATATGCAGAAAATATTAATACATCAAACATGAGAAAATCATAGATCCATTTTAATATGTATAATAGCAGAAAATAAGTACAATATATTGAGGAACAAGTCACTCAACTAGGGAAGACAAGCCTCCAATGGTCAAATACACCCAAATATGAAATGTTGCTACTGCACAAAATGCCAGAGAAATAAGACAACGCAGTTCCAGTGAGTACAAATGAAGATGGAAAATATATATATATATATATATATATATATATATATATATATATATATATATATATATATATATATTTTTATATATATATATATATATATATATATATATATATATATATATATATATATATATATATATATATTTATATATATATATATATATCTCTTGATATGATGCTCAAAAATTTCAGGAATAGAGATCTAAGATCCCAAGAACATTTCCAAAGCAAACAAGAAAGGGTTGCTCGAAATACACAAAATGCAAAAATAATGAAATGAAACCCTAGGGCTGAATAAGATCTACAACTAGAAAATTGATAGGAGGTTGCTGATATGACATGTAAATAGCTGATACTCCGCCAATAGATCTCCCGGATGAATGGTTTCTCCCCTCACTAAAAATATATCCAACAAACAAGGGCACTAAGCCCTCCACTATAACTACTCAATAAAATAATGCAGTTTTTGATGGAAACTGCACTGTAGGTGATGGCAGCAACTTTTCCTAATGTCATATGACAAAATGACACCGAAGGACCCTCCTTGCTAGCCTCCTGGATGAAGGGTTGCTCCCTCCACTTGGAAAAAAGCTCAGAAACTATACCAGTAAATCCTCCACTACTTTTGCCCTACAAAACAACACAATCCTGAAGGTGATTGCATTGTGGATAATGGCTAAAGCTTGGCCTAATGCTAGATGGTGGAAATGCAGCTCAATAAACCTCTCCTGAGTGGGAATTTGAAGTCCCCTGAGGATGAGGGTGGGATTTTCGATTGGAAACACACTTGTGCTAAACAACAAAATAGACACTGCTAAACAATTGAAGCGTGCAAGAAGTCATAAAATACCAAGACAATAACAATAATCAAAATTCCTTCTATGGCTGCCATTCTCTTCCTTATATTCTTGGTGAGGTTCCTCACACTAGGTCCCACTCATTGTAGATTTTACTCTCATGCAAAAAATACTCCATCATAACTATGCTTTCATCCTTTAATGCTCCACTCCCTCCATAACAATGTTGTTGATTTGGTCAACTTTCACCCTGTCCACATGCTTTAGCCCCTATTCACACCTAGAGGTGCTTTATTCAACTTATATAATTACAAACATTCACATGGGAAGTGGTTTTATTCCTAATAAATATATTTATGGGTCTCCCTACCCATTTATTCACCTACGTTATTATCAAAAGAAAAAAATAATATTCCAACTAGATGAAAGCTAATTACGAATATTACATTTATCTCGCCCATATTTTTCTTTCATGATTAATTTGGTTGTGGACGCGCATTTAGAAGGAAAATCCTTCCTGGCCTCTACTAATTTTTTTTTTTCCTTCTGAAGGTTGAGTCCTTCCTCCTTTTTTGAGGCCTTCCTGATCAAAGGATCTACATCATCCTTCTTTCCCTCATCTTCTCCGATGGCAGTACCACTGCGTGTAATTATGTTTACACTTGGGTCATCATCTCACGACTCATATTTAACCATTTTTATGTTATGTGTAGGCGTATGTTGTTTCTTTTCCTGCATTATAGCAATCAAAATAGGACAATATTAAATAACATGATAAAATTTTCTACAATACCTGTAAGATTGTCGCGCAGGGTTCAAACAATTGCGTGCATAGTGTCGAACGTCTCCATAGTTATAGCAAATAAATTTTCTTCTTCCGTGACCTATGCCTCCACCTATCCCTCCTCCCCTTCCTCTGGCTGGAGATCATCCATGCCCAGAGGGAGATGTTGGTGATGATGGGTCAGAACGTACCTTATAGAGGTTGGCACTATCCATTATTAGCTAGAATGTGTGGCAGTGGTGCTCATCGTGGCCAACTGAGGAGAAAAAATTGCACTATTTTTGCTTTAGTTCTAAAGATAACTTGCTAATAGAGGGAAATGGTTTGTGTCATGTCATCCTACTACCTTATAGTTAGCGCACCATAGTGTGGGGGTACCACTCATTCCTCCAACATCCCTGGGGCGTAGTATATTTCGCCCTCTCGCTTTCGAGTAATCATGAAACAAGGTAAAATGACCTTTTGTATTCCTGGAGCCCTTATATTGTACTCACCATACATATGTTCTGATTTCCTTTCCTCTGTCTATGCGTAGGCTCTCGGACTCCAAATGCATCTCTTCCAATTGATTTTGGGTTTGTAAAGTTCCGAATTGGTCGTCAAATGTGGGCACGACTTCCAATTTCATGGAAACTTCAAGAGCTTCAGCCTAAGAGTCAATATTTTGTTGATCCATATGCCCATGTAGATGTGACAAGAGAATGGCAATAAGCCATTCATTATTCTTCTTATCATCATAGATAAATCCTCCCTCACTAATAGTGCGCTTTAGCCACTGATCTGCCTCTCAAACTGATTCTTTTAAATCTTGTTTGATATCTTTCAACTTTGTTACACACTATGAGTAGGACTTTGTTTTTCTGAATTGTTGCTTCAAAGCATGCTTGATCTCATGAACAGCAGGATTAGCATGCTAAGATAGGTATACCATAAGCCAATCTAGCACATGACCTTCAAACTCCATAGCTAGCTGCACTCTCCTGACAAAATCAATGTTAACATTTTGCGCATTCCATACTGCATTTGCAGCAAACCAAAACCTATCCATGTCCTCATCTTCCACACCCTTCAAGGTGGGTAGCTTCATATGCGCAACCATATCTCCTCTTGTTGGTTTTGGAGGTGGGGTAGGAGATGTCCTACCTATGCTTTAGTTTGATAGCTGAGTCCAAGGAGGGCTACATTCGGTGCGCGTAGCCTCACCGCTTTTTGTATCACTTCCAGGAAAGTTTATCATAGGGTTGTATATAGATCTATCTCCTTTGGTTAACCCAAAAGTAATTTTTTCTATGCGCAGTTATTCCTAGCTTATCTGGAGTCATTCACTTAGTGTGACTGCACAAAGCACCCTTTTCGCACAATAGCATATTAATCAGTAAAGGAAGAAAGTGTATGAATTTACCTCTTAGTGTTCTGAAGAACCTCCTTTCAGCTTCATAATATTACACAAAATGATATACTGGAAACTCTATTACAAACTTGTTACATAGCATTTTGTCACTGTCCCTACAATCCCCATCTCACCCATTGGAGGGTCATTTTTGTGACCAATTGTTGAGCATTGGAAAAGGTATGGATTCACCATGTATTTTCTCATCTTTTTCCTTTAAACATAATTATTTTTATTCTAGAAAGATGATTTATTGGAGGATTATGATAGAATTGCAAAGAATCTTGTTTATTGTGAAAATTGACTAAAAATTCCCTTTTGTTCTAAAAACAGGAAACAAATGAAGTAAACCATCATTCGAGAGACGGAGCTAAAATAGGAGTAACCATTGTTCCTCCAGAAAAGGACTATATCTAGAAAATAAGAAGGAAACTAGAAGGTATAGCTAAAGGAAGACAGGGAACAGCACGGCTACAGCCTAAGAAGACCAAGTGCTAGCTAAAAAGAGAAAAGAAGTGAATCCCTCAGGATCTTTTGATCCTGAGGGATCGTTGTTCAATCTTATATTTGTTTCTTGTATTATCCGTCAAATTATTATAAAAGGCAATGCCTTTAGAAATCGATGGATGAGAAATTTATTTATGATTAAACACTCATTTTGTAACTCTGTGATTTCTTAATTCTCGTGATCAAAGAGCGACTATTGTAAACACTATTTATGTTTAACTAATACAAGATCTCGTTGCCAATCCATTTCTTAACTCTGGAGTAAAGCCTCGCGGCATTTCATTAGTGGTTAAGGGCCCAGCCCTAGTGGATCGATCTGTTGTTTGTATCATTACTTTTTTGTTATTGTTGTGTGATAGTTTGTATTTGTTTTCTCTATAGTTTGTAAGTTAATTGGTTTACTGTTTAATTGCTTATTGATATCGGTGTGTTACATTGATGAATTGCATTGTTGTTCCGTTCTAACAAGAATCTTCATTCCTGTATCATTTATCTTGTTATGCTTTAACAGAGCCTTGTTGTTCAGTATTTGATGTTCTATTTCCGTTGCTGTTCCATTTTCTATTTTGTGTTCATTTGAGGGTGTTGATCAAGAGAGTTTGCTAACAACAGGATTTGCTGCTTAATAGGATTTTTTTTTTAATAGAATTTTCTATTTGATTCCATTAGTTATAATTTGTTGTTTGGATTCATTAAATAGAATTTGTTGTTCAATTCTTCTAGTTACCGTTTGTTGTTCATTTACATTGTTCTTCAGTTCTAGGTTTGCTGTTCATTTCAGATTAATAAGTTTACAGATTGCAAAAAGTTTGGTTTTGAGAGTTTGCCTAGTTTACTATCATTAGCAGCTTTTAGTTTAATTTCTATTTCCTTTTAATTTCTTTAAGACAGGATTATCAACTGTAAAGAATATTGGTTATTTCTACCTACGTTCTTAGATTGATTATCGTGTTCCCATTTGATTTCAATTCCATCAGTTTCTAAAGGAAAGATGTATCATTACTGCATCCTTGACTGATGTTTGCTGAATGAATGATTGAATTTTCAAGCATTTAAGTTCATGTCATTGTAGTTAGATTTCTTTTCCAAGCATCTGTTTACTCTTGTATTTAGAACACTATACTTCATATTGAAAATAATTACTCTAAGATTGAATTGCAGCCTCAGATTGATTACACTCTTGAAACAAAAGGTCATTCTTGGATTGATAATTAATGTAGGATAACTAGGCGTTGAAAAGACACCTTTTATACCTAAAAAATTTGGCACCGTTGCCGGGGAGAGTGTAGCCATTTATAGAGAGTGATGCATATTTTATTTTTTTCTACTATCGAAGAATTGGGTATTAAAAATGGAAGGTAAGAACCTGCGTACCGAGCAACAAACATACTTGTTCACTAGCTCGCTTCATAGAAAAATTGGGTAAAAGTTTTAGGTAGGAATGAATGCTTGTCTTTTTTAATGAATAGAAAAGCTAAATAGAACAAAATTCCTCCTAAACCCGAAAAACCTAAGGGACCGGTGACCCTTGGGCGAACAACTTTCATTGACGAAATCCTTAAGAAAACTGAATCTCAGCCATTAGTAGGACCTAGGAAATTTATTTCTAGACAACCTACTAGTTCCCTTCAAGCTAGAGAATCACCATCTGTAGCCTTTGCTGAGGCACATAGTAAAAAAGAGGGAATTGAGCAAGATTCCCAAGAAATTGAGAATTCTCGTCTACTTTCTCTGCAAGAAGGGAACTCTAGTAATCTCCGCGAAGGAGGAGGAGAAACAGGGGAAATACAAGAACCAAAATCTCCTCTTGAAGTAATCCAAACAGTGAGCAGCCTAGATAAGGGAAGTGCTATCAACATCATTCAAAACAAAGCTAAAGGACCTTAATCTCCTTAGATAGTAGGCCAACAAGGAACACTTATTATTCTAGATCAAGGGAGTGTTGTCAAGGTCATTCTTGTTCCTTCTGTTGGAAATATTTTCATTGATGGCAAAGGAGGCAACATTCAGACAAAGGAGGCAGCACTCAGGCAAAGGTGGCAACACTCAGGCAAAAGAGGCAGCGCTGTAGCAAAGGAAGGCAAAAGAGGCACAACA